>CM076579.1:668134709-668474441 GCA_034641835.2 Pinus albicaulis | reverse complement strand
GCATTATCTGTTATAATTTTTTATGGACAACCAAATCTTGAAAGTATATTGGTTTCTATAAACCCTATAATTACAGAATCATTGGCTTGTCTGCATGGGATAGCTTCAATCCATTTATTAAAGTAATCTGTGAAAGTAAGAATGCATCTGTGTTGCCCAGAAGAAGGAGGATGGATTTCTCCAATAAAATCCAGTCCCCATTGTTGAAAGGGTCTCTCTGTGGAAATTGGTTTTAATGGTAAAGGTAACAATTTTCTTTTGCCCTCAAAGATCTGACACTTATGACAAGCTGTTACAAATTTCTTAACATCTGAAAACAAGGTTGGCCAGTAAAAACCAACCCTTAAGATTTTATCTGCAGTTGACTTCCAGTAGAGGTGTCCACAATCCCCTGCATGAAATTCATTAAGTACCTTGTCAGTTTCATCTTTCAATAAACAATTTAATAGGATTCCATCATGATTCTTCCAAAAAAAAGCACTATCTAAAATACAATATTTTAAAGATGTCATTTTCAAAAATCTTTGTTTCGTTCTGGACAACCCTGGAGGAGCTTGCAGGTTTAACAAAACATAAATTATATCAGTGTACCAGGGTGAGTCTAAGAAGGTTTGACTGATCTGTGGAGTCGCCATCCCCTGTTCGTCATCCAGTTCGTTGATGTCCAAGGCTTGGCAATTAGTTTCAGTCATGAGTTGAGCCAAACATTGACCTTTTATGAGTTTTGTTGGTTTAATCTCAATATCATATTCTAATATGGTAGCTATCCTCTTACCTCTTTTGTCTTCAATACCATCTTGAGTCAAGATGTCTTTAACGACAGCATTAGGTACATAAGCTATCACATGAGAATATAATATATAAACTCTGAAATCTTTAATTGCTTTCACAAGTGCAAAAGCCTGTTTCTCCATGATATTGTATTTCAAAGATGCATCTCTAAGTGCTTTACTAAAAAAGGCTATTGGTTTTTCACATCCATGATCATCTTTTTGTAGTAAAACAACTGTAACTGTATGTTCAGAAGCAAATGAAAAAATAATGAAATCTCTATCAAATTTTGGATTGGTAAGAACTGGTGTTCTTGTTAAAGCCATTTTGATTTCTTCAAATGATTGCTTGGCTTCTACAGTCCATTCAATGCTTGAATCTTTTCTTAGCATGTTAGTAAGCAGTCTAAGTAATTCAACTAAACTAGAAATGAATCTTCTCAAAAAGTTAATCTTTCCTATGAAAGCTTGAAGTTCTTTAATGTTTCTGGGATGAGGTATCTGCAAAATTGCTTGTATTCTTTCAGGATCAATTCTAATGCCATCTTTAGAAATAATGTGACCTAGGAGCTTTCCTTCTTCCAAACCAAACAATGACTTTTTAGGATTTAAGGAAATACCATACTTTCTGCACTTTATAAACACTTGCCTTAGATGATCTAAATGTTGCTGATCTGTTTCGGAAAAAACAGTTAAATCATCTAGATAAATAACCAGAAAATAATGTATTTCTTTAGCAAAGGCAATGTCCATTACTCTTTGAAATGTAGCTCCTGCATTCTTGAGTCCAAATGGCATCTTGACATATTTAAAAGTACCCCATGGTGTTGTAAACGCTGTTTTGTCTTGATCATCAGGATGAACTAGACTCTGGTTATACCCTGAAAATCCATCCAGAATAGATATCCTTGAAGATCCCACTACCTTTTGTAAGATATGGTCCATTTTAGGCAAAGGATAGTTATCTTTTAAAGAAACTTTGTTCAAATTCCTCAAATCGACACACAGTCTAATATCTCCAGTCTTTTTCCTTGTTAGTACCAAATTAGAAACCCATTCAGAAAATCTAATAGGAGCTATATTCCCTGCTTCATACATTCTTTTAATTTCCTTTTCAATTGAAGGTAGTAAAACATGATTGATTCTTCTAAGTTTCTGTTTAAAAGGTTTCTGATCTGGTTTCAAAGGTATAGTGTGTTGAATTATTGATGTATCATATGATTTAAGATCTTCATAACTCCAGGCAAAAACGTCCTGGAATTCTTTTAAGAGTTCAACATATTTAACCTTTTGATCTTTTGGTAGAGATTTGGATAACTTAACCATTTTGGGATTTTCTGGTGTTCCTAAATTGCATTCTTCAATATCAGCTTTAATAGGTTCCATTTTGGGTTTAAATGGAATGTCATTTGAGTCAAAAATATCTTCTAAAGGAGTCAATCCCTTAGGTAAATGATTATCTTTCAGATTAATGATTTCAGTTTCATCTTCTATGATCTCATCGAATTCCATTTGTTTCAAATCTTGCATATCTTTTTCAGTGAATTTGGTTGGGTGAAGCATGTGAATTGCAGTCTCTTCTGAAATATTTGTTTCTTGCTCATCTACTTGATCAGATTCATTGATTGTTATGTCTTCATCTATACTACTGTTAGAAAACTCATTTTCTAGTGTCAAAAAACTATTGATCTGATTATTATTTACAAACACTTGCCAATTCATTAGATTGTCCGGTATAGCAGGTCTATGTCTAATCTCAGCTGTGAACTGATGATTAGGTCCAAAAGGTAATTTACATGTGCTAGCGAACATTGCAAGACTGTGAGCATGCAAATTTTGTTTCCTAGGAATCTTGGCAAGTTGAGCTTGTAGAAAAGTGTTGAGAATTTCCACAACTGTTTCTCTGTATTGTTTCAATCTGGGATCTTTTGTTGAACATTCACCATTAATCTGTTGGATAATTAACTCAGAGTCTCCTATGATTGATACTCTAATTGCTTCTAACTTTTTGACATGTTTAAGCCCTAGCAAAAGAGCTTCATACTCTGCCATGATGTTAGTGCATCTAAAATTCAATCTATAAGCATGACCTTCGGCATGATCATTTTCAACATTATGTAACCAAATTCCAGCCCCTGCTCCTAACTTGTTTACTAAGCCATCAAATTGTAAATGCCACAGAATTTCATGTTCATAATCTTCATCAACTATTTTAACATGTTTCTTAACAGGAGCTAGTTTTTTAGCTTTTTCTGGTATTTATTGATTATCTGATGTTTCTTTGTTTTCATAAATCTCTTCGATTTGAACAGTAGTTTTATTTGCAGTTTCCATTTCTGGTGCTTCTAATTCAGTAGGAAGGTCCAATTCAGCATTATAAAGGATAAAAGAGTCCATATCAGAATGTACTGAACAGACAGGAAAGTTTTCAGGCTTATCATGGCTACTGACTAAATATTTCATCAAGGTCTCTCTGTAAAGTCTTTTAGGTTGACCAAATACCGAAATAGTGGCATATGACATATCTAATTGAATAGACCCTCCAATTTTAGCACCCCAAGATCTAGACAACAACATACCATATTTGGGAGGAATATCGGCCATTACTATATCCATCAAAACAGATTTCGCAGGGTATTGCACCAAAGTAACACAAATCTTTAATCAAACCTAAACATCTTACCTGACTCGAATCAAACGAAAAAAGATCTTTATACGGTCTGGTAATGTCTAAATTTAATCTTTCCATCACAGCTTTTGGCATCAAATTGTGGGATGCTCCAAAATCAAGCGTGGCGTTATGGAGTATTTTGTCATGAACATTCAAGCTCACATAAAATGGAGGAGTTCCTCCACTTTCTGGTTTGCCATTTACCTCGGGGCCAAAAAGGAGTTTGGGTTGATCATCAAGAATATTCACTGAATCATCCATTCCAGTAATGTTAATGTTAAGAGTTTTGTTGATATGGCTTCTATAGACATCATGTTTAACCAATTCTGATAGAGGAACAACTATCTTTAGTTTGCCTATTTCAGCCTCTAGATTGAAAGGTTTTTCTGTTTGAACTTTAGTGTTTTGAACAGTTGGGTTTTCTCTATTTTTTGGGTCTTCAAAGTTTTTCTCTTTTTCATGAGTGGGATTATGAATTGAAGGTGTTTCTGAATTAACTTCTGTTGTTTCTTCTACGTTCCCTACAGGAGGAAAAGTATTAGATAGTTTTTTATTATTTGGTTGGTTGTCAAACACATCTTCAATTATTGGATTTGCGGGGTTCGGACTTGTCCTAGACAAAATTTGTACAGGAGGAATGTTTTGTATAGGAGGGATGTTAGCTTTACCTTTTTCTGTTTGCTATTTTCTGGCACATCAATCCATCTACTTCTCAAATTGTACTGTTTATGAACCTCATAAATTGTTGTGTCATAGCCTTCTTTAAAATCAAAAGTTTCTCCTGAATGAGTTTGAAATGTTTCAAGAATGTGATTCACTTGATCATCTTGAGATAGAAAAACTTCTAGTTCATTTTTGTTTTCAGTCACGTTATTTATTTCAACATCCTCAGTAGGTTCTTGAGAAGTTGAACCTTCAACAAAATTTTCTTGGAAAGGTGGCCTGATGTTTTGGTCAAGGACATTTTTCCCAATATTTTGGTTCTGATTCCTTCTAAAGTTTGGGTTTCTCACAACATTTTGATTATCACCAGAAGACTTTCTTTCGATTGTCTCCACTCTGTCTCCCAGTCTTTCCATACCTTTGATGATTGCATCCAGCTTTCTTTCAAAAGCTGAAGGTTCTTCATTCATAGGCATTCTTCTTTCGGCCCTAGCTCTAGCTTGTTTTTCTATGAGGTTTGCTTCCACACTAACCACTATGCTTTGCATCTCTTCTAGGGTTTGGGGGGCTCTTTCCCTAAGTGAATATGCTATGTCAGAGTCAAAACCATCAGGGAATTTAACCAATATTGAATCTGGAGGTGGTCTAAGGTTCTGGGGAACAGCGTTATATGCTTCGTTGAATCTTATGATGTAATATTGCACTGTTTCATTAGGTCTTCTTCTCAATTTTTCAAATTTTGATAGGATCTGAAGAGGGTCTTTCTTCTTCTCCCATCTATTCAAAAATGCCCTATACAAAGCTGGTAAATCAGCAATACTGTTTGGAGCAAGGGCCCTAAACCATGTCCTGACTTCTCCAGTAAGACTCTGAACAAAAATTCTCATTCAGACATCATCAGTGTCAATTTCATAAAATTCAAAGTAATCAGTCATCCTTTTGGTATGTTGTTGAGCTGTGTAAGTACCTGAGCCATCAAAAGGTGTGATCTTACTTTGATAATCTTGGGGCAAAGCCACAGGGTTGGCTGGCAACTGTAACGGAGCATATCTATTGGCCATTGGAAGGTGTAATGGAATAATAGGTGGTGGTGGTCTGGGTGGAGGAGTAGAAGGGGTGACTGGTGTTTGAAAAGCTTGAGGAAAAGTAACTGAACTTGGGGAAGCTTCAGTAATTACAGAAATGTTTGAACTTTCTTCAAAGGTCTGTTCAGATTGAACAGAGTCTTGTAAATGTCTGTCAAGGTGAAATGAAACAAATCTGAATTGCAAATCTTCAAAAAACAATGGATCTGGAACTAATCTGGATAATTCAGTTTCAGAAAAATTTACAAATAAGGATGTTTCAAATCGCTCATCAAAAGGAATTTCGTCAAAATATATAATCTTCACAGGACAGGAATGTGATCTAGAAAGAGGTCTGGAACTTCCAGAACTCTCTTGACTTCCTCTTTCAGAACTTTCTTGACTTCCTTGTCTTCTAAGAATCTTAGGAATCAGATTTGGATTTTCAAATATCGGTGGTGGATTAGGGTCAGGATTTGACCTGGTATGACGAATCCTTTCTGAAGCCAGTTTTCCTAGATTTTATCTTTTTGATTTTTTGTTTGGAATAAAATGAAAATACAACTTCGACAAATTCTTTCAGAAATTTAAGATTTTGGATTAAGATTTTCTCAAAGATTTATTGAACTAGAGAGTCTGATTGAATGTTTGAAACTAAAGTTCAGTTTATAAGCTAAACCAGAGATATATTGAAGCAGCATTTATTTACTATGCAGTTGCAGGGCAAAAGCATTTCAAAGGCTACCTGGCTGATCTTAAGACTCTGCCCATACCTTATAAGCAAACAATAGTAACAATAAAATGTTTCAGGTCCCCAGTATGGTCGCCACTATGTTATCACTCAGGTTTTCCTTGAAGTTGTGGAAAAGGAAAGTATACCCGAGGTAACCACAAACCAACCTTCGGATACAAAATCTAGCCAATCTGTATCCAGAGAGGGCTCTCTCTTTATGATTTAACTTTATTCTTAGAAAATTTTAGGCTAGTTATAAGTCCAAGAGTTTGTTTGAAAATGGTGGAATCCGCCAACTAAGGGCAAGGTTGAATATTTTCAGGCCATTGGGCTATGGAGTCGAAAGGATGGCTTTACTGGATTAATATTCTACACACAAGATGGCTTTGCAGGGCAAGATAGCCAAACAGAGAACAATTTTAGAAATTAAAGTGAATGGAATGGATTTTGAAGAGATGAAAGGCAATTAAGAATCTTTCAACATGTTCAAAGAAAGAAAGTGAATGATTACAAATAAAGAGCAGTTAAGAATTATTTACTATAGTAATCAAAATGTTTAAACCAGCGAAACAAGAGCAATTAAGAATTCGTTGCTTATAACCAGTTTAGAAGAAAACATTTAGAATAATCACAATTGAAATCAGAGTACACTTAAGTAAGTTCTGATTTATTCTTTTATGTCAATTATTCAGAAATGGAACACAGTGATATTATAAATAGATATAAAACTTAAAACATAGGATAGAAAAGACTTATTGAACTGTAGTCTGACACATGAATCCTGCAAAAAGTCTTGAGCTTAAAATCATCATCCAGCAAGCCACAAAGAAGTTTCTCCAAAACACTTTTATTCCAAAAGATCAATGTTACAACAAAGTAGTAGAATCCACCCTCAATACTCCATTTGAGGGTTTATTTATACAAAAAATGATTTAAAATATCTCACAATAACCTAGGAAATAATCTAGGGTGACTAATGAATAAGTTACAACAAAAAGGGAGACAGATGGTCTCGTAGATAGGATAAAAGGCAAGCTGCTAGTGTGCTGTTTCCTCCTTTTATGCATGTGTTGGAGGCAGGTCCTACAATCTAGCTCGATGTTGTCCTCTTGGGTAATTCTTTTCTGACTACCTTGCTTGTCTGATACTCTTCTATTCTTACTGATACACTTTCAACTGCTAAACTGATACTCTTTAACCTTTGTTCATCTATTTATCCTTCACACAATAGTAAAAGCCAAAAATTTCCATATGAAGATGAATTTTACAAAATTCCTAACAAGTCTTCCCACCATTTGTCTTCTGCTATTATGGTTCTTTTGAGTTTTCTTAATTTTTCATCGGCCTCTGTCTATCTGAAGAAATTGGGCCGATTTGGGAACAAATACCTTATTTCATGCTCAAGATGAAACAAATTATTTAATCTGTCGTAAAGATTCTTTCCTATAGGCAATGTCGATTCTGATGAACTGGTAGAAGAACATGTGAAATTGTGAGCATGTATGTCCAATTTGTTAACATAAGTTTCCAATTCCATTATTTTGTCTTCTGAAATCATAGGACTGGGCAACCCGCTGGCTAATAAAACATTAAACCTTTCTTTAAATGCAATGATCTCTTGCTGAATATATGAGCATTTACGTTCCAGATTTTGCATAAGAGTTCTCTTAGTAAAAACTCTTTTTATTTCTAAAATAGTACCTGTCCTGTCCTCAATTCCAAGCTCTGCAAGCTGCTGTCTGGTCCGAGTGTTTAAGAACTGTATGAGTTGATTTTCAGGTTCAGGTCTGTCTCTCAACTCTCCTTTTGTTTTGTCAATTCCCTCCAGAGCTATTTTGACCAAGTCATTTTGTTCAAAGATTATTTTAATGAAGGACCAAATATTCTTTATTGAATCAATAATATTATTCCAAAGAATTTCATTGATTTCTCTCAAAGGATTTTCTAATGAGAGATCTTTTTCTAAATCTTTAACCAATTTCTCCAACCTTTTGATTTCTTTTGTATGAACAGTAATAGTCTTTTTTGAAGTATCATATTTTTGTTCTAAATTAGTGAGCTGTAACTTTGTAGTTTGAAGTTCTGTTACTCTAAGTTTTAAACTTTCCATTTGTTTCACTAATTCATCAGAACTTAAACAAGAAGTATTCACCTGTGATGGGTCTGTTTGTTGGTCTGCTGCTGTTGTACCTGTAGTAACCTCTGTTGTGGATATCTGAATGATAGATTTCTTTTCTTTCAATGCTTTCTCCAGTTCGTTTTCTGTTTCACTTAGTTTCTCAGTCATTTTTAGGAGCAATTCATCATTTCTTCTTCTGAATTTTCCTTCAAAACTTCTTGAGTTTGAGGATGCCTTGAAGCTGGTAATTTCAATTTCTTCCTCAGTGCAGCAATATCATCATCCTTATTTTTAATCAGTACTTCAATACCTTTTATATCTTTGAGATTATGACCCAAACTGATGATTATTTCCTCCAGAGATTTTATTTTGTTATCCTTTGCTTGAGAATAATCTTTCTCAATCTGCAACTGGGTACTTGTATTAATGAAAGAATCTTGCAATCTATGGGCTGCCATTGCTTTGTCAGTAAGGGTAGAATATATCATTTCTCTAGTTTTCTTGTGTAATTCTATCTGGTCCAATGGATGAATATCTTTTGCTAGGACCTCACAATTGGTCCTGATGTAATCAGCTGCTGTCTGTGGTTTTGGCACTTTAGATTTGAAATGGCTCATTAACATTTTCCCTTGTTGAATGTCAAAAGATGACATTAATCTTTCTTGATTTTGTGGAGCCATTTTAAGATACTGATTATACACGTGGACCCTTAGTGGATCATTCCTTGCTTTTATACTGATAAATGTCTTTTTTATGTCTCATGCATCTGTCTTTGGCTGTTTGAATGAAGACACCTCAGTGCTTAACTGTTTTTGTATTTCCTTTCCTTTATGACCTGTATATGTTTTACTAACTGAACTAGTAAGCTGACTATCCTCCCTTTCTTCATCAAAGACTTCATCAATAGATTCTACTTCAAGAAGTGGATTCAGTTTCTGCCTTTTAGCCTCAGTCTGTTTCGAAGATTCCTTGGGAGGAGAAGGAACTTCAGCCTCCTTTTCTTGCCATTTTCAATATTCAGTGGAGTTTGCAAATTTGGCATTTCAACTGGATTGTTTTGAGGAGGAACCTATTCTTGTCCTTGTGCCTTAGATGTTTGAGGTTTTTTTGTCATGATGAAAGTCTCAATGACTTGTACTTCTGGTTCTTTCTCTTTTCCTTTGGATTCAACTGCAATTGATGGAATGTTTTCTTGAAATCCCTGTTGAAGATTTCCTGCTGAAGAAGTGCCAATATGTGGTACCTGCACTTGCCCAAAAGATTCTAGGTCAAAATTTTTCTCAAGATCTTTCATAATTTTGTTTATATTGACTTCTTCACTATCCTGCTCTATCAAAGTTCCTTCTACCCATTCATCTGTATTGGCATACTTTTCAATTTCAGGGATTCTTCGATGTATGTAGGATGCTGATTTATTTTTCATCCTTTTGTCACAAATAAAGTTGAATGGGTCATAGGGCACCCAATGGAAACTCTTCTGCAATTTGTAATGTTCCTCTAGTATCTTTTGAGCTTCTTCCCCTCCATCTCTAGAATTGCAGATAAATGGACCTAGTTGGCTCCTTATTCTGAGTTGAGCCTTTTTCTTAGCATTACAGAAGTGAATAATATCTTAATTGTTCATTTTTCTTAAATACTCAAGTGCAAAATGTCTCAATGGAACATATTTGGGTAACTTGAAAGGGCTCAATTCACATCCATAAATTCTAATTTTAGTATGATTCTGATAGAAGTACCAGTCACCTATCGTAGTTGCAGGATGTATGAAAAGGTCAATGAACTCATTATAAGAATAAGGAGAATCATAGGAGCTGTGAGCTATGCAGACCAAAATATAACAGACCTAGGGTTTCCCTTAGCATCAAGCTTTTGAACATGAAAGGGAAAGTTCTCTGATTGATAATAAAGGATGAGATGATAAATGACTGAGGAATACTTAAACACTTTCTCATTCTCTAATCTCATGAACTGGTCATGGATTTTATTTGCAATGAAAGATGCAAAGTCATATTTGACAGCAGGAGGCTGTCCAGGAGTGAAGATATATAATAATACTAGGGTTAATTCATCAACATACTCACTAGTATTAAAGCCCATTACAAAGGATATCATATTTAGGATGAGCTTGCCTAATTCAGTAAAATAAGAAAAACCATAGGGAGGAGGGCCCTTAGGTTGATGTTCAGGTAACATAAAGGTCTGGCAAATGCATTTCAATTTTTCTTGGGACAATTGGGTAGACTTTTCAAGTAGTTCTTCCATGGACAAGGGAGTAAGATTTTGATCAGGTTCAAAATGGAGCATTGTATTGATAGCTTGAGGAGTAATGGGGAAAATGATGCTCTGGTTCGGGGATAACACTGATCTTTGAGTTGGATCATAATTTGAATGACAGTAATGGATAATTTCTGGGAAAATACGGACTGAGAGGATGAGATATCTTGGAAAATTGGATTCCCATAACCCAATGATATCCAAACCTTTTAAATAATCATCTCTGTAGCGACAATAAATTCGAAGGGGATTTTCATCGAAAACTAAGTCTTTAATTTGAAAATCTTTATCCACTAATGGAAAATATTCCAATTCTCTATGAGGGGCGTTTAATGGGGCAACATTTAAAGCCACCAGAACTTCCATTTTGGTTCTTGTGTATTCAAAGTGGAAATTTCGGGGGTTTTTCAAGGGAACGGACACAATTTCAGTTGCAGGAACTAAAACAGACCCATATTAAACTTCCTTTCAGACTATGGTGTGAATTTAACACTGGAATGAGGATTTTTCACAGAGTTTCAGCAGGAAATCGGATAAATACCTGTTTTATGGAGAATGTCGAAATTAACAGGCACTGGTTAACGGCGGATGAATGCTTGGGCACTGTTCTAACAATGGCGTTCAACAATTTTAGTTGACAGCAGTTTGACAATGGATTTTTCAAATATCTCAGCAAAGGGCGCAATCACTTTCAACAGACAGAACGATGAAAAAATGCGCGGAATTTTGTTTTATTTGCAAAGTCAATATGGATTTTTTTTATTATTTTCGAAGATGACGTCATCAGTGTACGGGAGGACACGTCACCGGGGTCGGGCGGTAAGCGGTAAATTCTGCACCGCTTTCGGGAGTTGGCGGTATTAGACAAAATGGCAGCGAATCCATTCAGCGATTGACACGTAGCCGGTGCACTGTTTGGAAACCGCCGTGATTTCGCGAGTTAATCATCGGATGGGGGACAGTCAGCGGAATGAACGATCGCCGTTTATTTTCGATGGAATGATCCAACGGACGACGGGAAGGGGAGATGGCATGGGAGTTAATGTGCGGGCCCGACACGTTGGATTGACGGGATTTGAACTATTAATTAATCCAGATGATTTAATTAATCTCGATTTATGAGGGGTCGGGGTTACAGATGGTGTATTTCGAAGTTTTGGTTTAAATTAAAACTTCGGGTTTTATTTATTTTTCTGTTTAAAACATACAACATATGTTTAAAACCTTTTTCAATATTTTTATTATATGGTAATAAATTAATGCAATTTATTAACCATAGGGGCGGGGATAGTTTATAAGGATATGTTTTTAACCAAAGGGTATTGTAATGAGGGATTTTATTTCATACATATGTAATTAAATACTTTGGCTAAAAATCTATAATAAGAGGGTTTTGGGGATATTATTATAAAAGGGAGTTAAATATAATAGGATAAGGTATTTTATTAAGGATTTAATAAATAAATCAGATATTAATATGACAAAGGGACAAGGAAAACTCAAAATACTTTACACAACTAAGAAAGTGAAGATTTCTGAAGCAAATTTCATTATATCAACTTCAACACTTAGATTTTGAATAGTAAGTAATTTTGAGGGGATTTTATGAAATATGGCATGATTTTCCTAAGTAAAATGAGATTTTACTTGGTAAAAGATTTAAAGTGAATAAGTGTAATGATGAATAATCTCAAGTACTAAGGTCTTTTCAATTATTGGGCCGAGGGTTCGGTCCCTCCAAAAGTCAAGGAAATGCCTTGAGTCCCTTTAATCTTCAAATACCTTAGCACTTTGGGGAAATTAGTAAAAAATTTTAGAGAGAAAGTGAGATGGGAAGTTAATGATTTTGACTTTGCCTTCTGTGAAATACTTCCAATGTATTTTTTGCTTCAGTACTTGTGATGAAAGTAAATGATTAAACACATTTAGCACCATCATTCATCACATGAAACTTTGCAACACCATCTAACTACCCTATCTACTTTACTCTACCATTTTCTCTTCTTTATTAAGGTCCACTTAGGCTGGCAAACTCTTATCAATCTTCTTTTCTTTTACATGGCAAATCTGTCTAATTTT
This sequence comes from Pinus albicaulis, assembly GCA_034641835.2. Lineage (NCBI taxonomy): Eukaryota > Viridiplantae > Streptophyta > Pinopsida > Pinales > Pinaceae > Pinus > Pinus albicaulis. The sequence continues at coordinate 668,462,068 of CM076579.1, read as the reverse complement.
ACACTTATTACATCCAAGGGCTCAGATTAAACTGTTGAACACCTTTTATTAACTCTACCTATCTACTTATCTGCCAAGATTAAACAGTTTGGTCAGACATTTATTCTCTATTCTACAACATGAAATTGAAAAATGAATGAGTCAAGTTTATACAGTTTGACTCTTCATAAATTGTGGCAAAGTTTAACAAGTTGCACACAATTACTTATTTACAAAATATGAAATAGTAGTGGCATTTGGATTTATTTCAAAGTCTATTTTTGTTTGGGGTTCATTTCTTTCCCTTTTTTTTGACCATTTTATTTTTCTTACCCTTTGATTTTTCTTTTAGGGTATACCCTCTTTACATTTTTTAAATTTTTTGATTTTTGGGTTTTTTAAGAATATGGAACACCTTTGCACAAGAAAAATGTTTGAACATATTGCATAGTTCAATCAAGACAATCATGAAAAATGACACGTATTGGTATAAGAGTCTAACACTGGCTCCACTTAGGGATGGCTTTTCCTTGTGAAAAGTCAAGAACATCAGGGCAGTTGCCTCAAAATGTCTTCAAACTGAACCATGTAATCTCCTTCTTCTGGTAGCTTTATTGTATATATGATAGTGAAACTTCTGGAGCTTAGGGCCTTCACTTCGGGCTTCAACTTCAGGAATTTACCATCCAATCAAAACTGATGCATTAGAAATGATAAATTATGTACAAGTTAGAAAAAATCAGAACATCTTAGTAAATAGGATCAAAATAGTGCTTTAGCATTCGACCATTGACTGGTCCTTCCTCAGCTTCTGAACTATCCAGATTCTTCAAAAAGTATGTGTTATTTCCCTGTAAAGCATGAATGATGTAAGGTCCTTTCCATAAGAAATAAAATTTCCCATGTTTTCCTTTATCTTCCCTTCTGGAATCCCATCTTATAACTTTGTCTCCTAGTTGAAAATCTTCTGCTTTAGTTCTTTTGTCAAACATTTTCTTTAAATTTTCCTGCAAGACTTGGGATCGTTGATACACTTCTTCTCTGGTTTGCTGCAAGTGAATTTTCTGGTTTATTCTTCTCTGAATATCATTTGGTTCTACTTGATCAGATTCATTGATTGTTTGGTCTTCATCTATACTACTGTTAGAGAACTCATTTTCTAGTGTCAAAAAACTATTGATCTGATTATTATTTACAAATACTTGCCAATTCATGAGATTGTCCGGTATAGCAGGTCTATGTCTAATCTCAGCTGTGAACTGATGATTAGGTCCAAAAGGTAATTTACATGTGCTAGCGAACATTGAAAGACTGTGAGCATGCAAATTTTGTTTCCTGGGAATCTTGGCAAGTTGAGCTTGTAGAAAAGTGTTGAGAATTTCCACAACTGTTTCTCTGTATTGTTTCAATCTGGGATCTTTTGTTGAACATTCACCATTTATCTGCTGGATAATTAACTTAGAGTCTCCTATGATTGATACTCTAATGGCTCCTAACTTTTTGACATGTTTAAGCCCTAGAAAAAGAGCTTCGTACTCTGCCATGTTGTTAGTGCATCTAAAATTCAATCTATAAGCATGACCTTCGCCATGATCATTTTCAACATTATGTAACCAAATTCCAGCCCCTGCTCCTAACTTGTTTACTGAGCCATCAAATTCTAAATGCCACAGAATTTCATGTTCATAATCTTCATCAACTGTTTTAACATGTTTCTTAACAGGAGCTAGTTTTTTAGTTTTTTCTGGTATTTCTTGGTTATCTGGTGTTTCTTTGTTTTCAGAAATCTCTTCAATTTGAACAGTGGATTTATTTGCAGTTTCCATTTCTGGTGCTTCTAATTCAGTAGGAAGGTCCAATTCAGCATTATAAAGGATAAAAGAGTCCATATCAGAATGTACTGAATAGACAGGGAAGTTTTCAGGCTTCTCATGGCTACTAACAAGATATTTCATTAAGGTCTCTCTGTATAATCTTTTAGGTTGACCAAATACCGAAATAGTGGCATATGACATGTCTAATTGAATAGATCCTCCAAATTTAGCACCCCAGGATCTAGACAACAACATACCATATTTAGGAGGAATATTGGCCACTACTATATCCATCAAAACAGATTTCGCAGGGTATTGCACCAAAGTAACACACAGATCTTTAATCAAACCTAAACATCTTACCTGACTAGAATCAAAAGAAAACAGATCTTTATACGGTCTGGTAATGTCTAAATTTAATCTTTCCATCACAGCTTTTGGCATCAAATTGTGGGATGCTCCAGAATCGAGCATAGCATTATGGAGTATTTTGTCATGAACGTTCAAGCTCACATAAAATGGAGGAGTCCTCCACTTTCTGGTTTTCCATTTACCTCATGGCCAAAAAGGAGTTTGGGTTGATCATCAAGAATATTTACTGAATCATCCATTCCAGTAATGTTAATGTTAAGGGATTTGCTGATTTGGCTTCTATAGACATCATGTTTAGCCAATTCTGATAAGGGAACAACTATCTTTAGTTTTCCTATCTCAGCCTCTAGATTGAAAGGTTTTTCTGTTTGAACTCTAGTGTTTTGGACAGTTGGGTTTTCTCTATTTTTTGGGTCTTCAACGTTTTTCTCTTTTTCATGAGTGGGATTATGATTTGAAGGTGTTTCTGAATTAACTTCTGCTATTTCTTCTACATTTCCTACAGGAGGAAAAGTATTAGATAGTTGTTTATTATTTGCTTGGTTGTCAGACACATCTTCAATTATTGGATTTGAGGGGTTAGGAGTTGTCCTAGACAGAATTTGTACAGGAGGAGTGTTTTGTACAGGAGGATTGTTAGTTTTACCTTTGACGTTTTGTTTTACATCTTTCTGTTTGCTATTCTCTGGCACATCAATCCGTCTACTTCTCAAATTGTACTGTTTATGAACCTCATAAATTGCTTTGTCATAACCTTCTTTAAAATCAAAAGTTTCTCCTGAATGAGTTTGAAATGTTTCAAGGATGTGATTCTCTTGATCATCTTGAGATAGAAAAACTTTTGGTTCATTTTTGTTTTCAGTCACATTATTTATTTCAACATCCTCTGTAGGTTCTTCAGAAGTTGAACCTTCAACAAAATTTTCTTGGAAAGGTGGCCTGATGTTTTGGTCAGGGAAATTTTTCCCAATATTTTGGTTCTGATTTCTTCTAAAGTTTGGGTTACTCACAACATTTTGATTATCACCCGAAGACTTTCCTTTGATTGTCTCCACTCTGTCTCCCAGTCTTTCCATACCTTTAATGATTGCATCCAACTTTCTTTCAAAAGCTGAAGGTTCTTCATTCATAGGCATTCTTCTTTCGGCCCTAGCTCTAGCTCGTTTTTCTATGAGGTTCGCTTCCACACTAACCACTATGCTTTGCATCTCTTCTAGGGTTTGGGGGGCTCTTTCCCTAAGTGAATATTCTATGTCAGAGTCAAAACCACCTGGGAATTTAACCAATACTGAGTTAGGAGGGGGTCTAAGGTTTTGAGGAACAGCGTTGTAGGCTTCATTGAATCTTATGATGTAATCTTGCACGGTTTCATTAGGTCTTCTTCTCAATTTTTCAAATTCTGATAGGATCTGAAGAGGGTCTTTCTTTTTCTCCCATCTATTCAAAAATGCCCTATACAAAGCTGGTAAATCAGCAATACTGTTTAGAGCAAGGGCCCTAAACCATGTCCTGACTTCCCCAGTAAGACTCTGAACAAAAATTCTCATTCATACATCATCAGCGTCAATTTCGTAAAATTCAAAGTAATCAGTCATCCTTTTGGTATGTTGTTGAGCAGTATAAGTACCTGAGCCATCAAAAGGGGTGATTTTACTCTGATAGTCCTGAGGCAAAGCAGCAGGGTTGCCTAGCAATCTTAACAGGGCATATCTATTGGCCATTGGAAGATGTAATGGAATAACAGGCGATGATGGTCTGGTAGGAGTGGGTGGAGGAGTAGAAGAAGTGACTTGGGTTTGAGAAGCTTGAGGAAAAGTAGCTGAACTTGGGGAAGCTTCAGTAATTACAGAAATGTTTGAACTTTCTTCAAAGGTCTGTTCAGATTGAACAAAATTTTGTAAATGTCTGTCAAGATGATATGAAACAAATCTCAATTGTAAATCCTCAAGAAATAGTGGGTCTGGAACGAGTTTAGACAATTCAGATTCAGAAAAATTCACAAACAGAGATGTTTCAAATCACTCATCAAAAGGAATTTCGTCAAAATATATAATCTTCACAGGACAGGAATGTGATCTAGAAAGAGGTCTGGAACTTCCAGAACTCTCTTGACTTCCTCTTTCAGAACTTTCTTGACTTCCTTGTCTTCTAAGAATCCTAGGAATCAGATTTGGATTTTCAAATATTGGTGGTGGATTAGGGTCAGGATTTGACCTGGTATGACGAATCCTTTCTGAAGCCAGTTTTCCTAGACTGTATTTTTAATTTTTTGTTTTAAATAAAATGAAAGTACAACTTCTACAAATTCTTCAAGAAATAATGATTTCTGATTAAAATTTTCTCAAAGATTTATTGAACTAGAGAGTCTGATCAAACATTTGAAACTAAAGTTCAGTGTATAAGCTAAATCAGAGATAGACTGAAGCAGCATTTATTTACTATGCAGTTGTAGGGCAAAAGCATTTCAAAGGCTACCTGGCTGATCTTCAGACTCTGTCTATAGCTTATAAGCAAACAATAGTAATAAATAAAAATGATTCAAATCCCCAGTGGAGTCGCCACTATGTTATCACTCAGGTTTTCCTTAAAGTTGTGGAAAAGGAAAGTAAACCCGAGGTAACCACAAACCAACCTTCAGATACAGAATCTAGCCAATCTGTATCCAGAGAGGGCTCTCTCTTTAAAATTTAGCTTTGTTCTTAGAAAATTTTAGGCTAGTTATAAGTCCAAGAGTTTTGATTTTGTTTGAATGGTGGAATCCGCCAACTGAGGGCAAGGTTGAAGATCTTCAGTCCATTGGGCTATGGAGTCGAAGGATGGCTTTACTGGATTAATATTCTACACACAAGATGGCTTTGCAGGGCAATATAGCCAAACAGAGAACAATTTTAGAATTTAAAGTGAATGGAATGGATTTTTGAAGGGATGAAAGGCAGTTAAGAATCTTTCAACATGTTCAAAAGAAAGAAATGGAATGATTACAAATAAAGAGCAGTGAAGAATTCTTTACTATAGTAATCAAAATGTTTAAATTAGCGAAGCAAGAGCAATTAAGAATCCGTTGCTTATAACCAATTTAGAAGAAAACATTTAGAATAATCACAATTGAAATCAGAGTACAATTAAGTAAATTCTGATTTATTCTTTTTTGTCAATTATTCAGAAATGGACACAATGATATTATAAATAGATATAAAACTTAAGACATAGGATAGAAAGACTTATTGAACTGCAGTCCGACACATGAATCCTGCAAAAAGTCCTGAGCTTCAAATTTTCATCCAGCAAGCCACAAATAAATTTATCCAAAACACTTTTATTCCAAAAACATCAATGTCACAGCAAAGTAGTAGAATCCACCCTCAATACTCTATTCGAGGGTTTATTTATAAAAAAAATGATTTAAAATATCTCACAAAAACCTAGGAAATAATCTAGGGTGACTAATGAATAAGTTACAACAAAAAGGGAGACAGATGGTCTCGTAGATAGGATAAAAGGCAACTGCTAGTGTGTTGTTTCCTTCTTTTATGCATGTGCTGGAGGCAGGTCCTACAATCTAGCTCGCTGCTTTCCTCTTTGGTAATTCTTTTCTGACTGCCTTGCTTGTCTGATACTCTTCTATTCTTATTGATACACCTTCAACTGCTAAACTGATACTCTTTAACCTTGGTTCATCTATTTATCCTTTATCAAGATATACCTCAATAAAATATGAAAAGATTTTACCCAAGGATAAATTTCACAAAAGCTCCAACATATCAGCCCACCATTGAACTTCTAGGACTTTGGTTCTTTGTAGTTTCTTCAATGTTTCATCAGCTTCAGTGTATTTGAAAAAATTAGGCTGATATGGAAACAAATGTTTTATTTCATGTTCAAGGTAAAATAAACTTTCCAATTTTTCATAAAGGCTTTTCCCTGTTGGTAATGTTCCTGTTGCTGTACTGGTCGAAGAACTGGCTTGATCATCAACTTGTTTGTTTACTTTTTCTACAAAACTTTCCAAATCCATTAATCTACCTTCTGCATTAACAGGACTGGGCAAACCTTTATTTAACACAACATCAAATCTTTCATTTAAGGTAAAAATCTCTTGTTGCATGTCTGAACACCTTCTTTCAAGATTTTGCATAAGAGTCCTTTTGGTAAAAACTCTTTTGATTTCCAAGATAGTCCCTGTTCTGTCCTGAATTCCAACTTCTGCAAGTTGCTGCTTATTCTGAGTATTCAAATAATTGATAAGCCTATTGGCTTCTTCTGGCATCTTTCCTAACTCTTCCCTTGCTTTCTCAATTTCTTCCAGAGCCAATCTGACTAAATCCTGTTGTTCATATATTATTTGAATAAAAGGCCAAACGTTCTTTATTGATTGAATAATGTTATACCAAAGAATTTCTTTTAATTCACTTAAAGGTCTTTCCATTACAAGATCCTTTTCCAATGCTTTAACTGATTTTTCTAGTTTTTTTATTTCTCTTGTCTTCTCAGCAATACTTATTTTTGATTGATCATATTTGTTTTCCAGAGTAGAAAGCTGAAACCTTAAGTTTTGGAGTTCTATCACTTGCAGTTTTAATTCATTCATTACTTTGATTAATTCATCAGAACTCTTATCAAAAGTGTTCACCTGTGTCAGCTCTGCTTGTTGACCTATGATTGATGTACCTGTTCCTGTGGCTGCCTGTGTTGTAGTTGCTGGAATAATGGACTCTTTATCTTTTAATGCTTGCTCAAGTTCTTTCTCTGTCTCAGCAAGTCGTTCATTCATTTTTAAAAGTAAGTCCATCATATCTTCTTCTGAATTTTCCTTCATTATTTCTTCAGTCTGAGGGTGCCTCGAAGCTGGTAGTTTCAATTGCTTCCTCAATGCAGCAATGTCATCATCCTTATTTTTAATCAGTGCTTCAATGCCTTTTATATCTTTGGGATTATGACCCAAACTGATGATTATTTCCTCCAAAGATTTTATTCTGTTATCCTTTGCTTGAGAAGAAGCTTTTTCAATATGCAACTGGGTACTTGTATTATTCAAAGAGTCTTGCAATCTATGGGTTGCCATTGCTTTGTCAGTAAGGGTAGAATATATCATTTCTCCAGTTTTCTTTTGTAATTCTATATGGTCCAATGGATAAATATCTTTTGCTAGGACCTCAAAATTGGTCCTGATGTAGTCAGCTGCTGTCTGTGGTTTTGGCACTTTAGATTTGAAATGGCTCATTAACATTTTCCCTTGCTGAATTTCAAAAGCTGACATTAATCTCTCTTGATTTTGTGGAGCCATTTTGAGATAATGATTATACACCTGGACCCTGAGTGGATCATTCCTTTCTTTTATACTGATAAATGTTTTTTTTATGTCTCTTGCATCTGTCTTTGGCTTTTTGAATGAAGACACTTCAGTACTTAACTGTCTTTGTATTTCATTTCCTTTATGACCTGTATATGCTTCACTAACTGAACCAGTAAGCTGACTATCCTCCCTTTCTTCATCACAGATTTCATCAACAGATTCCACTTCTGGAAGTGGATTCAGTTTCTGCCTTTTAGCTTGAGGTTGTTGTGAAGATTCCTTAGGAGGAGTAGGATCTTTAACTTGTCTTTTCTTGCCTTGTTCCACATTAGATGGAGTCTGCAAATTTGAAACTTCAGGGTGATTAACTTGAATAGGAGACACCTGTACTTGATCTTGTGCCTTGGAAGTTTGAGGTTTTTCTGTCATGGTGAATGTTTCAATAACTTGTGCTTCTGGTTCTTTCTCTTTTCCTTTGGATTCAACTGCAATTGATGGAATTTTTTCTTGTAAATTCTGCTGAATAATACCAACTGAAGAAGTACCAATCTCTGGTCTCTGTACCTGTGTAAAAGAATCCAAGTCAAGCATTTTTGCAAGATCTTTCATAACTTTATTTATATCAACCTGCTCACTATCCTGCTCTATCAAAGTTCCTTCTACCCACTCATCTGTATTAGCATACTTTTCAATTTCAGGGATTCTTCGATGCATGTAGGGTGCTGATTTATTTTTCATCCTTTTGTCACAAATAAAGTTGAATGGGTCATAGGGTACCCAATGGAAACTTTTCTGCAATCTGTAATGATCCTCTAATATCTTTTGAGCTTCTTCCCATCCATCTATAGAATTGCAGATGAATGGACCTAGTTGGCTCTTTATCCTGAGTTGAGCCTTTTTCTTGGCATTACAGAAGTGAATTATATCTGAATTGTTCATTTGTCTGAAGTACTCAAGTGCAAAAAGTCTCATTGGTACATATCTGGGTAACTTGAAAGGGCTCAATTCACATCCATAAATTATAATTTCAATATGATTCTGATAGAAGTATCAGTCACCTATCTTGTAATGTTTTGAAAGCTGAAGGATTTTCCTGATTTCATTGCTGAGTCTTGGAGGGACAACTCCTGTCAACAAGGTAGTTTCAGGATGTATAAAAAGGTCAATGAACTCATTATAAGAGTAGGGAGAGTCTATGGAACAATGAGTAATGGCTGACCAAAAGATAACCGATCTTGGATTCCCTTGGGTATCAAGTTTTCTGATATGGAAAGGGAAAGTTTCAGACTGGTAATAAAGCATGAGATGGTAAATGACAGTAGAATATTTGAATACTTTCTCGTTCTCCAATCTCATGAATTGGTCATGCATTTTATCTGCAATGAAAGATGCAAAGTCATACCTGACAGCAGGAGGCTGTCCAGGGGTGAACAAAGATAATAACACCAGGGTTAAATGATCAACATACTCACTGGTATTAAAACCCATTATGAAAGATATCATACTCAAAATATTTTGCCCTTCTTCAGTAAAATAAACACTAGCATAAGGGGGAGGGCCTGTAGGCTGATGCTCTGGCCACATGAAAGCTTGGCAAATGCGAATTAACTCCTCCTGGGACAATTTAGTGGATTTCTCCAATAATTCTTCCATTAACAAAGGAGTAAGGGCTTCACTAGGCTGAAAATGTAACATATCATTGATGGATTGAGCAGTAATGGGAAAAAGGATGTTCTGGCTCGGGGAAAATACTGCTCTCTGATTTGGATCATAATTGGCATGGCAATAGTGGATAATTTTAGGAAAGATATGGATCGAGGGGAAAAGGTATCTAGGAAAACCAGACTCCCTTAACCCGATAATATCTGAGCCATTCAAATAATTGTCTCTGCAGCGACAATAAATTCTAAGGGCATTTTCAGTAAATTTCAAGTCTTTTATTTGAAAATCTTTGTCCACTAATGATAAGTAATCCAAATCTCTATGAGGGGCATTCAATGGGGCTACATTCAGGCTACAGGAACTTCCATTCTTTGGTTCTTGTGTATTCAAATAAGTGGAAATTCGGGGGTTTTTCACAGAAACGGGCACAATTTCAGTTTTGGAAGTATTATTTCAGTTGCAGGAACTAAAACAGACCGATATTAAACTTCCTTTCAGAATATGGCATGAATTTAACACTGGAATGAGGATTTTTCACAGAGTTCCAGCAGGAAATCGGATAAATACCTGTTTTATGAAGAATGTCGAAATTAACAGGCACTGGTTAACGGCGGATGAATGCTTGGGCACTGGTCTAACAATGGCGTTCAACAATTTTAGTTGACAGCAGTTTGACAGCGGATTTTTCAAATTTCTCAGTGGAGGGCGCAGTCACTTTCAACAGACAGAATGATAAAAAAGACGCGGAATTTTGTTTTATTTGCAAAGTCAACAGGGATTTTTTATTATTTTCGAAGATGACGTCATCAGTGTACGGGAGGACACGTCACCGGGGTCGGGTGGTAAGCGGTAAATTCCGCACCGCTTTCGGGAGTTGGTGGTTTTCCGTGAAATGGCAGTGAATCCATTCAGCGATTGACACGTAGCCGGTGCATTGTTTGGAAACCGCCGCGATTTCGCGAGTTAATCATCGGACGGGGGACGGTCAGCGGAATGAACGATCGCCGTTGATTTTGAAACGGGCGATCAGACGGTTGACATTACATGAAGTTGGTGGGGTATTTAATGTGCGGGCCCAAAAATAATTAACGTTTAATTAATTATTTCGGGCGGGATTTCATTGGTGGAGGGGGAGGTTATTAATTAATCCAGGTGATTAATTAATCCCGGTGGTTTATAAAGGGTCGGGTTACGGAGACTTGGGGTTTTATTTGTTTTTTCTGTTTAAAACATAAAACATATGTTTAAAACCTTTTTCACTATTTTTATTATATGGTAATAAATTAATGCAATTTATTAACCATAGGGGGCGGGAATAGTTTATAAAGATATGTTTTTAGCCAAAGGGGTTTATAATGTGGGAATTTGATTTTATTATATGGGTTTAAATACTTTAGCTAAAAATCTATAGTAAGAGGGTTTTGGGGATATTATCATAAAAGGAAGTTAAATATAATAGGATAAGGTATTTTATTAAGGATTTAATAAATAAATCAGATGTTAATATGACAAAGGGACAAGAAAACTCAAAATACTTTACACAACTAAGAAAGTGAAGATTTCTGAAGCAAATTGCATTATATCAACTTCAACACTTAGATTTAGAATAGCAAGTAATTTTGAGGGATTTTTATGAAATATAGCATGATTTTCCTAAGTAAAATGGGATTTTACTTAGGAAAAGATTAAAAGTGAATGAGTGCAATGATGGATAACTTCAAGTACTAGGGGCTTTTCAATTATTAGGCCGAGGGTCCGGTCCCTCCAAAAGTCAAGGAAATGCCTTGAGCCCCTCTAATCTTCAAACTCCTTAGTACTTTAAGGGAAATTAGTAAAACGTTTAGGGAAAAAGTGAGATGGGAAGTTAATGATTCTGACTTTGCCTTCTGTGAAATACTTCCAATGTATTATCTGTTTCAGTACTTATGATGAAAGTAAAGGATTAAACACATTTAGCACCATCATTCATCACTTGAAACTTTGCAACACCATCTACCTACCCTATCTATTTTACTCTGCCATTTTCTCTTCTTTATTAGGGTGCATTTAGACTAGCAAACCCTTATCAATCTTCTTTTTCTTTTACATGGAAAACCTATCTAAGTCTACACTTATTACGTCCAAGGGCTCAAATTAAACTGTTGAGCACCTTTTATTAACTCTACCTATCTACTTATCTGCCAAGATTAAACTGTTTGGTCAGATATTTATTCTCTATTCTACAACATGAAATTGAAAAATGAATGAGTCAAGTTTAAATAGTTTGACCCTTCATAAGTTGTGGCAAAGTTTAACAAGCTGCACACAATTACTTATTTACAAAAATGAAATAGTAATGGCATTTGGATTTGCACACTTTCCTTGGCCTTTGTTTTTGGTGGGGTTCATTTCTTTCACTTTTTTGACCATTTTATTCTTTTTACCCTTTGATTTTCTTTTAGGGTATACCCTCTTTACATTTTTTAAATTTTTTTATTTTTTAAGAATATGGAACACCTTTGCAACAAGAAAAAGGTTTGACATATTGCGTAGTTCAACAAGTCAATCATGAAAAATGACACCTATTGGTATAGGAGTCTAACACCCTGCACTTAACATCTAGCCTAAAATCAGCCCTAATCAGTAAATAAGACATATCTTTTCACACATTGAGAGATCCCTCTCTGAATCCAGGCAGGCTAGGTCCTTGGATTCCAAAGCTTGCTTTGATGTTACCCTTGTCAATTTGTATCTCAATCAATCTAGCAAATTACAGGGAGCTAACATAGTGGCGATCACGGTGGGACATCTGAGTACATAATAGTCTAGCAAACTCTTGTAGACTCACTAAGTCCTTAAATAACCATAGAAACTCAAAAAACCAAAAAAACATTTCAGATTGGTTTCATAATAAACATTGGTGGTGGACCATAGAATACTTTACCTCCAAAAGAGCTAAAAATTTCTACATGGCGACTCCACTAGTCTTCAGTAGCCCTCTTGACCCCACTAGCTCTCATAGACTCCCCTGGGAATGCATTAAGCAATCCCAATCATGTTTATGGTGGACAGCAAAGTTGAAACCCTCCACCTTGCGACTCCACAACTCTCAATAGACCTAAAGACTCCACTGGTAGAGAACTCTAAAACTATTTGAAAAGTTTTAGTGACCCCTTTCTAATTTACAAACATGGATCCAAGGATACAAATGAGGTATGCTCCAATGAACAGAGATCATATCCCTAGATTCCCACACAAAATTCCTGAAATAAATTGGTTAAAAAACCTACCTATCTTTCAAGATGAAAAAGTTGATTACCCCTTGTTACATCTCATCAATTTTCATATACATGTAGGGAGGTTAAAGGTTGAATGGCATGAGGACTGTCTTATGAAAATGTTCATGGCAACATTAGAAGGTAATGCAAGAAATATGTATGAATGGCTAGAACCTGGCATCTTGTTTTCTTTAAAGGATTTCCACATATTATTTTACAAGCACTATATAGGGTATTGTCCATCCCTATCCTTAGCTGAAAATTGTTGTGATCAATCTGAAGATCTCATACAACACCTTGTTATCATTGATGGAGATTTGGGAAATTGGCATCATGAGGATCTGTTAGAGGAGATCCATACATTTCTTACCCAAAGTAACCATCAATATGGCCAAGAAGAGTTGATCAAGGATGAAATCCATCAAAAAATAAGAGAGGATCCACAAGAGCTCTTTGAAAAGGTTGAAACAAATAATAATCCATCTGCCCCCTTTTGTAAAATACAAGAGGACATTCAGCCACAAAATCAACTTCCACAGAAAAGGGAAAGCAATTGTTGCCCAATCCAAAGAAAACAGAAAAGGCCTCCTCCTTTAATTGAAAAAGAAATAGATCAGATGTTATCCACTACTGCCTTACCTACTAAAGAAACCAAGGAACATATTGTTGTTTAAATTGGAAAAACTCCTTAAGAAAACATTCAACCCTATGAGCAGTCACAAAAGGAAGAAAAACATCATGATTCTATCCAGAGAAAGAGAAATACACCTCCCATTTTAACTGAAGAAGAAAATAATCAGATCATAAACATGCAACCAACTTCCAAAATTTTATGTAAAGAGGATATATCTATATATTCTACTGCTGACCTATCTACTAATGCCTTTTCTCATACATAAGCTATAAAACATATTGATGCTAATGCTAGACTACCTTCTCAAGAAAACCTAGTGCCAGGGAATGCTCCTACTCATTAGAATTATGGCTTTCAAACAAAAATCAGCTCACTCAAGCTAGGAATACCAAGGTTGCTTGAAAGCATCATAACATTTCATTCTGAAGCTGCCAAATCAAATAGTCATAAAGAAGGATCCCAAGGTTATTCAAGAGAAGGAAGGAGTAGTCCTAAATGAGGTCTATTTCTCGAATCCTTTAGGCCAGTTATTATTCGAGGACCCCTTTTTTGTTTCCGTAGAAACTTTTAAGAAGGGAATAAATCATGCCAAAGACAGTTTGTGGCAAATCTTAAAGGAAATTTGGAGTGCTACTATTCATCAGAAGACAAAGGGGGAGTGGCCTGCCATCATACCTAAGAGGTGGAATACAAAGCAATTACCCAGTCACTTACTCAATTGGCTATACAGTAAAAAAAGAGTTCACCTGATAAAAGTATATTTTCAGAATAGGATAGATTAGGATAGATAGGTAGGAATGTGAATAAAGCTCAGCCTGTGAGAATTTCGTTAGTTTTTTGTTTTCTGCTTTTGAATTTGGAAAAAGAAAAAATACAAAAAACAATAGAAAAAGTAAAAAGAGGGCAGATTAGTAAAAGAAGAAAGGTACAGCCCCATACCCAAAAATAGAATTTTCTGAAAGTGTGCAAGTCTAAATGCCACTACTGTTTCAAAATGATATCTTGTTCAGTCATCTAGCCTAATCATGGTTGAACATGCTTTACATTTATGTTGATAAGTCAGTAGAAACTTTGATTGATAAAACATTATTCCAGACATAACTTATTCAAAGAAAGATATATTAGGAGATTGAAAAGATATTGGTTCCACATGCTTAAAACAGAACCAAAGAGATAGATAAAGACGCCTCACAAAAGACAAATCATGGCCTTATCTTTCTAATTTACTTTTATGCAAAATAATGTTGTGTGCAAGCTAAAATGCCACTACTTGTAATTATTCAATCATACAACCTAAAGATGATCGAGTAAATTTGAATTTCATGCTGATAGGTTAGTGAAGAAGATTTTCCAAACTGTATAATCTTGGCTTATCAGTAGAATAGATTAGGATAGAAAATAATGGTTCAAACAAGCTCAAAACCTGAACCAAAGAAAGAAATAAGAATGTTTAACAATTTCAGATCTTAAGCCTTCTCAGTTTTGTTTTAAATTTCTGAAAATAAATTCTATGTGCATCTTGTACAAAATGCCATAGCCCCATAGCAAATCAGACTGTCTAATCCTGATTTAACTGTGTTTTAAATTTCCCATTTTAGAAATAGAGAATAAAATCTGTCAAACAGTCTAATCTTGACAGGTAGGTAGTTAGGTAGAGAAATAAAGAGTTCAACAGTTTAATCTGGACTCTTGTAAGAAATAAGGATAGGATTAGATAGTTTATTTCTGTTTTCAAAAATAAAATGTCAAAGAGTTTGCTAGTTCAAATGCACTCAAAAGAAGAAAAATGCTAGGACAAAGTAAGATTGGGTAGGTAGAGTTGTTGTTTTAAAAGAGATTACATGTTGCATATTGATAAAGTTGTCTTTTTCATAGAAAGATCAGCAAGAAAGAAAAGAGATTTTTCCCAATGGATGAGGCACTGGTCTGCTGAAAGCCAGAAGATTGATAACTGAGGTTTTGGACACCTAAAAAGACATTTTTCCTCCCCAAGTGGAGCCACTGTTAGCCATCTATAATTTTGACATATTCAAAGATGGCTAAACAGGCCTTTAGCCTTCAAGAAACAAATTTCATGCAAAATTTGTGACTTGTTGAAGCCTCTTTGTGTTCTTTATCCTCAAGAAATCCATTCCATTGATAAATCTTCATTCAAAATTCCTCAAGAAGCCCTGCTGTCCCAAAGAAAATACTATTTTCAGATCCATTTTCCATAAATTTTTCCTTTGGAAAATCCCTCTAAAAGCCCCTTCATTTCACCCATGTTTCCCATTTTTACCCTTTATTTTCCCTCAAAATCCCCTTTGAACCTGATAAAATCCCTTTATTCTGGTTTAAAACCCCTTTTCTATCCTATCTGAACCTCCAAAAACCCTTCAAAAACCTTCATTTTAAATATTAGGCTTTCAGCGCCTTTTGGCTTAGCCCTAACCCCTTTCCGTCATATGACCCAGCGCCATGACCAAGCTCTCCGCCCATCGGCATTTCGGCTTTTCACCGGTCCCTGTGACCTTTTTCCCTTTAAAATTGTTCACCGCCGATGCGCACCCTCTGACCAGATCTCCGCCGTTGATCGCATCCGATCCAACGGTCCGCGCTCCATCGCATATTGCAGGCTCCCGATTCCGCTTTACCCCGCCGATGTTGCACCCCCGATAGACATTCCGCCGATGGAATCCTGACCGTCGATCTACTTACATCTGACAGTCTGCGCTCCATCGGCCATCGTAATCTTCCGTTCCGCCTCCCCTTCTCACTGCAATGTGCATCCCACCGAAAGGATCCTAACCGGTGATCTTCTAGATCCAACGGCTCGCGCTATCTCGCAGATCCAAACTCTGCCCAATAAATACTTCACCCCCCAACTATGTTTCCCCCCCGATATAATCTTGGTCGTTGATCATTTTGATCTAATGGAAATCGGGCCTTCCTCCGCTCCATTCTCATTCCCCCCACGATGAAATCCTGACCGTCGATCTCTCCCAGATCGAACGGCCATCGTACTTCGCCTCCCCCCATCATCCATCGCACTTCAGTGATTCCAAATTCCTTGTTTCCACACCTTTTCTCCGCCGATGGATTCCTGACCGTCGATCTCTCCTAGATCGGACGGCCATCGCGCTTTGCCTCCCCCCATCAGCCATCAGACCTCGCAACTTCCCATTTCCACTTCCCAAAATCCTTTTCTTGTCCACCTCCGTTGATATAATCTGGACCATAGATCCTCCAGATCTAACGGCTCGCGCTTCCTCGAGCCATTTCTTACCCCGTGCATGACGATTTCTCCTAAACAAATATCCACCATTGATCAAAGGCCCGAGGCCTAGATCCAACGATCTCTGCTCCTTCCCCCATCTTCCATCATCTCGCCCATTCATCCTCTGCTCATCCTCATCAATAGATCTCGACCATTAATCCTCACGATCCAATGGCTCCCATTGATCTTCATATTCTAACTCCACCCAATACCCTTTCGCTACCCAACGAAATAGCTAATGCCAGCACTAGGTCCCACCTATTTCCCACTCGCACATCTTTTCTCCCTTCACGTTTGATCTCAGCCGTCGATCTCCCAAATCCGACGGTCCAAAACTGTTTTCAGGCCCATCCTCGCCAAACCTTCCCACCGTGCATATTGCACGTGAAATGGGTAGTTTTGATAGGACACGTGTCGTTCTCCAAGCCATATCGCGTCCAAAATGCCTTTACCGCTTACCACCTATTTCCAACTCGAAAACCATTGGTTTTCTACAAAACCGCCCTTGTTTTCGTGCCCTGATTCAAATATTTCCCTAGTTTTTTCATGGTTTCACCATAAAACCCCTTCCCTGCAATTTCCCCTCCCTCCATAATGCTCCACAAACCACTCCTAGCCTCTGATCGCAGTCGTAGTTTATCCAAAAAATGCAGGCTTTCATAATATGTTTTATGTTTGAGTGCAGGTTTAATGGAAACCTGAAGTTTACAGGCTCGCCCACAGCAACATCTAAGTTGAAAACACCCAGGATGACCATCCTTAGGGTTCTAACAAGCAATATGGGAGATCTGGGGTTTGATTCCGAGCATTTGATCGATGCAATCACAGAAACCCTCCAAAATGCCAAGAAACCCCTGCAAACAGGAAAACAGAGAGATTAAAGGCTTAATTGAAGAAATCAAAGAAAAGTGAGGATTAGCATAAAGAGAAAGGATTGAAGCGCAAAGTTCGAAGATTTAAAGATTAATTCGTAGTTTAAAGAATAAAGACAAAGGGTTAATAAATACATGAATGTTTTATTGGAAAAAAAGAGAAAAGACAATGAAGCGAGATTAACAAAGGATCTAGGCTAAAGGATCTAAAAGAACAGTTATTGACTAATCAATCATAAAGCAGTAAGACTGGGTATTAAAGGAAAATTAGATATTAAAGGCCTATTACCAAGTGTAAAGGTTAAACAAATACAACATTTTAGGCTAAAGCAGCCTCGAATACATCAACAAAGAGCAGTTATTTCATCAGAAATATCAACTGACTCCTTTGGCCATTCTTTATCTGTAAAGGCAAATCAGTAGTTATTACACAAAAGAATATAGTTTAAACTTTCAGGACAGTTATTGTAAAAGATAATGATAAAGCCTTAAAGTCAATCTTTTCAACTGTTTTATAGGCTTAGAAAGTAAAGACAGAGTTATTAAAACAAAGAGGTATCTATAGATGTTCCTACCTTATGCCTTGCATGGTTATCAAGGTCGGGAACATATTTACTCTGTCATTAAAAACATTTTAAACCCTAGAAGAGTTCCACATCCTCATTTGCATCATAAATACTGCATTCGAACTCATTGTAATAGTTGGATTTTAATGACTGGTGCTGGAATAATACATAGTCCTTTGAAGCTCTTGAAGAGAAATTGATGTCTTGAACTCATGCATGATCTGATTTGCTTGTTGATGGAGAAGGATTGTTTGCAGGATCCATAGGCTTGGTTGATGGTGAAGTTTTCTTCTGTTTATGTTTTCTAGTTTTCCATTATGTTTTCCATCTTGCTATGTTGCAGTACGAAAAAGAATTTAGATTAAGAAATTTTTTCTAATGGCACCTTAAATCTATTTGTCCTTCACTGCCTTAATGTTTTCTTTTGCTAAGATATATTAGGGAAATGATTTCTTGCTCTCTAACAAGTTCTTAGCTCGTCCATTTCTTGGATA
Source organism: Pinus albicaulis (assembly GCA_034641835.2). Classification (NCBI taxonomy): domain Eukaryota; kingdom Viridiplantae; phylum Streptophyta; class Pinopsida; order Pinales; family Pinaceae; genus Pinus; species Pinus albicaulis. The sequence continues at coordinate 668,443,869 of CM076579.1, read as the reverse complement.
ATTTAGATCAATTAGCATCAATTATGATTTATGGTTAGCCCTGCATATTGTTGCCACTGAAATATTCTGTTCTTGGAAATCATCTCTTTAAAGCAGCTTTGTCTAGGTTTGTCAAAGAAGTCTGTTTAAAATCATGCTCTTTGCCTTTACTTAGCTAAAAAATTTTTAAGGAAACCTTATAGTTGTAACTTTGGATGTTAGAGTTTTATCTCTTTCTATTGTTATAGTTACTTGTGTATATTAAATGTTTTTCTGCTCTAGATGATAAAAGCTCTGAAAGTTGGATAAGTTTCTTACCTTTCTGTGTTTTTATCTGAATGTTTGTCTTGGTTAATTATCTATTTTCAGTCTGAAATAAAATGGATTAGGTTCTTCTTATGCCTTTGATTCTCTTGTTGTTCTTATCAATTTTATAACTCCCTCGGTTTACAAGTATATAAAGGATTCGGTTTCAGCCCTTTATTAGTTTGTTGTTCTCAATATTTATGTCCATTTCATAAATCCATCATAACCTTAAAATATCCACCAACCAAGTAAACTTTCCCTGCAAATGCTATAAACACCATTGATGAACTTATCTGGACCTTATTAGACTCCATTGCCCAATGACTTAAACAATCTTCCATGTTTCCTATCTAAAATCTATCAAAGTATCATACCCAACCAAAAAACAATCAAAATACTTTTCACTTAACATCTAGCCTAAAATCAACCCTAATCAGTAAATAAGACATATCTTTGCACACATTGAGAGATCCCTCTCTGAATCCAGGAAGGCTAGGTCCTTGGATTCCAAAGCTTGGTTTGATGTTACCCTTGTCAATTTGTATCTCAATCAATCTAGAAAATTACAGGGAGCTAACATTTTCCAAAGCAGTAGCGACCATAGGAAGTTGGCGCTGAAAGATAAGCTCAGAAAAATCAAAATGGAGAAGGGCGAAAATATTCTAAAATATCTCAAGAAGTTTGTCCAATGTAGGGATGAGATGGGGAGTGTGGGAATCACAGTTGTGGATGATGACTTGGTGAGCTTGGCTCTCCTTGGGCTTCTGAAGAGTTGGCACAGTTATCAAGACTCTATCAATGGACGGGAGAAACTGCCAGATTGGGAGCGACTTTGGTCAGATCTAGTGCAGGAGGGGATAAGGCGAAGTACCATGGATGGCTCTTCATCAAAGACTGATGATGAAGAGAATTGTGCTTTGGTTTCCAAAGCAAGAAAATGGAAGGGGAATAAATCCCATCCAAAAATCTGAGGCTAAAGGTAAGAAGCTGGATTTGTCCAAAGTGAAGTGTTTTCACTGTCACGAATATGGGCATCTCGCCACTAACTGCCCACAGAAAAAGAAGAACAATAAGGTTGCTAGAGCTGCAGCTGGTGAGGCCCTTGCCTCATAATTTGAACTTGATTTCTCCTTAATCGCATGCTTGGTTTCAAGCACAATGGGATCAGTGTGGTATCTTGATAGTGGTGCTTCCTTCCACATGACGGGAGACAAAGAGTTATTTAGTGACTTGGAGGAGAAAGATCTCCAAATGCATATAGAGATGGGCAACGATGGTAGATACAGTGCAATCGACATTGGAACCATTACCTTTGAGAGGGATTTAGGTAAACCATTTATGTTGAAATATGCTATGCATGTTCCAGGTCTGAAGAAGAACTTGGTCTCGGTCGCAATGTTGGAGGACAGAGGTTATGACGTTGTTTTTAGCGAGGGAAAAGCTTTCCTGCGACATAAAACAATGGGTCAAACCAAGAGGATAGGGATTCGAGTCAAGAATCTCTACAAGCTGGAGGTAGATGGTTGTGCTGCAATGATGGGCAAAGTAGAAAAAGTGGTGAGCCGGGATGAGGGCGAATTATGGCACAGGAGATTGGGTCATCTTAACCATGGCGCCCTGAAGATTTTGCAGCAGATTTCTACTGGAATTCCAAAGGGTACTCTTGTGCAGTCAGATCAGTGCAAGGGAGTAATATGGTTAAGTTTGTGAAGACCACCTTTCATGAGAAGGAGAACCGTGCTTCGATGATACTAGAGAGAATTCACACAGAAATGTGTAGACCATTCTCTGTTGCTTCAACAGAAAAACACAAGTATTATGTTATTTTTGTTGATGACTATTTTCGTAGATGCTAGATCTTCTTCATGCAAAATAAGGATCAAACATTCTCAAATTTCTGTGAGTTTAAAGCATTGGTGGAAAAGGAGTTGGGGAAGCAAGTGAAGGCTCTACGGAGCGATAATGGTGGTGAATATATCTCGAACGAATTCAAAGACTTCTGTAGCAAAGAAGGAATTTGAAGAGAACTCATAGTGTCTCATAACCCACAATAGAATGGGGTCACGGAGAGGAAGAAAAGAACTATCGTGGGTGTTGCAAGAGCTATGCTGCATGACCAGGGCCTACCGATGCACTTGTGGGCAGAAGCATGCAACACTACGATTTATGTGCAAAACCGTTGTCCTCATAGAGTACTTGGCATGATTAAACCTGAATAAGCTTTTGCTGGTAAGAAGCCAGATATTTCTCATTTAAATATTTTTGGCTCATCTGTTTACATTCATGTGACCAAGGATGCCAGGAAGAAGCTGGAGCCAACTGCAGAAGTTGGGATATTTGTGGGGTACACAAAAGCACCCCATAATTATCTTGTGTATTTTCCAAACACTAGGATGACTATGGTGCGACGGGATATAAAATTCAATGAGGAGAAAGCCATGAATTTGTCGCTTGAGAGGGAGCTACACTTGCATGCAGAGGAGGAACTTCTTGTTCCCAAAGATGAGCCTCAAGATGTGGATCAACCACAGGAGGAGGATCATGGATTGGAGGAGTCCACTCACATAGAGCCAAACATCAGAACTGGCAGAAGTCGTACCATAGAAGCCGAGAAGCTGAAGGTTGATGTAGCACAAAATGTAGGAGTCCCTACATCACAGCGCAGACAGAGACAATCACCTGACTGATTCATTGGATACATGTCTCTCATGAGCAAGTGTATCGTGACATAGCCATCTTCCTTTGAGGAAACAGCGCAGGAGCCCACATGGGTAGATGCCATGGTGGAGGAGTATGACTCCATTGTCAGAAACAATGCTTCGGAGATTGTTCCAAGGTCGGTTGGTAAATCAATGGTAGGTTCAAGATGGATCTACAAGGTAAATAAAGTTGTTGATGGGAGTATCGAGAAGTATAAGGCAAGATTTGTTGCCCGAGGCTTCTCACAGATCGAGGGGATTAATTATGAAGGAAACTTTGCACCTGTCACACAATATTCTTCCATAAGGACCATCCTTGCTCTCTCAGCGCAGATGGGTTGGCACATTTATCAGATGGATGTGAAGATTGTGTTCCTTAATGGGATCATTAAAAAAAAGGTGTTCATTGAGCAGCCTGAAGGATTTAAGATCTTCAGCAGCAAGTCGCATGTGTGCAGACTCAAAAGAGCGTTGTATGGGCTGAAGCAAGCACCCCGTGCTTGGTACACATGGATCGACAGCTATTTCACTAGACTTGGCTTCACCAAGAGTGAGGTGGATGCAAACCTTTACCAAATTGTGGTGGAGGTTAAGATTTTAATCATTTTTCTTTATGTTGATGATTTAATACTAACAGGTGATGAGCAGTTGATACACTCATGCAAGGAGGACCTTGCAAAGGAGTTTTAGATGAAGGATTTGGGCCTCCTTCACTATTTCCTTGGATTGGAAATATGGCAGCGAGAAGGTGAACTGTTTGTGTCTCAAGGCAAGTATGGTCAGGAGATACTTGGTAAGTTTCACATGAAGGACTGCAAGCCCATGGATACTCCTCTTCTAGGAAATTGGAGGAAAGAGGATTCTATATCGGCAGAGGTAGTGGATGCTACTATCTATCGACAGTTGGTGGGTTCGCTCATGTATTTAGTTAATACAACACCGGACATATGCTATGCGATGAACCAGTTTAGTCAAGCGATGGTTAAGCCTACCAAGCTCTTTTGGAAGGTAGGCAAGCATGTCCTGAGATATCTTAGGGGCACATCTGAGTATGGCTTATGGTACAGACAGACGGATGAGGTGAAGTTGCATGGCTTCACGGATGCAGATTGGGCAGGCAGCCCAACGGAAAAAAAGAGCACATCAGGAGGGGTTTTCAATATCGGATCTACAACAATTTCTTGGTATAGCAGGAAACAAAGATCCGTGGCACTCAGTTTAGCAGATGCATAATACATGGCAGCAAGTCAAGCTGCATGTGAGGCTATCTGGATGAGGAAGATCCTAGTCGGTTTGTTCGATTCTCATTTAGATCCTACAGTGATTCATTGTGATAATAATAGTTGCATTAAACTCTCGATTAATCTCGTGTTTCATGATAGATCTAAGCATATAGATATCTGGTATCATCATATCAGAGATTGTGTGCAGCGGAAGATCATGTTCCTTCAGTACATTCCTACGGAAGATCAGGATGCAGATATTCTGACGAAGGTGCTCACCAGAAGCTAATTCAAATACCATAGAGATAGCATCGGGGTGAAGGATAATCCATATCTTGCTGAGAGGGAGTGTTGAGATTCAACAAGATGATGAGCTTAGTGAAAATTAAACACCTTCACTAAGTGGGGCCTGCAGGCTATTTTTAGGTGTATGTCTATTTTTAGAATGGTGAGCATATTCTAAAGTTAGCAGGATGTTGATTCTAGATGGTTGAGCAAATTCTATCTTTGGATGAATTTCTATTTTTAGAATATTGGGAAAAGTCTATTTATATATTGCTAATCTAAAAACAAATGCATGTCGATTATTATTAGCCCTTAATAATAATCAGACTCTAAATATCAACTTATTCCCTTGGAGCACTTTATTTCAATGAACAGGTGTGGCACATCAGTGGGCTAAAGTAATTACGCAATTCCTAGGGTGGTTGGTGAATCATGCATGGAAGACTCAGTTATAACTGATAGTGGAAAGTTGTGATAGAGTTGGAAGAGTAGTTATGGGAGTTGTTATTTAGTTTAACTCAGTTAAGTGAGTTAAACTCAGTTGTGCTAGTTGTATCTAGTTCTAACTAAAGATACACTAGTGAGAGTTAAGTAAATTAATTATTTAATTAATTCACAACTAGAGACTCACTTGCAACTGAAAAAATACAGCAATTAACTACTTTCATGTCAGTTCCAGTGGAGACCCAGTGGAGAGATAGGTGAAAGGGTGAGATGGAATATTTGTTGTGACTATAGTGATGCATTCAATGCATCTACACAAACATTGGAGTTTCCAATGAGGATTGCGCAGTTAAGGAAAGGCAATTTCGAATTCATTTAGGGATCTTCTTCAGCAGGGATTGCGCAGTGGAGGCAGGTTGTCAGGAGGCAAGAAATTGGTGCATAGATGTGCACATTTCTGCATGACAGTGTGTGACGATTGTTGATTGTACTGAGAGCTTGATGTACTAATCTTTGTATGATATTGTTACATGTTCCATTGATATACATAATATATGATAGTTGGGGTTTTTATCTTTAAGCTTCCCCGGTAAAACATTCTTGTTATGTGCGATTGATTTGCTTCATATGTGTTTGAAATTGGCGATTTAATTTCCGCAAATAATTAAGTGGAAAGATTATGTATTTAATATAAGATTAATTTGTTAGATCAGGAGAGTCTGGTAATATACATGAATCTTGTATAATTTCTACACAGACATCTTTAAGCCCTTCTTCTCCAGCTCCTCATGGATCAATTTAACTGCTCTTGGAGGTCTTTGACTTGGTCCTTCAGGTTTTGTTCCTAGATTTCAAGTGCAGGTTCATTCTTCTGATATGCTTCACCTCTCCTCTCAATGGTTGATTCCATTTGATCAATTGTTGTGTGTTATCTAAAGTCTTTGACACACTATTAACTTGCTCTTCCCAAACTTCTTTCATTTTCTCAAATTGCACCTGTTGAACATTATGTTTCCTTGCTTATTTCTTCAAAAATTCTATTTCATGATTTGCTAACTTCAACTACTCCTCAAGGACCTCAATCTCTATTTTTTTCAATGATTTTCTCCTATCCTTTCTTTTTCTTGATGACTGGATCTTCTTTTGCAAGTGATGATAGGTCAATGATACCTGGTGGTGGCTGGACAGTTTCAGTGACCTTCTAAGCTTCCTTACTGCTTTCCAAGACCTTTCTGGCGTGCCTTGTCATTGGCTTCCTAGCCTAAAACATGAAACATGAAACCTGCATCCTCACCTTCAAATTCTAACTTCTTATCTAATTTGGCTTTCTTGAGTTTCTTTCCTCCCTCATCTATATATTCAGCTTCGACTATGGGGGTTTCCTCAATATCAATAGCATGCATAATGTCTTCTAAATTTTCCTTATCCACTGTTTGGCTTCTTGTAATCCTTTTGCTACCATGTTTACTCACAGTTGGCTCTTGTTATGTAGGTTTCCTCACAGTTGGCTTTTTTTTGCAGGTGAAACAACAGGTGTATCAGTTTTCTATAATTGCTCTATTTCCATCATTACTGGTTCACTTTTTTCTGCCCCTATAGGCTCACTTTGCTCTACCACTGAAATTGATGGTATACCTCTAGGTTTAGGAGTTATTTTAGGAGTGATGGCATCTACTTCAAAACCACTGACAAATGGAAAAGATGACCAGTCTCTGCCTAATCTGTGTAACTCCTCTAAAACCAGCAACTTGATTAAACCATGATGAAAGAGTGAGGTTTCATTTCCTTTAGATTTAGCTTGAATTCTATCTGTCATTTTTGCTAAGCTTTTGTATAAATAAAAAGTTAGATCAAGATATTTCTTACCAACAAAATGTAGCAGAACCCTGAAGTGGTAAGAATAAACCTTATGATACCTCCCTTCACAAGTGAAGTACTTCTGAATGATAAGCAGTAGCTTTGAGAAATTTTCTTTCATGTAGCTCCTTCGAATGGCATTTGTAAGGTCAATCTCACTATGTTTTGGCTTAATAATTTCTTTACAGTCCTGCATGTTGAATTTGAAACCTTTGAACCATTGTTCTCTTCCTCTTCGAATTCCTGTTATTGCTGCAATGGTCTCTGGAGTTATAGTGAGGTTCAACATTCCCACCTTTGCAACTGTCCCATTGAAATTGATGGAAAACACTTTAGAAACTTGTACATGGCATCCTTGCAGTCTTTGGAAAAACTGCAAACACCCTGTTCTTCTGAAAACTTCTAAGGAATTTGGGTCTTCATTTATCAATTTCATGTCTGATGGCTTATATCTGAGACAGTGGCCACCTTTTTTGGTCTTCCTCTTTCCAGCCATGGTACTTTTATGTCTTCTCTGCCTTGCTTGATCAGTGATACCTGCAAACTTTTGAAAATGCCAGCCACAGCTTGGGCTTAGTGAAATAGCTCTCCAGAGTTTCAATAACATGCAAAGAGGGAGTGGAGAATGACAAATGACTCAATTGGGAAAGATTTTAAATTTTTGATGACAACTCGTGGCATAATCATGACTCATACATGCTTAAAATAGTAATAACACTAGTACAAAATGGCTAATTAGTTACTAAAAAAACGACTAAAATTTTCATATAAATGACTATTTTCAGGTCAGTGACCAATAGTAGCTAATTTACAGTATCTTATAACGCGACCAACTTTTGGTTATTTTTAGCTTAGTCATTAATTGGTTATCTCAAATTTGTTGTTTAGTTGTATATTTGGTCATTAATTTGGTCATTAATTTAGTCACTAATTTATTCATTGATTTGATCATTAATTTAGTCATTGATTTGGTCATTGATTTATTCATTGATTTAATCTTTGATTTGGTCATTAATTGTCAGAATTAATGACCAAATATATTACTATATGATCACTCGAGAAAACCAATTAATGACCAAAGAAATATGACCAAAATATTGGTTGTGTTATAAGATACTGTAAATTAAATACTAATAGTCATATATATGCAAATTTTAGTTATCGTTTGAAACCAATTAATTACTGAATAAATATGACTAAATTTTAGTCATGTTATAAAATACTATAAATTAGCTACTAATAGTCGTATATATGCAAAATTTAGTTGGCATTCGTAGTTACAAAATTATCATTTGCAGTAGTCATTTATTCATTATATAAATGACTAATTTAGTAGTTTATATTCATTTCATTTAATTTCATTAATAATCATTATAAATGACTAATTTAGTCATATATTCATTTTATTTATGTTCATCATTAATCAATATTAACTATTAATTTAGTAGTTTTAAATTGATTTTGTGTTCATTATTAATCAACATAAATTAATTTGTATGATTTTAAAAATGTCATACAATGTGCATGTTCATCTAATATGAAAACACAAAGTCGCATATTTTAATTACAATATAAACAATATCAAGTGAAAATATAAATAATTTCAACCACATAAACTATATTATATGAAATGTTAAAGTATTACAATATGATTTTCCAACTTAATATTGGTTGGACTACAATTTACACATGCAATGATGTTTCATTACTTCAAACATTATCGTTGTGTTTTCGAGGCATTTAAGGTGAATTCACCAACTCTGAAGACTTGACCATCAGTCTTTATATGTGTGTATTATGCGGGATCTTGGCTCTAAGAGTATCACCAGACCAGTTCTCCTCTCTCTCTTTTTGCATTTTTCGCTCCAATGTTATTGCTCCCCTCTTTTTTCAATTCATGCTTCTTACCATCAATACTGAGTTCATTATCTGAAAACAAAAGAAGATACAATGCAGAGTGTAAAACATGAAATACAATGAACACTAGAATATAAACTAAATTAGACTATAAATAATTTATACAACATATACCTCAACATCAGTAGTGTCAAAGCCATTTTTCTCCATACAAGTAAGAAACTCGAACAAATTATCTCCATTGGGGTGATAATTGCCACTATAATGTGGCCAGATAACCTGTATAAAAAAAAGCAAATAAAATATCACCATATATAGAAAAGAACACCTTAGTGACTTAGTATTCAACTTTCAAGGAAAGCTTCGGAACAATCATGTCAACTAAGTTATATGCTAAAAATCTCAAGTTGTAGATAACTTGTGAAAACAAATAATTTGAAGTGTGATGTTTAATCCCTGTCGTTTTGTTCACAACAACATTTCATTTTCTAAAGCATGAACTTAGTCAAGTATATAAACAACATGTACTCAAATAACAACATGAAAGTATCTTTTTCTGATAGTCATGAAAATATTTTAACACAAAATAGCTATAAGGATTCCAATAAATCTAGTGTAATACTAATTTCATCTTCAAGCTTTGGTTGTTGTTTAAATGGAAATGGTACTAAGTATTTTCAATTTCATAGTTAAAAGACAAAATAAAATCAAAATAAACGTCCAAAATAAAATCAAACAATAAAGAGAGGATATCATGGAATGGAAATTGCAATTATAAAAAAAATGTTTACCTCTCCACTAATGTCGTGTCTAGCATTCCTAAAGAATTTGCTTGCCCAAAATAACCATGAAGTGAAATAATCACAACATTAAAAACCATAGGAATTCCTACGAAAAACATTTCCAAATTTGATGGCTTAGGTGTCTAAGCGATCTCTAACAGCGAATGAACCATATCTAAGACATGATTTGCATCATCTCCCTGTCCTTTTTCCAATCACATTTCCTATAACCTGCCCACTGCAGAGTCAAGTAACAATCAAACAAAGACATTGACATTTGTTTTTATCTTTTATATCTATAAAATTTGAATTTGATTTGTTTCATGAACATATTAATTCATATGTAAAGCCTTCCTGACATATGAGAAAGTATCAATCAAATAGGACATCAGAAAAATCGACCTCAATGACGTCCTCAAACAATTTCTACAATATCAATATTTTTCTTGTTGTGATATCTTGGGTAGAAAAAAGAACATATCTACAAAAGAAAAATTCATATATTTCTTATGGTCAAACTTTGTATATGGTGTATTCTTAAGCAGTTTTTTAAGATGTTCCTCCACCATTACCAAAGTGAACTATATCTTGGTTAAACTATGTATCCTTTCATTGAGCATCAATTTATGCAAGATAAATGTCACACATTATTCTTTCCCATTTCTCAACATGTTACATATGATAAATTGAAAGTCGCATAAAACCAAGAACAAACCCTATTCTAACCAAAACAAACAAACAAACAGTGTCTCTAATAAAACTTCATTATAATATTATAAAATGAAAAGAGAGTGGACCATTTTTTTTGTTTGACTTTGCCTATTTTTGTTATGAAAGTGCTCAAGCTTCAAGAACCAACAAATGTGAGGGAAGTCGTAAATGTGAAAAAAAATATGTTGACTTAATTTGTAGACTTCTTCAAAATGATGTGAATGATGCCATTTTCGGATGTGGTAAATCTCATAATAAGAAATGGCGTGTATTCTAATAAATTACATTGCAATGACTACCATGGGCCTCCACGGGTTATAGGTCCTCAGTAGGTTAATCTTGATGATGAAAGAGAGATGGCAACGATAAGTATGGGTGGTCCTAGTTTGTATGGTGGATATCTTCAAACCAAGGTCGTCATCTCAATGAACCTAGGTTCTGACATGGAAAACATGGATCTGGTCTTCACCCCATTTCATTCCATCATACTTTGTTAAGACTCAAGAGGAAATAATGGTCCTTCAGCTTATAATAGGGTTTATTTTGAGGTTATAAATAAAGCTTATCCAAATCAAATGGATTTTTGGGCTCCAAGAGATATGGATAATTTAAATTATATGTTTTTTTTCGCAAGATTCAAATGTAGGGATACATTTTGTGGATTTTACTAATAAATATAATGAGAGAAATAATCCATGATGAGAATCTACTAGTCATTGTGATAGGGAAATACACGAAGATAATAATACTATTTAGGTTCAAATCAAAGATGGTGTTGATTCTTGTAGCTCCTCGGTTGTTGGTAGTCTTTAAGGTAGGAATTTCAGTTCTTCAAGGGTGGGGTCCTTTAGCATAATTGCATCTACCTTGGTCATATCACCCAAAAGAAAAAAATAATCAACAAAGAGTAAATATGTCAAGTTTAGGGCAAATCCTATTCGTATAGTTGCCAAGCTTATAGTTCTTTTTTACTCTGTTATAACTCTGTTGAGACCACCTACTCTACAGTAAAAAATGGCAGAGGAGCCATTAGTCATACCTACCCATGGTCTCCTGTAGGAATGATAGAAGAATAGGTTGAGCCATTAATTAGAATTGCACATATATCGAGGAAACACAATTCATTATCTAGTTAATCAATTGCACATTGAACCCTATATGGATGAGTAGCCCTAAATAAAGCCAATTTTCTCTATCATATGCCTTGGAAATACAAGCTAACATTGCTTGTATTTTTTTTGGTTTCATGTTATAAGTTCCTTCTTGGGCAACTCCTATTCTATAATGGATTTGTTTCCTAGGAAGGATGCAAAATTGTTCTAATGACATGGAATCAGCTTAGTGAATTTTGACCCTACATGATCAAGGAACTCAAGAGCCTTGGGTGCATCAACAATAGCATCCTCCAATGAAAATAGTACAGTCTCCAACCTAGAAACATCAAAATTATATATAGTTATAGTTCATAATTGCAAATGACCATAGATTGTAGCAGTCCTTAAATAAATTCAAACTTGAATAAGAACAAACACAAAATTTCACATTACCCTTCAGTAAGGTGTCCTTGATTTATCAAGAAAGGCTCAGACTTGCATAAATGTGTAATTAGATTCCCCAGAAGATCAATTTCAACATCTTTCTTGAAAAAATAATATAATATCCAAAGTGAAACCATAGTTGAATGGAACAATGGTGCTTTAAGGTCATCTACACAAAAAGTTTCCTCCTTCAAATCTCTCACACTGGATGGTATGTCATGCAAAATTAAGAAAAATTTAGGGAAACTTGTCGAATTCTCTAAAATACATAATGAAAGTGCATAAAAGCTTTGTAAATGAATGCACCTATAATATTATTTGATTACCATTTCATCCTTTTTCCTAAGTTGAACCTCAATGAGTTGTGAACTCAAAGTTCTTTGAGAAGAATGTTCTTACAATTGAAATTCAGCATTTGTAGTCTTCCCACCTCTGTCACCTTATGAGTATGAATTCCTAAACTCTCTTATGTCATTATCCAAAACATTTATTTCCTAGACACGTGATTTTGCAAATAAAGGCTTTTATGCAGCATAAGTCCTTGTCAAAATTTCATCTCTCATACCAATTGGCATCCAGTTAGAACTGCAACCTGAAATTAGACTTGTACCTGTTTATCTATTACTCAGGATGTGAATGGTGGAATATCTGCTAGAGCACTCTTAGCATATGGAAGAGGCTGAGCCCCCCTTATTATTCCCTTGCCAATACCTCCCTTAGGACCAAGAGTCAAGTGGCCATCATCAGAAGCTCTGAGTGTTGAAGGGCTTTGCATAGACTTATTTTCAAATTGAGCCCTATCCACAATTCAAGCATCTTGACTAGTGAATCCATGGTCACGTGATCCCATATGGGGTTTTTGCCCTTTAATCCCACCCATATGTGGAAGTGAACCCATCTGTGCACCTGCCATATAAGGTGGAATCACAGGTCCTCTCCCACCATGATCAAGTGGTATCACAAGTCTCCAACCTGAATGTCCCATATTGGTACCTCGAGAGCGGCCTCCCTATCCATGTAGTTCTTGCACAGCATCCCGATGCACTTCCTCTATTTTCTTGGGGCCCTCAAATTTCTTCCTTTGTTGCCATCCATTCCTCCTCGGATCAATCATATCCTTCAACATGAACCTATGCCTAGAGGGAAGCCCTTGGTTATTGGACATTTTTGTCATATTATCAAAGTAAACATTAATATGTTCCTTTGCCTTTGAATGGTCAATCATATGACCAATATTTCTCATCAGTTTTCACAAAGCTTCAAAATTTTCCTCCTCTTGATGTTTAAATTCACCAATTAATTTCTTGATGCATGCATGCATAATTCTTTCAGTCAACATACTTTCTTTATAAATCTCACCAATAAACCTTATATTTCCTAGCATTCATCTTCGTGCTGCAGCCTTCTTCTCCCGTCTTTCTTCTACTGAAAGGCTTCTTTCACCATGCTCTTCTGCTTTCTTGGCCTTTGCCTCTTCTCTTTCATCTTTTTCAAATTCTTCTTGACATTTGTTCAAAGGAACTCACTTGAAAACAACCTTCTCATTATCTTCATACAATTCTAGTATTCTTGCAAGAAGCTGAAAATTTAATTTTGCATACATTTCACAAAAAGCCAGCTCCATCAAGGCTTTGTCAAATATTTGAATATTATACCATGAATACATGATGCAAAGTCAATGTTCACTTCTTTGACCTATTCAAAAAGTTTCTCAAAGTTTTGGGGCATTAATTTATTAAGGATGGATTTAATTTGTCTTTGTTTCAACTAATCCTCATCATAAACCTTGCCCACTTCATATCGGTTCTCTGATATATGAACTATGGGCAGAGAAGGCTATGGAGGAGGAATCAAACCCTTCTTCGAACCAAAAGCATGCTGCCACCTATTAGCATCAAAATTATTTCTCACTAGTCCAACTTGTGGAATTGGTGCTTGCACATAAGGCCCTCCAGGAAGGATGGAATTCATACTCATTTGTGTTGCATAGGTATTTCTTGCAAAGGCAGTATTATAACCTTGGCCGGGTCGAAACACAGCAGAGGAAACACTAAGATCCACATCCATCTGAATATCGCAGCCATCAGAAAAAGCATCCACCGGCTTGGCCCATCTATCATCATCCAAACTGGCCATGAACGGATTGTAGCCAGTTTATTTTATCCTATTAATGGGCATGAACCATTTGATATGTCGGTTTTTGTCTTTAAAGGTTGATGAAAAGTAGATGAAATGTTACCATATGACCCAGCTAGCATCGATGAGTAGAAATTCATTGGGCGTGAACCACTTAAAGAAACAGAACCTGAAAGTGGAGGTCTGTATGTGGGAAGTCCTGCTAATGGAGGAATGGAATCTTTAATTGATGACACAACATCAAAGATCAAAGCAATGAAAGAAAATAATTGTGGAAAGAAATATGCAAAACTTACTCATTTTTTGGATATCAAATATGTTCTAAGTGTGGGCAAAAACATGAGATTTTAATTTTCAATTCTCTAGGCTCTTGTAAATGTGGTCAACCAAAAAGATGTAAAAAAACTAAATATTTTGGGGGATTCAAAACTTGTTGTGGATTGAGTCTATGACAAAGTCAGCATAGTGGCCCCTCATTTGGCTCACATTTTTCAAGGTATCAAACAAGTCAACAATAAGTTGGATTGGTTCTCTTATGGCCATATATACCATGAACTCAATACCCTAGCAAACAAGCTCTCCAACTTATTCCAAAAGTGCTATAATACCAAGAGTATACAAATACTAATTTTGTGGGGGTTGTTGAATTCCATTTCAGTTTTTTTGTCTCGCTTATTACTATATTTTGTGATGATATATGTAATTGATCCAATGATATCATCCGAAAAGTGATAGAGATATTTTTGGCTTTTAAAAGCTCGCACAATATATAATTGGAACAAACTTTTATTACTAGAAATCAATCAATTAATTATACATACCACTAAAAGTGGAAAAAGCTCTATAACCTTTGATCACCTTGAACATCAAGCACACTAAGAACCTTGACAATGGGGTTCTAATAACATCACCAAAGATCCAAAATTGACAAAGCACAATTTAATGAGTATTGATTAGTCAAAATTACCATGTGGACCAACAACTCATGTCAAAATGATGGTATATTGGATTAGGTGTGGGTTGCACTTGCATTTGAAAGAGTGAACATAATGTGGATAAAGAACATTGACTTAGGAACCTCGACAATGGGGTTCTAATAACATGGACAAAAATCCAAAATTGACAAAGTACAATTTAATGAGCATTGATTAGTCAAAAGTACAATGTGGATCAATGACTCGTGTCGAAATGATGGTATATTGGAGTAGGCGAGGGTTGCAATGGAATTGGAAAGAGTGAACACAACGTGAATAAACAGTCACTTGGAGAAGGAATACAAGGAATTGCATTCTTGGTTGCACATATAGGGATGGTCAAACAAGCAAGTAGAAGCATTTTCAACACCATAAAAATTGGCAACTCATTTTTTCTAAGAGACATCCAAAAGCGCATTTTTTTATAGGGAAAATTCTTAAAATCCTCCTTTTGGAAAATGCATCCTTCACATTAGGGAAAATTTTCCATCTACATTTCCCACAGAGATATGTAGAGAAATGTTTCGTCAATCGTCCCAAAAAATGGGAAAAATAAAAAACCCTTTTGGGAAAATGCATTTCCCTCTATGTTTCACCGCATTTCCCAAAAAAGATATGTGGAAAAATGTTTCTTGGAGCATCCTACAATAAAAATACACCTTGGGAACATGGGAAACATGGAGGTGCCCCCTCCCACCCTAAGGAACACATCCCCGTAGAACAATGGTTTTTTCATTCATTTAGTGGCATTTCTGAGTCATCATTGCCCATTTGTTTATGAATACAAAGTTTATCATAGACTGCTATGTTGAAAGGTAAGCATGTGTTAAAGCCCTGTAAAAAGAGGAGCTTCTTCAGATAGAATCAAGGCCAAGGCCTCACAATTGGGACTAAACTTTCATAGTTGCAATATAAGCATGTGGACAACAGCACAGTGGAAATTCATAATAATACAGAGACCTTACAAAACCATATTTTCTTGATGATCAGAGACGCTTTGGTATTTCACTTTCACTAAGCATAGAATATATTGTCATCTATCGGTAAGGTACATATATAAAACCTCATTTATAGATACTTCCAAAAGTCTGCCTTGGAAAGATTACTTTTATTTTAACAATCAAAGAACTTCTATAACAATTATTGTTGACTAGTGTAAAAGCATGGCTATGAAAGAATGGAAAGGTGTTGTGGGCTATATCTAACATGCAAAAATCAAGAACTAAACAAGTATAAAGTGATTTTATCCAAAATCATGGTGTCACTAGTACATTTGGCGGAAATTCCGACACTTGGTTCCGACACTTTTGACCAAATGTCATAAATTTCCCCAAATTTTTTCAACTTTTCCAAATCTCGCCCGAAACCGTCACTATACCGACGTTTAGAGACAAGTGTCACAATACTGACACTTAGAAAAAGTGTCGCAATTGCGACATTTGGAGGAATCCGTCGGAATTGCGACAGTTTCGGCAATAGCGTCGGAATTGCGATGGCATAGAGGAAAGTGTCGCTATTGCGACGTTTGAGGAAATCGTCGCTATTACAACAGTTCAGGCAAAGGTGTCGCTATTGCGACAGTTTCGGTAGAATCGAAGAATCAAAGTAAGAGGCCATTTGAATTGAAGATCTAGCCGAACCAGAAGCTGTAAGTAATTTCAAGTATATATCATAGAAGAATTGTTTCAATACTTCTCATACATTTTTTTGATTTAGTTCTGTGTAAGAATGCCTCGAGTCTCCGTGAACTGAGTATGAGGGAGACTCTGTGATTTTTTTAAGGTCTATCTGTA
The DNA here is from genome assembly GCA_034641835.2 of Pinus albicaulis. Lineage (NCBI taxonomy): Eukaryota > Viridiplantae > Streptophyta > Pinopsida > Pinales > Pinaceae > Pinus > Pinus albicaulis. The sequence goes on along the minus strand of CM076579.1, from coordinate 668,427,285 downwards.
TATTCAGTGATAAGAGCATATGAGGAATGCGTGAATAGTTTTGTGATAAGAGTTAATAGGGAACCTATGTATGTATCTAAGAAATGGTTGATTGAATAGTGGGGTCGAATCATAAATTTGGGAGTAAACCATATGTTCCAGGTGTATGTGTAGGAATTGAATAATTGAGGTGAGTCTCATTGAAATTGAGGCCTCTGTGTAACGCGATGACAGTGAATTGAACTTAGGGGTTCGTTGCCTGAAGAAGGACTTGGTTCCTTTCAAATTCCCCTGGATTATATAGATCCTCTGTTAATTTGAATGCACAGTGCACACAGATCAGCATATGTGTCAGGATTGGTATACCCGATTCACAAAATCGACATAAATGCTTCCAAGCCACCATGCAGTAATTAGTGGAGAATATGATTCTGTGTGAAGGGTTGATAAAACTTGTACAAAATGTTGAAGGCAGAACATAATAAGGCGTTGAATGGAATAGGTGGAACCGTGACGAAGAAGGAGGTGGAATCGTGAGCACCATTAGCGAAGGTGGTTTTGAGGAACGAAACCGTGGTATTCGCGTTGTTGAAAGGTGGTTAGTTGTTTTCAAAAAAAAAATGCGATATGCTCCTGAGACCAACACGTGTCCTTGAGAGGATTTGTAAAACCATGAGTTTCGCATTTGTTTTGAGCGTTAACGCTCAGCACCAAATATTTTTCAAAACTTCGTTATCGCTGTCGGATATAGGTTTGGGGTGCGACATAACATGGATCGTTGGATCCATTCGACGGTTAACTAAGGTATGGCCCAGCAGTTTTTGCCATTTAAACGTTTATTTGATAAGTTTGATGTGTGGGGCCGTGAGTGCAATCTGTATTAAAATATCGCGCCGATTTAATGTTATGAGTTGAAGTTTGGCGTTTATAAAAAGGGGCTAAACCATAGTCAAAGTGGTTAAGGTGAAGACACCATAGTCGGGGTGCGTTATTTAAAAGAATTAAGGACCGAAATTAAAAGAGGCTCTGAATATAAGAGCTTTCGAAGTGAGATATGATAGAAGCACTTCATTAAAAGGACTAAGGGTACATATATGGTATTTGATGCGAATAACAAGTTTTGGGTGGAGAATCAAGGTAAAGAACGAAACCTTTGATAAAGAACTCTTGCCTAAGGATGAGTTGAGTTTAATGTAATAAGCCGAGGGAGATTGTATGGTTTCAATAAAGGAGCATATTATATACATGAAGGGGTTTTATAACCTTTGAAGAAAAGGTAAGAGAGAGTTGGAATTTGACCATTGGTGAAAAAAGAAAAGCTTCGTTTGTATATTTAGGTGTATGGCTTTATAACTTATGGTTAGTGAATTTGAAAGAAGTGTCTGCAAGCTAATGGTTGAAAGTGTAAATGTGGGCGTTGATTTGAATGATAAAGAGAAGATGCATTGCTATATGCACATAGGTAGAGGGAGATTATTAATTTAATATCTCAAATCTCCAATTTGAGATATTAAAACATTCAGACAGAGTTTATTTAATTTTCCAGTTCAAGTAATCAGAACAGTGTGATTTTGCCCAAATTTTGAATTGCTTGGGCATGAAAAAATTGAAGGCACTTTACACACAGATTGAGATTGAAATTTTGAGTAAACAGGGACTGTGGGTTTTACCCCGTTATCATTGTTCCTCTGGGCATCCAGGCACACCGTGTTGCACCTTGTGACGACCGTGTCATCTTAACCCCTAACCCCTTAAACACTAATTCCCAACCCCTAACCCATTTAACCCCCTAAACCTCTAGTAAACCCCTAACCCATTTAACCCCTAAACCATAAACCTCTAAACCCTTAACCCCTAACCCCTAAACCCTTAACCCCTAACCCACTTAACCCCATAAACCCTAAACCTATAAACCCTTAACCCCTAACCCCTTAAACCCTAAACCATTAAACCCTTAACCCTAACCCCTTAAACCCTAAACCTATAAACCCTTAACCCCTAAAACCTAACCCCATTAGCCCCTAACTTCTAACCCCTAAAATCCTTAACTGCTAAATCCTCTAACCCCCTAAACCCCTAACCCATTTAACCCCCTAAACCCTAAACCTATAACCCCTTAACCCCTAACCCATTTAACCCTCTAAACCCCTAACCCATTTAACCCCCTAAACCCTAAATCTATAACCCCTTAACCCCTAACCCATTTAACCCCCTAAACCCTAAACCTATAACCCCTAACCCATTTAACCCCCTAAACCCTAAACCTCTAAATCCATAACCCCTAACCCCCAATCCCCGGCTAAGCCCTCCAAATTCGAATTATCTTTGAAGAAGAAATTGTTTTCTTACTTCTGTCTAATTCACTATATAATCAAATCATGAATGTGAGAAGGCTTCTGGTTGTAAGCATGGTTGTGGTATGTTGATGTTCAAACGAAAACTACAACTTGTAGCCCTTGATCTGCTAGGGGCCAGTTACCTTAATATTAACGGTGGTGTATTCATACTCCTTCTGAATAACCAATAAAGGGTCAAGGAAATTGACCAATATGTTCTCAAGTTTTATCTTATCCATCTCTGGGGCAAGCTTCTTTTCAGCTAACTCCACTGCATTTGATCTCAATTTTTCCAATTGCTTCCTTCTCTCATATGATACCTGAGCCTTTTCCTTTCTCTTCCATTCTAATTCTGTAATAGTGTCATAGTGATGCCAGCCAACTTCTTTGGAAAGCCTTCCTAGCACACAATACTAGGTTATGAGGGTATCATGTGTTTGTGGGTAATGCCATTATTACCATGTGTTTGTAGACTAATTAGTAAATTTTAGGAAAAACTTGCAAAATTTCTAATGATGATAATTGATGGTAACTCATGTGATTATGACCAGCTTGGAATAATGAGATGAATACAAAAAAAGTGCTAGCTAAATACTTCAGGTGGTTGAGTGGAAGTGTCACAACAAGTGTAAGAAATCAATAAGAAGAGGCCGCTTATTTTAGAACATATGGAAGATGTTGGAATATTCATAACTTGGTACTCTAAGGGTATCCCTTGAATGAACAACTCTATGGAAAATGGTTGTGGAATCATAGAATTATCTCCATACATGAACATTATGAAAATTACTATAAGGTCTATTTAAGGATGATTCATATAACGAAGAAAATATTGGAAATCAACTAATGAAGTTGAATAATTATGGTAATAATGAAATTAATTTTGAAGAAACCTATAAAGTATGATGAAAGTAATTATTCTACCTAAAAATATTATATTTATTAATATTTTTTATTACTTATAAATAATAATTACAATGAATATTATAAGTAATTATTTTTACATCCAAAAATATTGATAAATTGTTTTTAAATAAAACAAAATAAGTTTATTTTGCAAAATATTACAGCAGTTTACAATAAATATATAAAATAATTTAAATAAAATAAATTATTCACTAATGCTTCAGTGGGAAATTGTCATATGATTTCATGTCATAGTTTCAATTTTTTCCCGCTCAGCTTGTTCGACCTATTCAAATTTTCTTAATCAACCTATTCAATTTTTTTTTCCCACTCAGCTTGTTCGACCTTTATGCCTTCTTTCCCATTCTTCCCTATGATTCCATTCTTCCCTATTCAATTTTTTTTCCCACTCAACTAGCTTCTTTGCTTTTTTTTTTTCTCCATTGAATTCAAAGCTCCAGTGGGGGTCATGGGCTTCAAACTTGGGGCCAAACAGCGTTTCCGTGACAGCATGGGAGTCGGCTATTCTTTTATTGGTGGGGATTTCTTTGATCTTTTTCTGCATCAAACTTAAAGCAGTAGTGGGGCAATAAGCTTCGAACTTGGGCATCCTGTATTTTTATGTCTGCAAATACGGCAATGCAAGCGACATTTACAGTTGTTTAGATAAGAAGCTGTATGTTCGACCTTTTTCTCATGAACTCTGAGCATGGAAAACAGCCTATATTTGGAACTCTTAGAATCGAATCGAAGAGAAGTCGATGTTCAGAATCGAAGAGAATTCGATGTTTAAATAGCCTCTGTTCGAATAGATTTGGTAGATCGGTCTATCAAACCTTGTGATGGATTGTCGTTATCCATTAATTAAAGTGCTTGGAAGGCTTGTTAGAAGAAAATTACAGGTTACTCGTAAGTGAATGTATGAATTTCTCAGTATATTGTTTATTTTTTCATTAAAAAAAAACAGGGTATAGCACATGGGGTTTCCAAATTTCAATAACAAAAGCCAATAAAAAAACCTGACCACGACAAAGATCTTGGAAGAAATATTGCTGAGGAAAAATGAATGTTCCCTAATCATTTGCAGCAGACGAGGAACAGCACGGATTGAAGTTTTCTTGGAGCTATCTCCTCATGTAAGTGTTTCAATCATTTCAAACTTTGTCTTCTATTTAAAATGAATATTTCAAATTTGTTTATTCCAAGCATGATACATCTATCTGGTGTATATTTTCCTCATTGAATTAGTAGATAATGAAGAGTGATAGATCTGCACACTTTCTCATGTTTGTTTTACTGGTAGAATGATAGATTTGTACACTTCTGAAGTTTTTTTACCCACAGTCCCACTTTCCTGTGCTGTAAATTTCATCCACCTTGGTCCTACTCAATTTTTTTTTCTTTCAATTTCATTCATCAAATTTATTAAATTTGATTAATGAAATGCCTTTGGCAGCCCCATATAGACCAATACCAAACACAGTCTATACATAACCCCCGGACAATAAGACCTTTGATAATTTAAATAAAACACCCGAGCGCACCGAGACTATATCTCTCTTTATTAAAAACCCTGGTCTTTTTACAAAGCACTTTTACTTATAATTGCAACCTTCCTTTGTACATTGTATCAAAAGGTAAATAATCCGACTTCATCCCTTTTTAAATAACACTCTAAGGTTAACCAAGATATAGTGAAATACATCAACTTTCCGCCTCAAACCACAGGTCCACGCCTTTTATTTGATTTGTTCAAAATCCCGACCATAGACTTATAATACTAACCTCAATACATTAAAGTTCATTGATTTCCGACCTTAGCACTTAACGTTATATAATGGTTCGACCCTTTTTCACAAACTCCCACCTCAGCTTATAATAAAACCTTAATACAATGCACCAATCTTCAGGCTTGTATTATTAACCCGATTTCGCTATCAACACAACAATTTTAATATATATTTCTCCCACGGGCCCCACACCTCAACAGGTAAATGAACGGCTTTCAACATAAAACAACTGGCCATACCTTAACTTATCTCTCATGCAACTTATTGCACGACCATCGTTTGATCTACCGGCCTCCTGATCGGACGAACCAAGTTGATATCACGTTTTTTCCCCGGCTGAAGATTATCGTTCCAAAAAAACGCGATGAGGGCGGTAATTTCCGTGTGATGTGGTGCAAATGTGTTGGATCGGATTTTTTTCAAGTGGTTTCGTCCTGGGCCAAAAGCGGTGCGACAAAGGTGGTATCGGTTTCACAAAATTACTCCCAGTATTTGCACAGTACTTAACTCAGTTTCTCGCTGCAGTTTAACATCTTTCTTATCTTATTTCTAGGTGTTAACTCTGGGGTTAATTCCTAATATAGTCGCTCCACTGATAACAAATAGTGTTATTTCCCCCAACGGACAGAGATAATTCTCTTGACAGAGCTTTGCAATTCTCTGGCAACCAGAGTGTGACAATGGTTCATTCCTCTAACAGGGTCCTCTTCAACCTCTCTCGGATTAAATACATTCAATTCATTCAATTCAGGTGTCTATAGCATAAATTCAAAACCACACTCTGTTCATGCAACGAACTTCTCTTTTCCTTATACAAGGAGTCCTTATAAAGGTTCTGCCCCTTTTTCATTTTTCCAACAACAACCCAAACGCACAGGACTTCAATTCATAGGGTTGCATTCATTCAATAAACACCAGATCACTGATATGAATGATGACCTCTTCCATGATGTACAGGGCGCAATTAAACCCAAATTACAGAGGGTTCCTGCTTACAAAACTAGAACAACTAACTCATCCTATCACAATTAGTTCAAGCGGTCAATACCTGCAAATTTCAACCAGTTAATGACACAGAGTTCCGCATTTACCAAAGAAACTCAGAGCGCACTTGGAAAAGTAGTCGTCCATCCATTTGTTCAAGTAGCCATGCAGGAGGAGTGTTGAAGACTAATATCACAACTCTGGGACCTCTTTTTCTTCTCGTTAGTGAGAAATTACTTTTCTTTGCCAGCGTTTTTGGGAGAAAGGTCTTCAATATGAATATAAAACCCTATATTCTAGATTTTAAGCTTGCATTTGATCGTTTTTGTATTCATGTTGGAGGAAGAGCAGTGATCTATGAGTTTTAGAATAACTTTCATCTCAAGCCAATGCATGTATAAGCTTCGAGGATGACTCTACATCTCTTTGGAAACACGTCTTGAAGCTCAATTTGTTATGTATGTATGCAAAAAAGAATTTAGATTTGGTAGATTGCATTTGGAAGTGGATTCAAGTGCAAAAATGTTGTTTGGAAAGCACTTCGAATAGTGAAATCACTGACTGATAGTCCTTTGGCTAATTTCATTGATTGATTATACAATGAGAAACCAACGAAATGAGTTGAAACTCTAATACATCCATTTCAACCTTAGATCTACATGTATCTCCTAGATATGTATGCACTTTCGAGTTCTGCAATCTTGGTATTTTTTATTGGTCCCCATTTCAAGGTATCTCACATGGTTTAGCTTTGAAATACATTTGATCCACTTCTTCTCCATCCATAATTTATATAAAAGACCCTATAGGCATCTCCACAGCCTCATTCGAGAGGGCATAAACCTTCATGTTTAATTCTTTGAGCACATGTGTGAAGGAGGTCCATTGAAAGGACTGAAGAGGTTCTATAATATTCTAAAGCAAGGGTTGAAGGAAGACATTCTCAACATCCACCTTATTGTTTTAACCAAGTCGACTACGAACATAGAATCTCCCATAACTTGCAATTTCTTAAAATATTTTTGTAAAGCAACAATAACAAAGTACACATAGCAATAAATTATCCCCTGTTGTTTTATCCCCTCCCAAGGGAATTTCTTGTGTGAAATAAGTGATACTGAGATAAATACAATAACACTTTGACTTTGTGTTTTGACATATGAAATTTATTGCCCATCGAATTCTAAACCAAATATCCAAGGATGAATTTTCTATTCTACATCAACAACTGGAGGAATTGCAATTCTCCTCTGGTAAAATTCAATACGGTCCTTCCTCATCCAACAGCTCTATCAATTTTAATAGGTTTTTTGTCCCTGACCTTCACACACAGGCTCCTGTTAAGGAGATGGGTATAGCCCATGGTGATCCTACCCATCAGTCTACAAATTAGTATGTTTGTTAAAGCTTGTAAAATTTTGAGAGTATTTTGGAAAGTGTTTACTTCTATGTATGTTAGTTTTGAATTGGTATATTTCGGTATTTCATCTAAGTTTAAAGTTTCAAAGGGATTTGTCAAGTAATGGATTTCAATTTGCCCACATTTCAAGCTCAGGAATTTCTCATCAATAGCTGCTGGACTAGATGCACCAAATGCAAGAGGAGATCCAAGTTTTTCAATTAAAACATAATCAGCTGGTCTTTAGTATCACAACAACCATGGGGGTTCTTATTTACCACCAAAGTCTAATCCAAAAATCTAAGGATTAACTCTCCAATCTGCATCAAAAATTGGAGGAATTTCAATTCTCTCTTGGTCAAATTCAATACAGTCCTTCCTCACCCATCAGCTCTGTCAGGTTTATCAAGTTTGTTGTCCCTGGACTTAATGAACAGGCCCCTATTAAGGATATGGGTATAGCCCATCGTGATCCTAACCATCAGTCTACAAAGCAATATGTTTGTTAAAGCTTGTAAAATTTTGGGAGTATTTTGGAAAGTGTTTGCTTCTAGGTAAATTAGTTTTGACTGAGTAATAGGCTGGCATTTTGGGGACATTGGCAGCTTGGAAAATCTCTTTTGTTTTAGTCTACCAGCTAGTCTTTGCAACCTCTTGATGTATATTTATGTAACAGCTGTGCTCCAAATGCATATTTTCACTTAATATAAAAATTCTCATTATGATTCCTCCTTACATTTATTCACAGGATTCACAGATGGATCTTTCGGTAACAAACAATTTAATAATTGTATAAATGTGAACAAGTGTGGAAGATTATATGTTTGTTTTTGAAGTTTAGTATAATATATTTTTATTGTTGAGCTATTTATAATACTTGTTTGGACAATGCAAGCATTTGATGCTTTGTTATCATCTTTAGACATTCGGGGTGTTAGGGAGGCCCATTTACATGCTGAAATTGGGCCAAATTTACAAAGTAGTATGTTTGTTAAAGCTTGTAAAATTTTGAGAGTATTTTGGAAAGTATTTACTTCTATGTATGTTAGTTTTGACTTGGTAGATTTTGGTGTTTCATCTAAGTTTTAATTTCAAAGGGATTTGTCAGGTAATGGATTTCAATTTTCCCACATGTCAAGCTCAGGAATTTCTCATCAATAGCTGTTGGACTAGATGCACCAAATGCGAGAGGAGATCCAAGTTTTTCAATTAAAACATAATCATTTTTGTTGTCCCTGGACTTAATGAACATGCCCCTATTAAGGATATGGGTATAGCCCATGGTGATCCTACCCCTCAGTCTACAAAGCAGTATGTTTGTTAAAGCTTGTAAAATTTTGGGAGTATTTTGGAAAGTGTTTGCTTCTAGGTAAATTAGTTTTGACTGAGTAATAGGCTGGCATTTTGGGGACATTGGCAGCTTGGAAAATCTCTTTTGTTTTAGTCTGCCAGCTATTCTTTGCAACCTCTTGATGTATATTGATGTAACAGCTGCGCTCCAAATGTAGATTTTCACTTAATATAAAAATTCTCATTACGATTTAAAAAGTAAAAATGCAATGTGAGTATTAATTCAACTCATGTTCATTGTTGTTGTATTAATCTTGCATCTAACAAACTACATTGTTGCTTGAACCAATATAACATCACCTTTATGGATTTCTTTTAAAGTAGCACCCCTATCTCCCCAAGGATAATTTTCTACATCAAATTTCAGCATGCTAAGGCCATACACAATCATGCATTAGCCCTTTTGATCCATGCCTTTTCTAAAAAGAGTGGAACCACCACCTACAAAATGGTTCTTGGGCATTTGAATAAGAACTTTTTATAAGGTGTGCTTAGTGCTATTGCAGGTTGTCTGGAAAGGACTAATTGAGACAAAATCAGTGTTCGTATTGCCTTGGTTTTGCACAGAGTTCACATCCTTATCTTCTCTAAAGTGTTTATGTTCAAGTTACTTATTTTCTGGATTATATTATGTTCAACTACAAACTAATTTCTACTAAGATTTACTTTTGTTCTTCATATTCAGATTCAAATGTTATGAGTATCAGTTGGCATTGGGGGATAGTTGTTGCAACACTGACTAAGAGTATCAAATTCAAATGTTATGCCCAGAAAATACCAAAATGTCTCAATGCAATTTCAAAAATCCATTGAAATCCTTTACCCTTGCTACCTCTCCTAGTGGGCCTATTATTTAGAGAACCTAGGGACCACCCATGAGGTTGGGGGTCCCAAATTATTGCCTTGAGATCCACAATGACTGCACATGTTCCTATATAATGTGTTGCTACAACATGCAGTCTTGAGCTTTAAGCTTTGCAGTTTGTGATTCAGGGAGATCCTTGTCTAATTATATCTTGTGAATGAGAGATAAGAGCTTCTTTGCTCAAATGGCCTGAAGCCGGTCTTAAGAGCTTCTTCTTTTCTCAAGGGGCCTGAAGCTGGTCTTATGAAGATCTATATTGAAGGGAGAGGGTGTAGTCATACCTGTACGAAGTCCTCTCAAAGGCCAACACGTGGAAGGTTCAGAGTATCTTAGAGGAACGAGACTCCAGAGAGGGGGAAGATGCAGGAAGACCTTTCACTTTAAATCTTGCAATTTGTTTGCTGACATTCACAGAAATGCTTCAGAAGTTTACGTACTCTTGTTTTATAGCAAGTATGCACTGTTAAGTTTTTAAAGAATCAAATTCCCACAACTGCCAAGAAAGTCTTCTTATCCAAGGATTAATAACATCAAGATCACTTTGATTATTTACGGTTATCCAATGTTTCTTGCCTCTTTATAGTAATGAATCATGATTATATCCACTTTATTATGAAATTCTCCTTTGGCATGTTTTTCTTCCTCCTTACATTTATTCACAGGATTCATAGATGGATCTTTCAGTAACAAACAATTTAATAATTGTATAAATGTGAACAAGTGTGGAAGATTATATGTTTGTTTTTGAAGTTTGGTATAATATATTTTAACTGTTTGGACAATGCAGGCATTTGATTCTTTGTTATCATCTTTAGATATTCGGGGTGTTAGGGAGGCCCATTTACATGTTGTCTTGCAAAAACTGGAGAACCCATTCTATATCCAACCATAGTAACATCAAGCATAGAGCTTTCAACCATGTCAAAATGGGAGCTAATTTATTGGTAAAAATTTGGGAATGAATCCCACTGAAAACTGAAACCACAAGTGGCAAAGAAATGATGATCCTCATGCTTCAACGAATGTCAAGTGTATGAGAGAAATCTCCAATCCAAATCGATGTCAACTGGTTGTAGGTGTCCATGAATCTCTGATTTTATTTCTATGTTGCCTACTGTATTACCCTCTCACCATGTGCATATTTCCTGTGGATGCCAAGTGTGGTTCGAATGGGTTGAAGGGAGGCAAGCTCCCTCCAAATCTGCGCTAGATTGCTGTGATAAATCCCCTCAAAAACACATGTACAAGCCTTCGTGTATATTTGCTAGCTAGGCACATGTAGCTATTGTGGAAGAGTCAAACTTTAGAGTGGAGAGCTGGGAATAATTTCCCACAAAATTTGAAAATGTAATCCCTGACCTGCCAACCAAATCCGTGGCATGAGATCGAGCTTGCTATGCGTGAATCTCTTCATTTTTTTTACATATTTTTAACTGTTCGTCAGTATTGCGACAGTCCATAAGCGTTAGAAAAGTGACGTTATGTTTTTTAATATTTTGAAATTTTCGTCGGAAGACCGACGTTATTTTTTTTTATATTTTTACTTTTTCGTCGGAAGACCGACGCCTCGATCGTCGGAAGAGCGATGTTTTTTCTTAAATATTTTTAACTTTTTTCGTCGGTAAAGCGACGTTACATAAGCATCGAACAAACGACGTTCTAAACGTCAGATGATATTTCTTCGGAATTACGACGGTTTGTAAAACGTTGGAAGCCATAACGTTAAAATTGCGACGTTTTTTGAAAACATGAAAAGTGTCGGAAGACCGACAATTGGTGATCATCGGAAGACTGACAGTTTTGGTTCGTCGGAAGACCGACGCTTATAAAATTTTGGAATAGCAACACTATGAAAAACGTCGGAAAAAGTGTCAGTATTTCGACACTTTGGAAAAGCGTCGGAATTGCGACATAATGGCTAACCACGTTTTGTCCGGCCTCAAACTATCGCTCTTGCGACGACTATGTGTCGGAATAGCGACGAAGTGGCCGTCGAAAATTGGGCCAAATTTTATAGTGTGTAAACTGACTAGTATTCAACTTTTTCCACTTCATACCATCACACTAGTGTGTTTGTAGCAAAAAATTGGTATTGTTGAAGGTATAACTACGACAATGTAAAAGAAAATATCCACGGTGCAAAATTTTCAATTTGAACCATAGATATAAACTTAAAACACATTTTGGATAAGAAGTACATACTTGTTCAAGTGCTGAGCAAAATTCCAGAAGCTGCAATGCTGATCCAACATCATTTGACGAAAATTCTATGCCTACAATCAACTGCAATGGCTTCCCTTGAGGCAAAATTATTTCTTCCATCTCTTTCTTGTATTTGCATTTTTTCTTCTTCAAATTCACTTTTTCTTCACTGAAAATCAAATACATAAATAGATTGATCATTGATCCCCTTGATATCTTGATCCATGTCAAACTAGTTTTTGGTGGTTTGCACCATACACCATGGAATGACACATATGCATTTAACACCAAATTTAAATTTTTTTACTAACTCCACTTTTACACCAGAAAATATAGCACAAATTGAGTATCCCACATTATCACCACTTTTACACTACTATTTAAAAAATAAATTTTTTTCAAATCATTTACAAATAGTGGTGCTAATGTGAGGCTAAATGACCCTTTTTCTTGTAGTGTTACATGCATGAATAGAAGATGAATTTATTTATTACGGAAAAAGTATATGTGTGGAAAAAATTATTGCATAAGTAGTGGTAGTATGCATATTTTGATATATGTGCTAGAATTAATATGTGAACATATTTCCTAACAATTTTCACTAGCGTGCTGGTATGTATAAATGCTACCTTGCTATTTCCAGAGATAAATTCAATGAGGATACTTGATTTTATAGGACTATATACTCAATGAATATGAAATAAATATATATATTATGGGTTATCAAGAGTTTGACTCCTAGAAAAAAGGACATGCAATTTTAAATAAATGAGAACATGTTTCATAGTGACCAATAATAGAATATTGGCCAAAAAGTTTCTTTGCTTTGAGGCTGAGGGATGAGACTGAAAATTGTAAAAAGTAGGCATGTTTTTTTTTTTAAATAAGCTAAACGAAAAAAAAAAAAAAAAAGTTTTATTATATTTTTCCATTGCCATTTCTTAAATATATGCTTTGTTCTTAAAACCATCAACAACCTTTGCTTACATACTTGCTTTAGGAACAATGAAAGAGGACCCTTACTAATTTCTTGCAAATCTTACCAGACCTCAAATGAGAGTGATAAATTCTGATGTTACTGTTGCACTTCATATAGCATACACACCATTGTTTGTTGTTATGACAAGGGTTACTGTACAATCAACATTGTCTTAACTATCATTGACACTTCACTAGTCACTGTGTTGAATCTAATACATCATCCCATCATAGATTATAGACAGATAGAAGGTAATTACAGCCACCTTCCTGATTCATTGTCTTGCCAATGTTTTTCCGCTCTGTCAGCCAATTGTCGACTTCAAGGATTCATTGCAACAACTTGCAATATATATACAAGGTCAACTAATTAAGCTTTTTCCCATATTCAATAGTGACAAAATTGTTGCACATATTCAAAACATCTTCAAATACTGAATGTTATTACTCTTCAAATCCTAGACTTCGGATTAGGTCTGAAACTCTTTAAGGTATCTCAAAATGTCTTATCCAATGTGTGTCACAACAAAAGTACTATCAGATCATTGTCTTATATAAGACTATTGTTATTGCTATGTCACATGTATGCTCAAGCCTACAAGGTATCTTGGTGTGAGGGATTCTGACATCAACATATGTAGTTGTAAAGTATAGTCTTTGTTGCTTATTAAGGTCAAGATTTCCATCAATCCAAAACCTTGCAAGGCCTTTTATATGCTACTTCTATCTAATATAGATAAAAGCCTTGCAGCGTGAGAACTATGAAAGTAGTCCTTTGTCTATTCATACTGCTGCATATGGTGGAAGCCTTTGACAAAATTATTATATTCCCAATAATGACGCTATATTGAAGCCGACTTAAGCACAAAATTCTGCTTCAATACCTTGCATATTGCAGAGTTTTAATGTTTCAAAAACTATAATACCTATGAATAGACCTTGAAATATTTAGATTCAAACTCCAAAATTCTAAATCAATTGTTTGAATTATTCATATTTACAATGGTGTTGGGCCATATATGACTAAATTAATGACCAAAAAAGTGCAGAAGAATCACAATCTAAAAGGGGTTGCAGACATATCAATAAAATAGTTATCCGAAAATTTGAAATAGCTCATATGCCCTTTCCCTAACCAGAGATGATTGAAATGCTTCAAGGAGCTGTAAACAATATTTTGGGGATTGTTCAAATAGTCCGCAAGATAAAAGGATCACTGGTGTAAGTTTTAAATGCAATCGAATCCAAAAGGAACTTCAAGACATTCACGTCTTAACAACTCATCCTTGCTGATTGATTTGTAGCCCCAAGAGGATCGAAATAGTTCCTCACTTCACAAGATAGAAAATATGCTAAAATTCAAGGATTAGAGTGATATTCCACAAAGACGAGGGCTTATGCTACAATTCTAGAAAGGTCATCAATTGTTCATGCAATTTCTTTTAGAGCCAAACTGTCAGTGAAATGTGATACCACCAAACCTTTCATGCTTAGTAATAAAGTCCTAATGAGGGCTGAAATTATATAAAGAAAAAAGTTTTCAAACAAGCCTGAATGGATCGTTAACAACCCTTACTGTTCATTGATTTATATTAATCACAGAGACAAGGGTGTTGCTCAGAAATTATGCCGCAAGGAGTTATTTGAATTTGCATGGACGAGCCTTTTATATCACTCTTGCTAGTTTTTGTAGCCCTAGTTCTTACGCACTGTTCAGCAATGAACCTATTGGCCACAAAGGAAATGTAGAAATTTGAATAACTGATATATTATTCACCGAGATTCTCCTAATCACACAATATTTTAGCTTCATGCATAATACAGAATCTCTTCTACCCTTGATCATCACATGCGAAAATAAAATCAATTGCATGCATACATTAAAACCACAAACAATCACACATATGAACACAGTATTTAATGGGAAAGCTTAAAGCTAAAAACCCCAACTATCTGTATATTATATGTCATGGAGATCATGTAATAATCATCATACAAAGCTCCTCACAATCTCTCAGTATAATATTCACTTGCTACACACTAATCAAGCTAGATCTAGCAAAACACATGCTCCAATCTCTACCACTTGATAGCCAGCCTCTATTGCGTTATCAATGCTATGGGATGGCTTCATTAAATAGATAAACCACCTGGCTTGTACTGTGCAATCCTCATGGGCTTCTCCACCTATCTGTGTGTTGCAAATAGTAACAATATAGTCACAACTGATAGTTAACCTGCTCTTTCACCTATTTCTGCACTGGTCTCCACTGAAATCGTTCATCATATGTACCGACCTCAATCGATGCATTCTTTAGTCGATTAATGAGTTTATAATTAGTGAATTAATTAATAATTAATTCACACCACTCTCACTAATTTTATCAATTAGTTAAACTGAATACAAATAGCTCAACTATGTTTAGATTAGTTAAACCGAATACAACTCCACTAACTTCCTCAATCACTCCACCAAACTCTGTCACATGAGTTCTAACTGAAGTCAACATGCAATAGCTCCACTAAACCCTAGGAATAGCGTAATTTTCCCCGCGCCCTCGTGCCACATATGTGCATCGAATCGAAGTGCTTCAAGAGAATAAGATAATGTTTAGAGTCCAAATATTATTAAGAGCTAATAATATTCGACATATCTATTTTTAGACTGGCAATCTAAAAATAGATTCCGCCCAATATGTCTAAAAATATAAGTCCATCTATTTTTTCCGACTTGACTAACCATCCACAAATAGCATCCTGCAACTCATAGAACATGATCCATATGTCTAAAAATAGACATAGTCTAAAAATAGACTTTGCGCCAAAAATAGCCTGCGGGCCCACTTAGTGAAGGCGACTCATTTCCACTAAGCTCATCATCTTGTTGCAATCTCAACAGGAAATCCTTGTATAAAATACGATACCCTTAAGGGGACGATACCCTTAAGAGGGATGAAAGTATACTCCTTGGAATTATGAAACCAAACCAGATATTAAGAAATACACAGGAAATGGACGCAAAGATAAAGAAGTTGCTTCAAAAATATTAAAGAGGTTGTTAATGCTCGAAACTTACACAAATCAAGACCCTTCATGCCATAGATGGAAGAAGAAATTATCGCACATGTAGAGAGAGATGAAGTTATTTCCATGTTGTTGACTGATAACTTTCCCTCGGGCTTGATATATTTCTCTCTGACTTGGGCTTGCCCTCACCTGTGCTCCGATACCATGTTAATTTTAACATGTCTTTTCATAGTACAATTAAATCCATATGAGCCCAATTATCTATCCATAATTGAACCAAGCAAGTGAAGTCAACTAGGCTTATCGAATGAACCAGGCAGATGTCCCTAGCAATGCAGACTAACTCATAATTCTCTGTACGAAGAAGGGGCAAGGAAGGGTAAGTAGACTTCTGAATTTCGAGAAAGGCCTCAACTCCTATAAGTGATGAAGAACCCCAGTCAAACTTGTTGATGTTCTGCCCTAGTATCACTTCGATGCTCTAATTTTCTTAGGAACCCATGTTTTCATTATTGTTTGAAAGATTATATGACGTTTACATCATTGCAGTTTATCCATTTTTTCTTTCACTCGTTGGCAACCCAAAAGTGATTGATTTGCGGTAAATGAAACCAACCACTATAATTATGATTTCCCTCGTAATGGTGTTGGTGACCGAAAGTGTTTAATTCGTAAGAAATAAAACCAAATACTAGCATTATGGTTTAACTTGCAGCGGTGCCGATGACTGGATATGTCTTTACTGTGGAAAATGAAACCAGCCGCTACAATGGACAAAGATAAAGTTGAACACTAAAAAGGGAAGGTTGGCTTGGACAAAGATGAAGTTGAACACTGAAGAAAGAAGGTTGGATTGGACAAAGATGAAGTTGAACATTGAAAATAGAAGGTTGGCTTGGGAGATTATACCTATTGCTTACAAATTTTATATAATCACAGTCTATTCATTTAAATTTCGCTCACAGCAGTGCTCGTGGCCCTAGAATTGAACTCAATACCAACAACATGGTGGATATAGGTTTTAAATAAGAATGCAAGACCAGGGCATTGGGAAAGATTCGCATGTCATTGGTAGGAATTCAACCTATATGGAATTGTAGCGAGGCACTGGCATTACAGGATCCCACTTAAAACTAGGTAAAGGTGGGAAATGAAACAAACCACTAAAATTAGTGAAAACTAATTTTAACTTCGATAGAAGAAAATGGTGAGCATATCTTTAATCCTCCATTGCATTTTGAAAAAAAGCTAAATTCCCTAATAACTAATTAGAGGGAGCCTATCAATGGTTACAGTGATGGATAATAAATCAAGTATCCAATTTGTAGTGCGAAAGTATTAACAAGTGAAGGTTAAGAAATTACATGTTTTCAAAAGAAGGCCATATTTCATACATGAATTGTTGGGGAGTGCAAGGAAGTTGGTAGTCCTCTATAATTAGAGTTGTTGCTTCCAGTGGGGCTTTGCCCAAGCGCTTCTCATCTCCTCTGCCATCCCACTGCTTGCCATACTTGGCCAAAAACTCCTTCAGAACTTCATCCACAACATTTTATGTGTCAAGCAGTGTGCCGACGGTAAATTTGGTAGTCAAGGCGTTAAAAAATAAAAATAAAAATGTGTAGAAATTTGCTGAATAATGAAGATTCAAGCACTGAGATTATCCCGATCATACACAAATTCGATTTTCTGCATAACACATAATCTCTTCTACAAATTAATCATCACATGCGGAAAATAAAACAAGCGACAGAACATCAATTCACACACATAGAACGCAGCATGTATGGGGAAAGATTATAGCTGAAAACCCCCAGCTATATGTATCATATAATGGATGAGAAACATGTAACTTTACACAATACAATACTCCTCACAAGTACTCAGTACTGTCTCCAAAAGCTACACACAAAACTAGCTCAGTTTTGAACAAGTCGCGGGTTCAAAACTCCTCCACTAGCTGCCTGCCTCTACTGCGCAATCCAAAAGGAGAGAATAGGCTGAACCAATTCGAATTCCTCTTTCTTGAACAACACAATCATCATTGGCATACTCATCCCACTGATTGTGCAAATCTCATGCACAACTAATGTACAACTGTTGTAGATCTCGCCCTTTCATCTACCTCTTCCACTGGTCTTTCACTGAACTGTCCATGCACTGAGTTAACTGATGTGTTCTTTAGTTGAATAATGAGTTAATAATTAGTGAATTAAATAATATTTAATTCACCCAACTCATCTCTAGTGTAATCTCTAGTTAAACTGATCACAACTAGTTCAACTAGTCTCAACCCCATCAACTCCTCAATCAACTCCACCGAACTCCGCCACTTGAGCTCTAACTGAAGTCAACCATGCATTAGCTCACCAAACCCATGGGAATAGCGTAAATCCTCATGTCAGCTGCATGCCCCACCTCCGGGGGTCAAACTGAAGTGCTCCAAGAGAGTAAACTAAAGTTTAGAGTCCAAATATTATTAAGGGTAAATAATATTTGACTGTTCTATTTTTAGCCCGGCAGTCTAAAAATAGACTTCGACCTAAATGCTAAAAATAGAGGTCCATCTATTTTTACCAACATGACCAATCCTCCAAGAATAGCATACTTCAGCTCCCGGTCCATGATCCATATGTCTAAAAATAGACATAGTCTAAAAATAGACTTTTTGACAAAAAAATCACATGTGTGGTCCCCACCTAGTTTAGGTGATCACTTTCCAACTAGGATCAGGAAAGATGTTTCAGGAGGCCTCCTTCACTGTTTCTTGTTGCCATTTTCAACACTCCCTCTCAACAAGAAAGGATTGTCTTTGCATGCGACATGCAACTCCATGCATTCGCCCTGCAACCTCCACAAGCGCCATGCAACTTCATGCATGCGACATGCAACTCCATGCATTCGCCATGCACCCTTTGCATGTGCCATGCAAACTCATGCATGCACCATGCAACTCCATGCATGTGCCATGCACCCTTTGCAAGCGCCATGCAACTCCATGCATCTGCTCTGCAACTCCTCTGAAACTGAATAGGCTCCAAACAACTCAATCAATCTGATGCATCTATCATCAAAGTCTTTGACTTCTGCTGGGCCCAATTGCACATGTCATTAGGAACCACTGCGTTGTTGAACTCTTGCACCCATGCACTCTGCACTTGCTGTCAACTCTGATCTGCGCTCCAGTATCCGACACCGTCACTTTGATCTGCTTGCATCAATCCAACTGATCCGCTACCGCCGTTGTGGGCACCTCGTAGCCAAGTTCAACTCATGAGATCCACACCATCTCATGAATCTGCCCAGAAATCTCCTCATGGGATTACTCATGCATGTCGCCCCACCTCATACCTGGTGGTATAGCTGCATGCACTCCCTCTGCCCGTCTAGCACGAAATTTCTCTGCATGAGTGGTCTCTTCCACTCCATGATCCTCTTGTGGCTGCTCCACACTCCGAGGTTCACTATCACCTGCATGCAAAACTCGCTCCCTCGTTTCCGCTTGCATGTATTTCCGCTTCCCGGGGCCCAAAGGGAAGCTCTGTAGACATCCCATCTACTTCAAGTCTGTAGAGATTCTTTGCTCGAATCCCAACCTTCTTGACTTGTTCCGTTGCCTTGTGCCGAAGGAAAAATTTTCCTTCTCTAAAGACAACTTCATACCCTTTATCCTCTAACATTGCGACTGAGATCAGATTCTTTGTTAGACCTGGTACATGCAATACATCTTGTAAAAGAATGAGTTTACCTGACTCCCTCTGAAAGGTTATGGTACCAATACCGGTCGCATTGTATCGTCCACCGTCGCCCAACTCAACATGCATCCGGAGACCTTTCTCCACCAAGTCACTGAAAAGATTTGCATCTCCCGTCATGTGAAAGGAAGCGCCACTATCAATATACCACCCCGATCCCAATGCACTAGAAAACATGCATGCGATCAATGAGAAGTCTAGCTCAAATTGCAAGGCAAGAGCCTCACCAGCTGCAGATCCAGCAGCCTGCTTGTTCTTCTTCTTCTTGGGGCAATTCGTGGCGTAATGTCCATGATCGTGACAGTGAAAACACTTCACTTTGGACATGTCACGCTCTTTACCATCCGCACCGGATTGAGAAGCCTTCTCCTTTCCCTTCCCCTTCCTTGCTTTGGCAGCCAAAGCGCAGTCTTCTTCATCAGATGCCTTTGATGAAGATCCATCCCTGGTATTCCGCCGGATCTCCTCTTGCACCAGATCAGACCACAGTCTTTCCCATCCGGGAAATTTCTCCCGACCATTGACACTATCTTGATATGCATGCCAACTTTTCGAAAGACCCAGGAGAGCCAAGCTCACCAAGTCCTCATCCTCCACCGTCACTCCCACGCTTCCCAACTCATTCCTGCATTGGGTGAACCTCGTGAGGTACTTGGGGATGCTCTCTCCTTTCTCCATCTTGATGTTTCTGAGTCTATCCTTGAGCGCCAACTTCCTCTGGTCACTCTTGATCTGGTACAGATCTGTCAAGGCTTTCCACATCAAATATGGAGAAGCGTTTCCATGCAGGCTGGACACTATGTGATCCTTTACGCCCTCCAACAGAATCCTTCGACATTTTGCTTGTTTATTTCGCCAGGCTTCCACAACAGCAGAATCAGTAGAAGTAGGCTTTGGAATCTCTTTCTCCACAAATTCCAACAGCCCATTATCATCTAATACAGCCTCCATGCGGTCTTTCCATGCAACATAATTCGAACTGCCTTCCAAGGCATATTCTAGTCGCAATCTGTTGAAAGACATTTTCGCCGCGGCACCAAGAACACAAATCTGCAAATTTGAATTCCAAGAGCTGATAACTCAACCGCTTCCGATCTACACTTGAGAACAAATTATTTCCAAATCAGAGCTTGAATGCATGGGCATTTACCAGACCTTTCACTTTCCGAAGAAAGATGAATCCAGAGGCTACCTGGCCCGAGTGCAGACTCTGTCCGAGGAAATAATTGCAATCACCGTAATAGATCTTTGACGATTAATTTTGCTCCGATACCATGTAGAAATTTGCTGAATAATGAATATTCAAGCACTGATATTATCCCGATCATACACAAATTCGATTTGCTACATAACACATAATCTCTTCTACAAATTAATCATCACATGCAGAAAATAAAACAAGCGGTAGAACATCAATTCACACACATAGAACGCAGCATGTATGGGGAAAGCTTATAGCTGAAAACCCCCAGCTATATGTATCATATAAATGGATGAGAACATGTAACTTTACACAATACAATACTCCTCACAAGTACTCAGTACTGTCTCCAAAAGCTACACCCAAAACTAGCTCAGTTTGAACCGATCACGGGTTCAAAACTCCTCCACTAGCTGCCTGCCTCTACTGCGCAATCCAAAAGGAGAGAATAGGCTGAACCAATTCGAATTCCTCTTTCTTGAACAGCGCAATCATCATTGGCATACTCATCCCACTGATTGTGCAAATCTCATGCACAACTAATGTACAACTGTTGTAGATCTCACCCTTTCATCTACCTCTTCCACTGGTCTTTCACTGAACTGTCCATGCACTGAGTTAACTGATGTGTTCTTTAGTTGAATAATGAGTTAATAATCAGTTAATTAAATAATATTTAATTCGCCCAACTCATCTCTAGTGTAATCGCCAGTTAAACTGATCACAACTAGTTCAACTAGTCTCAACCCCATCAACTCCTCAATCAACTCCACCGAACTCCGCCACTTGAGCTCTAACTGAATTCAACCATGCATTAGCTCACCAAACCCATGGAAATATCATAAATCCTCATGTCAGCTGCATGCCCCACCTCCGGGGGTCAAACTGAAGTGCTCCAAGAGAGTAAATCGAAGCGAGTCCAAATATTATTAAGGGTAAATAATATTTAACGTTTCCATTTTTGTATTGTGTGCCTAGTGAACAGAGCCTCTCAAATACCTATATGTCTAAAAATAGAAACCACCCATATGTCTAAAAATAGAGGTCCATCTATTTTTACCAACATGACCAACCATCCATAAATAGTATCTCGCAACTTATAGATCATGATCCATATGTCTAAAAATAGACATAGTCTAAAAATAGACTTTTCGACAAAAATCACATGTGTGGTCCCCACCTAGTTTAGGTGATCACTTTCCAACTAGGATCAGGAAAGATGTTTCAGGAGGCCTCCTTCATTGTTTCTTGTTGCCATTTTCAACACAATGTACTAAATATTTAGTATAAACAAAAATATTTAGTAACTTTACATAATCCCCGAGAGGCCTTGTGCTTTCATGAATAGCCAGAAAATTTTGTGCGTCTTTACTTGCAGTCACAACCTTATCTTCAATGTTATCATTTTAATTTTTTCTAATGCAAGGGGATTCTGTTGTATCTGAATTTGTCTCTTTGTCATTTACAATGTTACTTGCCAACTGCCCCTCTTCATAAAGACCCTTTATTGGAAGATTTGTCTCAGCCTTGACCTTGCTTTTTCTCTTGGAATTAATTTTGGTATTTATTGATTTTCTATTCAGAGCATGTATATCAGATATCCTCTTCCCATCATTGTCAATATTACAATCTAGATTTCCCTCATTCAAATTGACCTCCATTTTTACCGTATTAATTCTCTTATGAATCTTCCCCACCCTCAGAACTGGAACAGACTCTCTATGTGAATCAAGACCTTTGTCACTTATGGTTTTAGAGCTAGTACTTAAGTTTTTTTTTTTTTACGCTATGAAACAGCTCTTGAAAGAGCAGAGGATTCATCTAATGGCTTTTGCAACTTGCAAACTTTTGAAGGAGTGGAATACTTGACCAATGTCTTTTCAGATTTCCCAGCCTTTGATGGAGACACTAGAGGTGAACTATTTTGCTCCTTTAGAGGATAACTTTTAGTGGCTTCTACAGAAGCCATGGAACTCTGAACATGCTTCAATTTCTTGACAAGGTCTTCCACATCGACATTTTTAGAACGAATAGATTCCAAGAGATTGTTTATTGTGGATTCAAAGAATTGACATGTTCCTGTGTCAGAACAGAAGAAACTATCAGAAATAAAACACCTGTGTGCAATGAGAGGACATAAACTAAGCAATAGCATTGTAATGGATGGGTTTATGGATGTAAACCACAGCGCAGCAGGTGGTATAGTAAACTAACCTATTAAGAAAACACTTAGGGAAAAAAATTTGTGTGCATGATTTCTTGCCAGCAACATTCTTGCAAGACGCCATGAATTCCAGAGTCTTTTTCCGGCACTGCTACAATCTCAAGTGATGTGATCGGAATAAAAAATCCTTGTGAATGTGCTTCTTACGTCTGGAATTTGTTCTTATTTCTACACTATGGATAGGTACACGCGTCTACATCATATTAGTGAGCTTTTTAGCAATAATTCTACTTCAAATTGTTGAAGCCTTTTGGATTTCTCCAAATTATTTTCAGATTCATTCATGCACCACAATCATAATTAGCAGAATAACACATGCACATACAACTAGCAAAAAATTACAGTAACTTTGGCAATAAAACTTAAATAGTCAGAGGGTTACTCCTTGCAAGAAATTCATTCCTTACAATCTAATCATTACACCTAGGATAAATAATACCTTATAAAGATGCCAATTCTATTTATCAGCATTGACGACCTGAAACTTTCATTCATTGCATCACTATTAAATTATCAAAAAATATGGCAATAAGGAAATTGAATCATACTCACTCAATCGAAGAATGGAGGTAAAATTGTGAGGCGTGATATTTGCACCAAGAAGGCTCACAGATGTATATATATTTTCACGCTTCACTATTGGAATCATTCCATTCACTATAGAGACAACATTTGATTCCATGGATAAAGTGTCAGGTGCAAAGAATAGAACCACCAATCCTGTTATGCTTATAGATAATACTTCAGCATGGTGCTTTCCCAGGAGAGGTAAAATAAGTGTAAATAAAAGTGCATCAATTGTGCTCAGGATCACACACATAAGCATATCCAGTCCCAGTAGAAGATTAATTCCAATAACAGTTCCTAGAATCACTGTCAAATCTAGAGCTATCACAGAGGCCTCACATTGTAGCCACAACAACATGCACACGAGTTGAGAGTACTCCTCCCCACAAATATGAGCAAGATGTTTCCCAGTCACAACTCCAATGTGAGATGCAAGGGACTGACATAAAATAGCAACCACATTTGACAGCATTAACAACCATAGAAGTTCAACCCCAAAATGTGATCCACCTTCAATTGTTGTCACCCACTTTGTAGGGTCAATATATCCCATTGAGACTAGAAATGCAAGCCATAAAAATGGGTATATTTTCATTGAAATACCTTGCATTGGCATTGTGCCATCCATCTCACTGCCCATGTTTAATGCTTCATAAAAAAAATTGAACTGAAGCATTATTTTTTGAAACCTAGGTAACAAATATGTTTCCTATGGATTTCCAAATTGTATGCACTTCCTTTTTCCATTTAAACAAGGTCTTTTAATATGTACAAACTATAGAAATCTTCTAGCACATCACTACTTTTTCATTCATGCGTAGAGCAAATCCAAGAAAATGAAACAAACTTCAATCTGTTACTGGGCTGCAAAATATCAAAAGCATCATCCAGGGAATCCATCTGCTACCAAAAGATAGGAAAGACACCTACAATTCTTATTGAAAGACAACGAACCATGCCAGGTGCCTTTTTGACATCATCTCGGACAAGAGGATGTACTCAAAATAACTTTCTCCATACTGAATTATTTCCAAACTAAATCCTTTCCCTGCTATCCTCATATCTACTTGCAGGAGTTTAATGCTTATATTCACAGTTTCGACATCCTGCCTCGCTAACTTCACAGAAGGCCTATATGGTGTAAAATCCAGCCAGAAGAAAAAAAAAATTAGAAACTACGAAACTGTGAAATAGACAATATTATCAAGTTTTTGACCTGAAGTGTTTGTTGCTCGTGCTATCTCTCAAATGTTGATTTCTAGGAACCTGTACTTCACTCATTCGTGTGCACTAAATCCAAAACTTCCATGTCTACGCATTCTCATTCATCATACATCAGACTGAAAACCTGAGCCAAATTCAAACCTGACCTGCCACCTCCTTAATTCACAATGACCAAGACTGGCCTAATGCCTGATCTTTTTTTCCGTCAATCGCCGTGAATTCAGGCACCGCGGAGAATAAAGCCAATCTGAAACCCTCTTAACATCCTCTGAGGTATGCATATACCTCGAGAGTCCATGGAGGGGACTTTTCCTTTAATTGGATTGTCTCTTTTTGTGTTTTCTTGGTAAATTTGGTTGGGAAGGATAAATTTTCCTCAACTTTGTAGATATTATTTTTAGAATTGAGTTGACTTTCCCACCCAAAAAAAATTGGAAATATCAAACCACAAAAATAATATCAATCCCTTCATTTGACCGCAGGTTGCGCCGTTGGAGGAGCTGTGCTGCTAGCGTTACTGTCCCTAATTTATTATCATCTGAAGAACAGAAAACCTCCTCCTGATAGGGTTGTTTCTAGACATTTTTTTGGGTGTGAGATGGGTGATTTGCCTATATTCTCTTACGAAGCACTTCGTCAGTCTACAAATTGATTCCAAGAGGAGAATGAATTTGGGGTTGGAGGGTTCGGGTCGGTGTATATCGGTAAACTTTGCGACGGAAAAATTGTTGTCGTAAAGAGACTATATCAGGATAACTCTAGGAGGCTCAAGTCATCGTTCGACTTTATGGTTGCACCCCTGCAAACAGTCTAGAGTTGCTGCTTGTATACGAGTTTTTCCCAAATGGAACCCTCGCCGATCATCTTCATGGCGATGGAAAAAACCCCATGGGATCCCCACATATCAATAAGGAATACATATCGACAGAGAGAGAGAAAGATATTGGGACAGTGAGGAAGGATGTGTTACAACAATACACATTGTTATTTGACATGGCTCCATGGCATAGAGAGAGGGATTATGTTGCATTGTATAAGAATGGTATAATTCACACGCCATTGTGTAGAGATGAATGGAGGACGCATCGTAGCACAAAGGGAAGAATGGAAATGGGAGAAATTGTAGTAACAAATTTTGTTTGGGTGCACCATTGCACAGGAAAAGGGAACTCATCTACCTAGTAGAGAGGGAGTTTCACAAGTTGGAGCACAAGAGAAATCAGCAGAACCGCACAAGAGAAATCAACAGAACCGGGCAACTCCTCCATCTCTGCCCGGCTTACCCACAACGGGTTTCACACGTTGTAGCACAAGAGAAATTAGTAGAACCGGGCAACAACATAACTGGCTAGCGATATTTGAACTAAATATCAAAAAATTGAAAACAATTTGAATGTAAAATTTAAATCCATTTCTTATATTTGAACTAAATATCAAAAAATGGAAAACAATTTGAATGTAAAATTTAAATCCATTTCTTACTTGCAAGATCCTTCGGCATTTCAGTGCAAAATGGAAACATTCTTCAACAGGTACTGATATTTGAGGCTTGCAATAACTTCAACTGCAAACTTGGAGAAAGTGTCTGCACATCAATGCAAATTTTTTAAAACCCCACTCCAGCAATAATAAAAAAATAAGTGTCCAAAATATTTGTGTTGAAACATTTTACAGGTTCCACTATTTCTATGATGAAAAGGGTACTCTCCGAACAAACCCCACCATTCTCTCGAGCCAGAAACTCTAAAATAGATCTCATTTTTAGTTTCGCACTATTAAGGGTTTCAGAATGCGAAATTTCTGAAACATCTTTGGAAATTTCAGACGACGAACCTGAAGGCAAGGGAAATGCCACCACGATCTCAAGATCTGAGCAAAGTGATGACGAATCAGGCGTTTCCTTCTCCATATGGGTATTCTCATCCGATATCTTCTAGGTGCTTTCTACGAGAGAATAAGGGAACCTGTTCGTGAGGGGTTCGATGCCATTTCAGTGGGTTATCTTATTTCTTTGGCTGAGGGTCAGAAAAACTGCCTTCCTCTTGTATCCACCATTGTTGAGCCTTTGCAAGCTATTTGGCAGCGATTTTTCCCATTTCCCATAGCAGCTTATGAGACCCGCTATGAGTAAGCCTGGGGAGTTTTTCCATTGGCAGCAGAAGTCTATGAGTGATTGAATGAACGAAGAGGGTAGTTGTGTGAAGGAGACTACAGATATTGGAGGGGTGGAAAACTTTTGGAGGAAAGTTGGCGCCAATTACAATTCAAAAAATTCAATTCTTCTCCACCAAAGTTCAAATCGTCCCACCAACTCCGAAAATTGCGAATCCGCTCACTTCCCGCTATTTATTTAAAATGAAATTAACACAGCCATCACAATGTGGTGTCTCCTAATGATATGATTTGTTTTTAAATTGCTTTTAAAGTAGCCAAACATGTCTTTATAGAGTGGAAGAAAGTCAGAAATGTTATATATTGTAAATTCTATATTAGAGTGAGTTATCAGTACACAAGCAACAAAGCATTTAATATTATATAGCCATGATATATATTATTTAATTTGAAGTTAAACAATATATAAAATATTTAGTGTTTTCTTTCAAGTTGCATGTTGGTTTCTATCATATGGTGTGTGTTGGGTTTTTTTTTTTTTTGGTAATTTCCAAACTTTTTCTATTAGAAAGGCTATAAGGTATGTTTTTTAAACCATTCATTTTGTAAATATAATTAAGATTATTAATATTTAATAATCAATATGGGTATCATCTTACACTTTATCATGATGTAAATATTCTTTCAAATGTATGTATTGTTGAAATTGAAGGGGGAAATATATATGAATCTCGACATCTAGGAGAGAAACTTCATTGAGGGAAAGTTGTGAGGGGATTGGGAAAATTTTCTATTTAACTAAATTAATTAATCAAGGGACAAACTTGAGGAATAAGGAAGGGGGAATAGAAGAATTTTTTGGAAAAAATAGAGAGAAAGTGAAGATTAAAGAATAATGTAAAGGGAACAAAAGGAGAACCATGGAGAATTGTTTACCATAGAAGCATTGTAACCTGTGAATTGGGTGCACAAAACCTTTCCACACTTGAGTGTAAGGAAGTGATGTGCAATGGAAGGCAAATTTTGAAGCCTCTTGAGTTGGGGAACTTGGTGTGGAGGTAAACACTGAAGTGAATTGGGATTGGCAATCAATGAGGGGTTTCACCAAGTTTGGGGACCTGAAATAATTCTGAAAATTTGTTTGACTAAAGAACATAAGGCATAATTGGAGAAGGGAAGAACTAAAGTTAGGGCTCCTTTTTTTGTTATGCATGTTTTACATGGCCCTATTTGTTGTGTTGCGAGGCCCCGACTTAGCATTGAAGTGTAATTATTTAACCTTATCGAAGGAGAATGACCTTAACCATGAGTAGTGTAACAAACCCTCCTACTCCCTTGGGTTATTCTTGGGTAGTGGAAGGTGTTACTTTAAAATAACCGAATCTCCAAGGTATATTATGAAAATGGGGTCAAAAAAATTATATTTTCCCAAATTCCTTGAAACTCAAAACCAATGCCACCATCTTGTTTGATTAAACCAAATGTGGTGTAATCGTCTGTAATGGTGGTCGATTATTCGAGGAGAGGATTTTATGAGGAGGCACTAGATTTTTAATGTGATATGAAAAAAACAAGTACCGAACCTAACCATTTCACACTCACCAATGTTCTGTCTACATGTGCTAATTTGGTAAATTTGGAATATGGCAAAGGAGTCTTGTTTTGTGATCACCTCCCACAAGGATTCACCAACATCTCATCCAATTACGCTAATATAAAAAGTCTCAGGCTCTCAGCAGCGAAAAGGAACATAATGCATGCACCCTCAATCTCTTCTACATACTTGTAGCTCTCCTCCCAAACCAAATCCACTAGTGTTGTGTGTTCACTTTTCCCTAAATCTTGTGCAAACATCCCAAGGTAAGGAATTGTTGCACCAAGGTATGGATCCATTATGTGTCCTATCCACTGAAGGAGAACATGTTCGAAACAATAGGTAAATTCTCACAACCATCCCTTTGTGGGATGTTGAGAACTCCAAAATGCCACATGCTCATTAATGAAATCTATAAATTGAAAACTTTCGTACAAGACTTGAAGTCATACTAAACTTGAACCAAGAGGCTCAGGATCTGGGTAGCGCAAAGGAAAATCTGCAATATGATTTGTACTATTCTCATCTAGATCATTTTGCATGGATATCTTCTGGAGTTGAAATGCATATTCCAGGTTTTATAGAACATCTCCCATGGAAGGCCTGTCGAAGCCCATCTCTTCCAAGAACTTTTTAGTAGTCTCCCTAAACATTTTCAAAGAACCAGGGTTGATGGTCCCAACAAGGTGAGGGTCAATGATTTTTTCAAGCTTGCCCTTTTTTTGCCAATGTGTTTCCCTTGCACACAAGAACTCCAGTAACACTACTCCAAAAGAATACACATCAGATTTCTTTGTCAGATGCTACCTTTTGAAGTATTCAGGATTAAGGTACCCAAGGGCCAAAACTACCTATGGATCCATTATTTGAATTTCCAAAGTCTGCCACCTTTTCCCGTGAGCCTGTTATTTAGATAAAAACATAGGATTCACAACAAGGGAATTAGATTACATCGACCATATATTGGAGCTTCATTGGTATCTTTCCAGTCAAACAGTTTTCCAACAAGTCGAGGGAATCTAAATTGGTGCAGTTGAAAATGAAAGGAAATATTGTTCCGTCGAGGCCAAATCCCATGATGCTAAGCTTGAAAACCCTCTCATTATCGTAGGTCACGCCTTCGAGCTCCAAGATGGTGACGTTGCAGGGGTTTTGATCTTGTCTCCAATTCACTGTCACACCTTCGAGCTCTAAGATGGTGACATTGTAGGGGTTTTTATCTTGTCTTTGGTCCATTTCGTGAGCTTGGGTACAAAAAACTAGCACCATGTCGGGTTAAGGGCATTATGAGTATTTGACGAATAAATATAGATAGAGAAATGGAATTCTTGAGACATTGGCTATCATACATATTTGGTTTCCTCTATCAATGTACCAAAGTCATCATTCCTCCAAAATGAGCCTTCTTCCCATCTGGTGGTGGGAGGTGTCTCTGTGCTTCCCTGTGGTGGTGGGAGATGACATTTGGCTCCTTCGTTGGTGGTGTTTGTTTTCTATAATGTGGGGTCTAGTCTTTGGACAACGCACATGGCGGGGTTCCTCGACCTTAGCAAATTATGAAGCCCCCGATGTGGTGTGGGTGTTCTCCCTCCCTTATCATCCATGGCCTTGTGGGGGTGGCAGACTCACAAAATTATCATGGTGGCTCTACACCAAGGTGGAAAGAATGTGGGGGCGTGCATGACTCGCTATTGTGGGTGCGCATGGGGGTTGTGGAGGAGGTAAGCGGGGGGAGAGTAGAGGTGGGGGCTTGAGGGTTCAAAAGCATAGTCGTCAGGGCAGAGGAGGCTGTGGTGGCAAGGGGAATCATGGGTTTGATTGATTTGAGGTAAATGAGGGGAAAGTTATCCAACATTATTGCCTATAGAACTATCGTGCACTTATCAACAGCCTGATGGAAAGAGTGGACACAACTGAGAGATTTTGTCATGAGGAGCATGCAAAGAAGATGGAAACATTGGACCGAATGCACTATTGACAGTGCCAAGTCTCTCCGACTGGTATTGGTTTGGCGAGGCCAAAATCAACTCACTGAAAAAGGTAGAAAAGTTGGAGACTTGGTTGGCACACTTTGAAGGGCGTGGTCAGTGTGACTTCTGTCCTCCACCGCATCTAGGAACATCCCCAGAAAACCCTGCATCCATCACGTTGGATGAATATTATGCTATTTGGTGTTCTTTATGTTTTATATGTGTTTTGGTGCCTCTGGCCCAACCGTTTATGGACAATGTGCCTAGTCCCTCTTTTGTATTTTTTTGCATTTAGTGCAAATTTTTATCAACAAACCAAGTCGAGGTGCAACCACATGTTTTGTAACTGCTTATATGTAATCCTTTTTTCCTACATGAATATAAAATTGACTTACAAAAAAATTAATTAAGTTTCATACTTAAATTAATAAATTTTCATACCTATTTACTAAATAGGTCTATAAATATATATTTTAGGTTTACCTATTTAGTATTTATCAAATGTAAATATGACGATTTAATATTAGATTTAAATGAAATCACATGTTTAACATAAGAAATGTTATATTTATCTATTTATTGAATGTAAATATGAAGATTTAACCTTAGATTTAAAACAACTCACACTTTTAACATAAATCAATGAAGTTTAAAAATGAAACTTTATGGCCAAATATTAAATATAAATATTAATAATTAATTTGGCTATCTAATTAATATTACCTTTACTAAAATTATAATGAAGGCATTAGTGTAAAGTTGATAGATGATACATGCAATTATGTTAATTGTAGATGAATCCGTCTGCACTGTTAAACTTTAGAAACAAAAGGGTATTCATAATTTTAACACTGTAAATTCAGAGAACTCTTTGTCTCTAAATTTTAACACTACAAATGGATTCAAAGACACCTATAGTGAAATGTAACACTTTAGTACCAAAAGTGAAGTTTTCCATATATGGAGTGACACAATTAAAAATTACTGACGTAAATGACTAATTCATATACTTGTTGTACTTGTTATTTGGGCGCCATATCTTTATTCTTGGACTATAATAGTCATTTACATTAATCATTATTAATTTTATCACTTATTGTCTAGTCATATATTTTAATCCTAAACTAAATTAGTCATTTAAGTTATTTGATTTTACTTTAGTCATATATTTTATCCCTAGACTAAATTAGTCGTTTAAGTTAGCCACTTTTAGTTTAGTCACTTATTATCTAGTCATATATTTTATTCCAAGACTAAATTAGTCATTTAAGTTAGTCATTTTTAGTTCGGTCACTTAAAATTGCTCAAATTTAGTAGTAATTCACTTGAAATCATTATGGTGACTAACATTTTTAGTCACCTAGACATTAATTTCATCATTTTTTACTAGTGTAATGACTTTAGCCATGACCATTGTACCTTGATTTAACCCTAACTGACTCGAATGGCATCTACCCTAACCCTTTCAATCATTGACTGACATGTAGCACCTATTTTGAAAATATATACAGGAATACCTCCTTTCGTAGCGTACTTAGTGTATTTTTGGGCAGTTTCGCTACGAAAGTATTAGCAGTTTCGTAGCGAAAAGTGTGTTTTTTCTGTGTAATTCGCTATGAAAGTAGGAAATCTTGGCTAAAATGACCTTTTCAGAGTTGTAAGCTTGGGAAATGAAATTTCTCAGGAAATAATGACTGATGTGACATGAAAATACTTGAACGGGGGTGGGTTTGGACCTTAGGATAGGCTAATAAGAAAAATTTAAAATTTTCCTTTACCAAGTAATGAAAAATGAATTCTATGACCATACCTTTGACACATGAACCTCTAAGACTATGTAAAATGATGTTTCACTTTTTTTTGAGTGATAACAGTAGCTCCACTTGGGATGGTGTGCCCCTGTGGTACACCAAATAACCTGTAGTTCTAGTGCTAGCCATCTTCTTGAAAACAAGAACTCTGAATTTTGCTAGGCTTTCCTTCAAAATCTAATGGCCTTCACCTCAGGCTCAATCTTAATGATCATCTTGTCTTTATTAGCATAAAAACATATAAAAATGGAATATATACAATGGAATGAAAGATCAACAGAACTTAAGAGGAATAGTGCTTCAAAAACCTGCCATTGACAGGCCCTCCAGCACAACGTTGTCCATCCATCTCTTGCAGAATGTAAGTGTTGCTTCCATGGAATGCAGCTACTCTAAATGGACCTTTCCAAATATTATCAAACTTACCATGTTTCCCCTTTTCTTCAATCTTGTCCTCCCATTCCAAAACCACATCTTGGATTTGAAATTTTTCCTTCTTGACCTTCCTGTCAAATGTCTTCTTGATTCTGTTTTGAGATTGCTGATTACTGTTATAGACTTCCTCCCTTTTCTCCTGCAAGGCTATAAACTAATTTATTCTCCTCTAAATTGCATTTGGCTCCTCCTCCAATCCTTGCAGGAGCTTCATGACAGGCACTCCCAAGGATGTAGGAAAGATGGCTTCAACTCCATATACCAACTCATAAGGTGAAGTTCCAATTGATCTCTTTGTGCACACTCTATCAACCCAAAGAGAATACTTCAGCTTCAAATGCCATGACTCCTTATTTTCCCGCAACACCTTCTTAAAAATCCTTGCAATGCTCTTGTTAGAAGATTCAGGAAGACCGTTACCTTGTGGATAATATGCAACCCAAGAGTAATGTGATATTGATGAAAAAAACTGATCATCTTCTTGGATTTGAATGCCTGTGCATTATAAGTGATTATCTTCATAGGGCAGCCAAACCTAGACAATGTATTATTTTCCAAAAATGAAATGATAACTGAATCATTTGATTGCCTAGTTGGGATCGCTTCAATCTACTTGGTGAAATAATCAGTTGATGTCATAATCCAACGATTCTGACCTGAAGATTATGGATGAATCTCACCAATAAAATCTAGCCCCCACTGTTGAAATGGCGCTTCAACATAGATAGGCATCAAAGGTAAAGGAACAAGCTTCTTCTTACCATAAAAAATCTGGCATTCATGGCAGGCAACAATCTTTTTGTAGACATATTTGAACATAGTAGGCCAATAGTACCCTGCTCTGGGAATCTTATTTGTTGTGGCATTCCAATAATGATGACCTCCACAATCCCCTTTTTGAAACTCCTCGATCACTTTTTCAACCTCCTCTTCCAGCAAACAATTCAAAAGAATACCACCAGTATCTTTCCAATACATATTTTTATCAATGATGCAGTACCTCAAAGATTTTAACTTCACAAACCTTGCCTTAGACTTTGTCAATTCAGCAGGTGTTATATGATGATGTAATAGAAAAACAATGTCTTTTTACTAGTCAGAAAGGATGTACTTCTCTTCAATGGGAATCAGCTCTTCATATTCATCTGATAATTCTGAAATTTCTAGAATTAAATTCATATTAAGACAGTCAAAATTTGTCTGTGCCATCAGCATTTCTAGGCCTTGACCTTTGACCAATTTTGTAGGTCTGATCTCTATATCATATTCCAGCAAGTTAGCTATCCACTTCCCTCTCTTACCATCAGGATCAGCTTGAGTTAATATGTCCTTCACAACAACATTAGGAACAAAAGCTATGACATGAGAATGCAGAATGTAAATTATAAAATATTTGATGGCTTTAACCAAGGCATAAGCTTGTTTTTCTAAGATGTTGTACTTTAGCTCTGAATTGGATAATGTCCTGCTAAAAAATGAAATGGGCTGCTCAGTACCTTGTTGTCCTTTCTGCAGCAAAACTACAGCAATTGTATTTTCTGATGCAAATGTAAAAACCAGAAATTCTTTTGAAAAATCTGGGTTGATCAACATTGGTCATTGAGTAAGTGCCTTCTTAATCTCCTCAAATGAGTGCTTTGATTCTACTGTCCACTTGATGTCAGCTTCCTTCTTCAGCATCTTAGTTATGTCTTTTACAATCTCAACAAAATTAGGAATAAACCTCCTCACAAAATTCACCCTTCCAAGGAAAGACTGAATTTCCTTTCTGCTTCTAGGCATATCCACTTTCAAAATAGCACTGACCTTGCTTGGATCAATCTTAATCCCATCTTTAGAAATAATATGCCCAAGTAACTTCCATAAAGTCAGACCAAAAATGCTTTTAGTGGGATTAAGAGAAATTCCAAACCTTCTACACTTCAGCGGAATCTTTTCTAGGTGCTTCAAGTGATCTTCTTCTCTCCTTGAGAAAACTATTATGTCATCCATATAGACAACCACCAACTTATCCTTCTCCTCATCAAAGGTAATGTCCATTTCTCTTTGAAATGTAGCTCCTACATTCATCAGACCAAAGGGCATTTTGGAATACATGAATGTGCCCCATGGTGTGTTAAAGACCATTTTCTCATGATCTTCTGGATGCACAAGTATCTGATTGTACCCGGAAAAACCATCAAGCATAGACATCCTTTGCGAACCAACAATGTTCTGCAGAATTTGGTCCATCTTTGGGAGAAGGAAATTGTCTTTCAGAGAGCCTTTGTTCAAGTTTTTGAAGCCAATGCGAATTATGATTTCTCCACTCTTTTTTCTAGCTGGAACCAAGTTTGCAAGCCACTTTGAGAATCTGATTGGAACAATAATTTTGGTATCAAATATTTTCTTTGTTTCCTTCTCAATCAGAGGCATAAGAAGTGGATTAATCCTCCTCATCTTCTGCTTGAAAGGCTTTTCATTTTCCTTAATAGGAATGGTATGCTGAATGATAGTAGGATCATACTTCTTCAAATTGGCATAAATCCATGCAAAAACATCTATGAACATTTTCATCATCTCAACATATTTATGTTTCATGTCAACTGAAAGAAACTTCGAAAGCTTAATCATTTTTAGCATTGCTACTATACCAAGGTTACAACTCTCTACCTCTTCATCATCAGCTTGTATCCTAGGGGATTTGAACACACCATTCTGGTCAAAAAGCTTTTCAAGTGGTATGAGACCATTGGGTATAGATTTATTCTTCAGCTATAAAACTTTAGAATTTTCTTTTGTTTCAGCAAGCATGTTTTGTTAGTCTATCTGTGTGATTTCAAACTCCTCTTTCAGTTCTATAAATTTTTTGACTTGCTGGTCATTCTCAAAAACTTGCCAATGGATAATGTTGTCAGGGATAGCAGGTCTATGGTGAACTTCAACCTCATATATTTCAGTGGAATGTACAGGGATAATAAACAGACTTGCGGAGACAGCTAGGGAGTAAGCTACTGAGTTTTGGTCCCTAGTCTTCACAATAAATTAATATTCTTGAAAACTCTCTAACATCTCCATGATCAAATTTCTATATGCCCTCATTCTCACATCCTTAGTTTGATATACACCCTCAACTTGCTTAATAACTAATTCAAAATCTCCACAAACATAAATCTTTTGGGAACCCATTCTTTTCAAAATTTCTAAACCCAAAAATAAAGATTCATACTCAGCCATGTTATTTGTGCAATCAAAGTTCAGTTTGTAAGAAAATAACTTACTTTAATCCTCTAGAGTTGTGATCCAAATTCCTACTCCTGCCCCATCTCTTCCTACTAATCTGTTAAAGTGTAAAAACTAACAACCTTCTGCCTTCCCTTCACTAATTTGTTGATTTTTTGTCTGCTGATTTTCTGTTTCTTGAATTACAGTTTGTTGATTTTTTGCTTTCTTTTCATTTTCTGCTTCATCAGTCAATTCATTGAAAAGAATAGTAGATCCTAATTCAGTATCAAAAAAATATATTGGAAAATTCTGAGGTTTTTCCTTACTACTTAACATATAAGCCATCCTTTTTTATTTGTATAGTCTCCTTTTCTCAACAAAAACAGGAATGGTGGCATAAGTTAGGTCCATCTGCATTGTACCTTTGATCTTTGTTTCCCATGACCTTGATAACAGCATGCCAAACTTAGGTGGAATATGTTATCACCCAAACATTGAAACATCATTTTGACAAGGTTAAATAAGTTCATGTGTCAAAATAAGGTTGTAGGATTCATTTTTAAGTTTGGTCAAGGGAAACATTAAATTTTTATGGTTTAAGTTTACCCTAAGGTCTAAACCCACCCATGTTCAAACTCCTTCATGTCACATCATTCATCATTCTCTGACTTATTTCATTTTCTAAAGTTTTTGTACCGAAAATGTCAAATTAGCCAAGAAACCACAGTTTTGTAGTGTAATGCACTGCAAAAAGTCACTTTTTGCTATGAAACTGCTGATAGTTTCATAGTAAAAATAGTCAAATTAACTCTAAAAGTGCTACGAAAGCACGGTTTCCTGTCTATCTTGTCAGTCTAGCTGTTATGTGTCAGAAATCATTTGGTAAAGGGTAAGTTAGGTGTTTTCGAGTCATGGAGGGATAAAATCAAGGTACATGCTTAGGTCTGCAGTCATCATGGTCAGTTTAGGTAATGTAGAAGTCATCATTGAGACATGAGAAGACATTTAAACTTCAAATCCTTTCCTAATTCTGTCATTCTCATTTCTTTTTCCTCCTTGCGTAATATTTGAGCTCTGGAGAGCTATTGTACTAAGCCAAAGTTGTGGCTGGTTTCTTCAAAGGTTTACTTTGAACATCATCAAGCGAGCCTGCAAACTCATCAAGTGAGGCTGAACATCATCAAGCAAGGCTAAGCAATTCTTAGAAAAACTATGGCTGAGAAAAGAAAAACACACAAGGGTGGACAATGTCTGAGATATGAACCTGCAGACATGAAAGTGATCAATGAAGATTCAGCAGTAATGGAAGCCTTCAGAAGGGAAGGTTGCCTACAGTTTTGTGAGAAATTGCAAGGTTGTCATACACAGGTATCCAAGGAGTTTGCTTTGAATTTCAGTGGAACAACCACTAAAGTGGGAATGCTCAATTTGTCCATCACACCAGAAGTTATTGCAACTGCCACAGAGATTCCAAGAGGATAGGAGAACCGGTTTAAATGTTTCAAGATTAACATAGAGCAGTGCAAAGAATGCATGAAGCTTGAACACACTAAGATGGATCTCACCAACGTTGTTCCAAGAAGCTTCATTAAAGACAACTATTCAAAATTTTTGCTCATAATCCAAAATTACTTTACTTATGAAGGTAGATATCACAAAGTCTACTCATATCATTTCAAATTACTTCTACGCTTCACTGGTAAGATTTCCCTTGATCTACCTTTCTATCTGCATAGAAGTCTGTCAAAGATGGCTGATAAGGTCGAATAAAAGTCTGAGGGGAGTGAGACATCATTATTTCATCATGGCTTAATGAAGTTATTGGTTTTAGATGAACTTCAAAGGTTAGGCAAAGATTGGTCCTCATTGTTGTTTGTCAGTGGTTTTGAGTTGGATGCTCTAACTCCTTCAAAAACTCCTAAACCTAGGAAATTTCCATCACTACTAGCAGCAGAACAGAGCCAACCATTGGTAGCAAAACCAAATGAACCTGTAAGAGCAGAACCAAGTAAGAAAAATATGAAGCACCCAGAGCAAATGCAAAGTCTTGACACACCAAATGTCCCACCTGAAAAACAGAAGTCAAAGGTGGTCAAACCTGCAAAACAAAAACAAACTGTCAGTAAACAAGGAACCAAAAGGATAACTAGGAGCCAAACAGTGGTTTTAAAAGATAAGACAATGGCTGTAGAAGACAGAGCAGAAGCCAAGGGAAATCTAGAAGATATTTTACATGCCATTGACATAAAGGAAACTCCTATTGTTCAAGCTGATTTTATAGAGGAAGGTGGACAGAAGTTAAAGAAGGCTAAATCTGAAAAGGAATTAGAGTTTGAGGGAGAAGATACAGGTTTCATGTTTCAAGCAATAAAGCCTATGACAAGGCATGCTAGGAAGCTATTAGAGAGCAGTAAAGAAGTCCAACCACTCACTGACACACCTCAGCCACGTCAAGAGGTTATTGACCTTTCATCACCTCCATATAAGGATACAGTCAGCAAATCTAAGAAGGAAAAAGAGAAGGTGATGGAAAAAACAGAGTTGCAACTCCTTGAAGAAAATTTGAAAGTGGAAAATCATGAAATTGTTGTCATGAAAATAGAAGCAATAAAACATAGTGTAGAGAAGACTCAATTTGAAAAAATGAAGGCAATTTGGGAAGAACGAGTGGACACTATCTCTAAGATTTTGGACAACACACAGCAGCTCATCAAATGGACAATTCCAACAAGGAAAGAAGCCAAACATGTCAAGAGGATGAACACACAGTTGAAATCCACCAATAGAAGATTGAAATACTAGGTTAAATACCTTCAAGAGAAACTTGAAATGATTCATGAAGAGTTAGAGAAAAAAGGGCTTAAAATGGCTGTAATTGAAGAGCCAATAGCTCAACCAATTGTAAATGAGCTGGAAATGCCTCAAGGAGCATAAGGTGAGATGGTTTATGATTGTTTAAGGCTAGCGACATGATTAGAGACAATTTTTTGGGACTTACAGGTTTCATATTTCGAAATTATACAAAGATCTGCATTTTCAACACTTTTCAGTAGTTTCGTAGCACCTCTGGGAAAAACGCTACGAAACTACTATAGTTGCTCTTTTGACTTTTTATACCAGTTTTGAATGCTATCAAGAGGTGGAATTGGTATATGAGATGTGTTTAATGATGATGAACACTATGTCAAAGGAAAGAATCAAGAACTTTGAGGTTTAAGGCACATTTTGCAGCGCTACGAAAGTACGCTACGAAACTACCTTACTTTCATAACACATTGTATTTCAGCTTTCTTAGGAGATTCTGGAGCACCTTTGGACATATGGAGATTATGGAAGGGTTAAATACCATGAAAAGAAGTTATTAAACACTCAAGGACCAGGAATTGAAGATGAGCTGATAGCCAAAGTATTCGTGGAAGAAGAAGACCATTTGCCTAAAAAACAGGGTTGTGTTTCCTAGTTTTGAGGAGGTCAGTTAAATGGTCATAAAGTGATGAATCCCATCATCTAAATTCAAACATGTGACAACATACCTGTCAAATAATGTAATTGTTTAGTATATAAGGTTGTTAAAGGCAATAAGGAGTAGTTTGAGTCCTAGTAGGAATAGGACTGTCAAGTAGGATAGGTGTATGTTTGCCATTAATTTGATGTTTTATGGTTATGCAAGGTGTCATTAGGAAAAAATTCGATGAATCTAGCGAGGAGGCAGATCATATTATGATGTCACAAGTCTATTAAAGGCCATTTGGTCAAATTTTTCAAGGGTTGGAGATTTTTTGGCTAAATTGCAGCTTATTGTAAATTGATTGTTTCAGCAATACAAAGATTTGTTACTTGACCAACCTGAGATTCTGAATGAGTTTTTAGTGCTTACCTATATTATATATATCTTTTATGTATATCATTGCAGTGGTTTTCATTTATAATACTCAAAATTCATTCTTGCAATGCTCTGACTTCCTTTATAGATGAATTAACTGTGTATTTCCCTGTTTCATGTGTGTGTGACCTACTACTAAAAACTCTGATCTGCCTTAGCTTCCATGTCAAGTGAACTCACTGAATCACTGAAAGTGTTGACTCCATAAGCCCAATGGTTCCATACTGATATTATTTTCAACCTACACTCATCATAGGCAAGTTATTTCCTAAATAGAGTTCACCATCTACATCTTTATTCAATATCATTAACCCTTGAGAGAGCCCTCTCAGATTGAGGAGGTCAAGCCTCAGTCAAAAGATTGGTTTGAAACAATTACATGAGATTCTCTTATTAGTAGCCTATCAGAAGCAATTTTGTGATAACATTTTGGTGCGTCTGCCGAGAGCCTGAAGATTATACTTTCCTGAAATTTTGAAGCTGAACTTCTGAAGGTAGCAGGGGCTCAGAAGTTGATCGAGGTTGCATCTACCTTGGTGACTCCATTCAAAATTCATATGATCAAAGGTGGCTTCGAGAAGGAGATACACAAGGAGTAATCCTGACCCAAATCCACCTACCATCGTGGACAATCCAAACACCATCTCCAGAGGTAGTCAAGGCATTTCTGAAATATCAGGTACTCCATTACATACAAAATCCTTGTCCTATGAAGTTTTAAGAAGTCATAAAGATAAAAGATTTAATAATAAAATTTAGGAAGTCTTGTTTAGGTCTGAAAGTGAAAAATAATTAACTGAAATTGTCTTAGACCTACATAGGAGAGGTATTGATGCCTCGACCTTAGTAACACATAAAGATAAAGAAGAGTTTTGGGAAGCAGTCACTTCTGAGTTGTTGTTGGAAAGAGAGTATTTAGATAGGTTGAAGGAGCTTGACCCTTTTGAAATCTTGTTGAGAATTAAAATTGGTTTTCCTCTTCTTGATTGGAGCTCAATTACCATTGGACAACAAAGACCAAAAAATCCTCCTCCTAAAAGTGCCTCTTCCTTCATTGCTTTTGTCCCTAAAACTACCACAGTCCCATTTACCATGGCTGGAAATGTACCTCCTCCACCTGTTGCAGCTGCTAGATATGCCCCTCTTATTCTTCCAACTGTGGTACATGCCTTTCCTAGCAAATACTCTGCTAGAATCAAAACTTGGGGAAGTGATGAAGAGATTACATTAGAAGAACATGTGGACCAATTTAATGATTTTATAGATAGGGAAGAGGTTGACCATGAGGATGTAAAGCTGATATTGTTTGCTCAGAGCTTTACTGGTGAAGTTAGGAAGTGGTTCAAAGCCCTTACTCCTGGAAGCATTCATAATTGGAATGAATTTGAAGATATTTTCTTAAGGAAGCGGGGAAATAGAACCAATCTTGTACAAGCTCTCACTGAGTACAATAGTTTGAAAAGAGTTGTTGATGAAATTGTCCAAAACTTTTCAAAAATATTTAACAAGGTTTATGACTCTATTCCTGCCCATTTAAAACCTCCACAAGCCTTAGCTCAGATGAGATATGCTGAAGCTTTTTATTATTACTTTTATATACTGCCAAGAGAGAGAAAATCCCCTTCACTTGCTGAAATGCAGAGTGATGCAGTGAAGGTGGAGGTTGATATGATAGCAGTAAAAAATTCCAAGATGGGTAAAATTAAGTTGAAAGAAGAAGATAAGCCTTCTACCTCTGATGAAAAATTTGATCCAATGATGAAGAGAATGGAAAAGTTGATGGATAGGCTAGCCCTTGGGAATACCTCTGCTCCTCCTGCACAACATGAGCCTCAGTTTAGAAACCCTCAATTAATAAGACCTCAAAATCAGCAAAGGCCAAGGGAAAACAGAAATCAGCAGCCTGACCCTCTAGTGAGACCTCCTTTTCAGTAGAACTTAGTTGATGAATATGATGAACCTGAAATTCCAGAAGAGTTCATGCATTGTCTTGATGAAGACATGTCTGGAATTTTCTTGAATAAGGAGGAACATGATGAGTCAGACCAAAGTAATCATGAAGAGGAACCATCAGATTATTTTAAAGGGTATCAACATGCAATTTTTGAGATGCAGAAACAATACAATCTTAGAAATAGGAATGTGTCAATCATTGCAAACAAAAAATAGCCTAAGAAAGATAATCCTAAAGTTGTTGAAGATAAGAAAGATACCCCCAAGGCTGTTGAAGGTAATAAAGATACACCACCTCCTCCTCTTATCAAAGAAACTGAAAAATTTGTTTATGTTTTCAATTTGGAGAGTGAAATTTCTAAGATCAAAATACCAGTACCTTTTGGAGAGATTATTAAGGTAAATGAATATAGAAATGTTGAATTCACAACCAGGAGCTGTTGATATCTTAAATATCCAAAAGGATCATCCAACCATATACCTAGGCCCAAGATTAGAAGATGAAAAAAATGAGGAGGTGCCTCCTTTTTATGTTATCCTAGCATTCATGATATGACATTGCATAATGTCATGCTGGATTCAGAGGCCTCTCACAATCTTATGCCCAAAGTAATAATGGAGAGGATGGGGTTAGAAATTACTATACCATATAAGGACTTGTTTTCTTTTGATTCAAAAAGAGTTCAGTGCATTGGTTTAATTAAAGACGTTGTTGTTGGTCTTACAAAAGTCCCTGCCAAAACAGTGGTTATGGACATTGTGGTAGCAGATATTCCACCAGAGTTTGGCATGCTATTATCAAGGTCATGGGCAGCAAAAATCAAAGGTACAATGCAGATGGACCTTAATTTTTCCACCATCCATGTTTTTGCTGAGCAAAGGAGGCTATATAGAGAGACAAGAATGGCTTACATGGTGAGTAGTAAAGATAAACCTCAAAAATTTCCAATTTGTGCTCTTGATACTGAACTTAGATCTACTATTATTTTCAATGAGTTGACTGACAAAGCAAAAGATGAGAAGAAGGCATAAAATCAGTAATCTGCAATTCAACAGACAGAAAATAAGCAAGTAGAAGATCAACAAATCAGTGATGAGAAGGCGGAAGGTTGGTGGTTGTTGCACTTTGATGGATCAACGGGAAGAGAGGGGGTAGGATCAGGGATTTGGATCACAAGTCCAAATGATGAAAGTAAGTTCTTTCCCTACAAATTGAATTTTGATTGCACAAATAATATGGCTGAGTATGAATCCTTGATTTTTGGCTTAGAAGTTTTGAAAAGAATGGGTGCTCAAAAGATTTCTGTTTGTGGAGATTCTGAATCAGTCATTAAACAATTTGAAGGTGTCTATCAAAAAAAGGATGTAAGAATGAGGGCATACATAAACTTAGTCATGGAAATGTTAGAAATTTTCCAAGAACATGCATTCATTGTTAAGACTAGGGATCAAAACTCCATTGCTGACTCCCTAGTTGTCCCTGCAAGTCTTTTCATCATTCCCATACACTTTACTGAAAAATATGAGATTGAGGTTTGCCATAGACCAGCTATCCCTGATAGCATTATCCATTTCCAAGTCTTTGAGGATGACCAACAAGTTAAGAACTTTATTGAGCTTAAAGAAGAATTTGAAAATATACAAGTAGATCAACAAAACATGCTTGTTGAATCTAAGGGAAATTTTGAAGTATTACGACTGAAGAATAACTCTATACCCAAAGGCCTCATACCCCTTGAGAATTTTTTGATCAGAATGATGTGTTCAAATATCCTAGGATACAAGCGGATGATGAAGAGGTAGAGATTTGTAACCTTGGTACAATAGCTATGCCAAAAATGATTAAACTTTCAAAGTTTCTTTCAGTTGATATGAAGCATAAATATATTGAGATGATGGAAAGGTTCATAAATATTTTTGCTTGGATTTATGCCGATTTGAAGAAATATGATCCTACTATCATTCAACATACTATTCCCCTTAAAGAAAATGAAAATCCTTTCAAGCAGAATTTGAGGAGGATTAATCCACTTCTCATGCCTCTGATTGAGAAGGAAATCAAGAAGCTCTTTGATGCCAAAATCATTGTTCCAATTAGATTCTCAAAGTGGCTAGAAAACTTAGTTCCAATCTGAAAAAAGAGTGGAGAAATAAGAATATGCATTGACTTCAGAAATTTGAACAAAGCCTCTCTGAAGGACAATTTCCCTCTCCCAATGATGGACCAAATTTTGTAGAACATTTTTTGTTCCCAAAGGATGTCTATGCTTGATGGTTTTTCAGGTTATAATCAGATACTTGTGCATCCAGATGATCAGGAAAAAACAACCTTTACTACACCATGGGCACATTCATGTATGCCAAGATGCCATTTTGTCTCATGAATGCAATAGCTACTTTTCAGAGGGCAACGGATATTGCTTTTTCTGAAGAGAATGACAAGATGGTAGTTGTTTATCTTGATGATATAACAGTCTTCTCAAGGAGGGAGGAAGATCACTTGAAGCATCTAGAAAAAATTCTACTGAAGTGTAGAAGGTTTGGCATTTCTCTCAATCCCACCAAAAGTATTTTTGCTTTAACTTCAAGTAAATTACTTGGGCATATTATTTCTAAAGATGGGATTAAGATTGATCCAAATAGGGTCAGTGAAATTCAGAAAGTGGATTTTCCTAGGAGCAGAAAGAAGATTCAATCTTTACTTGGAAAGGTAAATTTTGTTAAGAGGTTTATTCCTAATTTTGCTGAGATTGTAAAGGACATAACAAGGATGCTGAAGAAAGGAGTTGACATCGAGTGGACAGCAGAGGAAAAGC
This sequence comes from Pinus albicaulis, assembly GCA_034641835.2. NCBI lineage: Eukaryota > Viridiplantae > Streptophyta > Pinopsida > Pinales > Pinaceae > Pinus > Pinus albicaulis. The sequence continues at coordinate 668,382,723 of CM076579.1, read as the reverse complement.
ACTCATTTGAATAGATCAAAAAGGCACTTACCCAAGCACCAGTATTGATCAACCCAGATTTTTCAAAAGAATTTTTGGTTTTTACTTTTGCATCAAAAAATACAATTGTTGGAGTTTTGTTGCAGAAAGGATAGCAAGGTACTGAGCAACCCATTTCATTTTTTAGTAGGACATTAGCTAACTCAGAGTTGAATTACAACATCTTAGAGAAGCAATTTTATGCCTTGGTTAAGGCCATCAAAGATTTCAAAATTTACATTATGCATTCTCATATTATAGCTTTTGTTCCTAATGTTGTTGTGAAAGACATCCTAACTCAAGCTGACCCTGATGGTAAGAAGGGGAAATGGATTGAAAAATTTTTGGAATATGACATAGAGATCAAGCTAACAAAATTGGTCAAAGGAAAAGGTCTAGAAAATATGATGGCACAGTCAAAATTTTATTGTTTTGACATGAATTTAATTGTAGAAATATCATAAATTTCAGATGAAGAGGAAGAACTGATCCCCATTGAAGAAAAATATATCATTTCAGAGTGGTATAAAGACATTATTTTTGTCCTACATCATCATAGAACACCTGTTGAGCTGACAAAGTCCAAGGCAAGATTTGTGAAGCTAAAATCCTTGAGGTATCGTATCATTGACAAAAATCTGTATTGGAAGGATATCGGTGGTATTTTGTTGAATTGTTTGCTAGAAGAGGAGGCTGATAAAGTGATTGAGGAGTTCCACAAAGGAGATTGTGGAGGTCATCATTATTGGAAGGCTACAATAAACAAGATCCCTAGAGCAGGGTACTATTGGCCTACCATTTTTAAGGATGTCTACAAAAATATTGCTGCTTGCCATGAATACCAGATTTTTTATGGTAAGAAGAAGCTTGTACCTTTACCTTTAATGCCTATCTATGTTGAGGCGCCATTTCAGAAGTGGGGGCTAGATTTTACTGGTGAGATTCATCCATCATCATCAGGTCAGCATCTCTGGATTCTGACAGCAACTAACTATTTCACCAAATGGATTGAAGTAATCCCAACTAGGCAATCAAATGATTTTGTTATCATTTCATTTTTGGAAAATAATATTTTGTCTACATTTGGTTGTCCTATGAAGATCATCACTGATAATTCTCAGGAATTTAAGTCTAAGAAGTTGATTAATGTTTGTCATCAATATCATATCTCTCTTGGGCATTCTACTGCATATTATCCACAAGGGAATGGTCTTGTTGAATCTTCCAACAAGAGCATTGTGAGGACTATAAAGAAGGTGTTGCAAGAAAATAAGAATTCATGGCATTTGAAGCTAAAGTATGCTATGTGGGCTGATAGAGTGTGTACTAAGAGGTCAATTGGAACTTCACCTTATGAGATGGTATATGGGGCTGAGGCTATCTTTCCTACATACTTAGGAGTGCCTATCATGAAGCTACTTCAAGGGATGGAGGAGGAGCCAAATGCAATTCATAGAAGAATCAATCAGTTAATAGCTTTGCAAGAGAAAAGGGAAAAAGTCTACAATAGTAATCAGCAATCTCAAAACAGAATAAAGAAGACATTTGACAAGAAGGTCAAGGAAGAGAATTTTCGAATCCAATATGTGATTTTGAAATGGGAGGCTAGGATTGAAGAGAAGGGAAAACATGGTAAGTTTGAGAACATTTGGAAGGTTCCATTCAAATTAGCTACATTCCATGGGAACAATACTTATACTCTACAGGAGATGGATGGACAACCATGTGCTAGAGGGCCTGTCAATGGCAGGTTTTTAAAGCGCTACTCTTCTTAAGATCTACTGATCATTCATACCATTGTATATATTCCATTTTATGTGTTTTTCTGCTAATAATGACAAGTTGAATCATCAAGCTTGAGCTCGATGTGAAGGCCATTATAATTTGAGGAGAAATCTTGGAAATTTCAAAGTTTTTATGTTTTTCAAGAAGATGGATAGCAACACTGGAACTACTGGTTCTTTGGTGTACCACAGGGGCACACCATCCCAAGTGGAGCCACTGTTATCACCCAAAAATTGAAACATCATTTTGAAAAGGTTAAATAATTTCATGTGTCAAAATAGGGTTGTAGGATTCATTTTTAAGTTTGGTCAAGGGAAATATTAATTTTTTATCGTTTAAGTTTACCCTAAGGTCTAAACCCACCCATGTTCAAACTCCTTCATGTCACATCATTCATCATTCTTCGACTTATTTCATTTTCCAAAGCTTTTGTACCGAAAATTCCAAATTAGCCAAGAAACCACAGTTTTGTAGCGTAATGCACTACAAAAAGCCACTTTTCGCTACGAAACTACTGATAGTTTCGTAGCGAAAACAGTCAAATTAACACTAAAAGCACTACGAAAGCGCGATTTCCTGTTTGTCTTGTCAGTATAGCTGTTAGGTGTCAGAAATCATTTGGTAAAGGGTAAGTTAGATGTTTTCAAGTCATGGAGGGATAAAATCAAGGTACATGCCCAGGTCTGTAGTCATCATGGTCATTTTAGGTAATGTAGAAGTCATCATTGAGTCATGAGAAGACATTTAAACTTCAAATCCTTTCCTAATTCAGTAATTCTCATTTATTTTTCCTCCTTGTGTAGTATTTGAGCTCTAGAGAGCTATTGTACTAAGCCAAAGTTGTGGCTAGTTTCTTCAAAGGTTTACTTTGAACATCATCAAGTGAGCCTACAAAGTCATCAAGCAAGGCTGAACATCATCAAGCGAGGTTGAGCAATTCTTAGAAAAAATATGGCTGAGAAAAGAAAAACACACAAGGGTTGACAATGTATGAGATATGAACCTGAAGACATGAAAGTGATCAATGAAGATCCAATAATAATGGAAGCCTTCAGAAGAGCAGGTTGCCTACAGTTTTGTGAGAAATTGCAGGGCTATCATACATAGGTATCCAAGGAGTTTGCTTTAAATTTCAGTGGAAAAGCCACTAAAGTGGGAATCCTCAATTTTTCCATCACACCAGAAGTTATTGCAGCTTCCACAGAGATTCCAAGAGGACAGGAGAACTGGTTTAAAGGTTTCAAGTTTAACATGGAGTAGTGAAAAGAATTCATGAATCCTGAGCACACTGAGATGGATCTCACCAATTTTGTTCCAAGAAGCTGCATTAAAGACAACTATTCAAAATTGTTGCTCATCATCCAAAAGTACTTTACTTGTGAAGGTAGATATCACAAAGTCTACTCATATCATTTCAAATTACTTCTACACTTCACTGGTAAGATTTCCCTTGATCTACCTTTCTATCTGCATAGAAGTCTGTCAAAGATGGCTAATAAGGTACAAGCAAAGTCTAAGGGGAGTGAGACATCATTATTTCATCATGGCTTAATGAAGTTATTGGTTTTATATGAACTTCAAAGGTTAGGCAGAGATTGGTCCTCATTCTTGTTTGTTAGTGGTTTTGAGTTGGATGCTCTAACTCCTTCAAAAACTCCTAAACCTAGGAAAATTCTATCACCACTAGCAACAGAATAGAGCCAACCATTGGTAGCAAAACCAAATGAACCTGCAAGAGCATAACTAAGTAAGAAAAATATGAAAGAGCCGGAGAAAATGCAGAGTCTTGACATACCAAATGTACCACCTGCAAAACAGAAGTCAAAGGTGGTCAAACCTGCAAAACAAAAACAATTTGTCAGTAAACAAGGAACCAAAAGGATAACTAGGATCCAAACAATGGTTTTAGAAGAGAAGACAGTGGTTGTAGAAGACAGAGCAGAAGCCAAGGGAAATCTAGAAGATATTTTACATGCCATTGACATAGAGGAAACTCCAATTTTTCAAGCTGAGTTTATAGAGGAAGGTGGGCAGAAGTTAAAGAAGGCTAGATCTGCAAAGAAATTAGAGTTTGAGGGAGAAGATGCAGGTTTCATGTTTCAAGCAAGAAAGTCGATCACAAGGCATGCTAGGAAGATATTAGATAGCAGTAAAGAAGTCCAACCACTCACTGACACAACTCAGCCACGTCAAGAGGTTATTGACCTTTCATCACCTCCAGATAAGGATACAGTCAGCAAATCTAAGAAGGGAAAAGAGAAGGTGATGGAAAAAACAGAGTTGCAGCTCCTTGAAGAAAAATTGAAAGTGGCAAATCATGAAATTGTTGTCATGAAAAGAGAAGCAAGAAAACACAGTGTAGAGAAGACTCAATTTGAAAAAATGAAGACAATTTGGGAAGAACAAGTGGACACTGTCTCTAAGACTTTTGGACAACACACAACAGCTCATCAAATGGACAATTCCAGCAAGAAAAGAAGCCAAACATGTCAGGAGGATGAACACACAGTTGAAAGCCACCAAAAGGAGATTTAAATACCAGGTTAAAGACCTTCAAGAGCAACTTGAAATGATTCATGAAGAGTTAGAGAAAAAAGGGCTTAAAATGACTATAATTGAAGAGCCAATAGTTCTACCAATTGTAAATGAGGAGGAAATACCTCAAGGAGCATAAGGTGAGATGGTTTATGATTGTTTAAGGCTAATGACATGATTAGAGACAATTTTTTGGCACTTATAGGTTTCATATTTCAAAATCATACAAAAATCTGCATTTTCAGCACTTTTCAGCAGTTTTGTAGCGCCTCTGGGCTTGAAGGGCAGCAAAAAACTACGAAACTACTGTAGCTGCTCTTTTGAATTTTTGGACCAATTTTGAATGCTATAAAGAGGTGGAATTGGTATAAGAGATGTGTTTAATGATGATGAACACTATGTCAAAGGAAAGAATCAAGAACTTTGAGGTTTAAGGCATATTTTGCAGCGCTAGGAAACTGCCTTACTTTCGTAGCGCACTGTATTTCATCCTTTTTAGGAGATTTTGGAGCACCTTTGGACATCTAGAGATTATGGAAGGGTTAAAGACCATGACAAGCAGTTATTCAACACTCAAGGACCACGAATTGAAGATAATCTAACAGCCAAAGTATTCGTGGAAGAAGAAGACCATTTGCCTAAAAAACAGGGTTTTGTTTCCTAGTTTTGAGGAGGTCAGTTAAATGGTCATAAAGTAATGAATCCCATCATCTAAATTCAAAAATGTGACAACATACCTCTCAAATAATGTAATTTTTTAGTAGATAAGGTTGTTAAAGGCAATAAGGAGTAGTTTGACTCCTAGTAGGACTAGGACTGTCAAGTAGGATAGGTGTATGTTTGTCATTAATTTGATGTTTTATGGTTATGCAAGGTGTCATTAGGCAAAAATCCGATGAATCTAGCCAGGAGGCAGATCGTATTATGATGTGACAAGTCTATTAAAGGCCATTTGGTCGAATTTGTCAAGGGTTGGAGATTTTTTGGCTAAATTGCAGCTTATTGTAAATTGATTGTTTTAGCAAGACAAAGATTTGTTACTTGATCAACCTGAGATTCTGAATGAGTTTTTAGTGCTTACCTATCTTATCTATATATTTTGTGTATCTCATTGTAGTGGTTTTCATTTATAATACTCAAAATTCATTCTTGCAATGCTCTGACTTCCTTTATAGATGAATTGGCTGTGTATTTTCCTGTTTCATGTGTGTGTGACCTACTACTAAAAACTCTGATTTGCCTTACCTTCCATGTCAATTGAACTCACTGATTCACTGAAAGTGTTGACTCCATAAGCCCAATGGTTCCATACTGATATTATTTTCAACCTACAGTCATCATAAGCAAGTTATTTCCTAAATAGAGTTAGCCATCTACATCTTTATTCAATATCATTAACCCTTGAGAGAGCCATCTCAGACTGAGGAAGCTAAGTCTTAGTCAAAATATTGGTTTGAAACAGTTACATGAGATTCTCTGATTAGCAGCCTATCAGAAGAAATTTTGATAATTGAATATATCTGCTACCACAATGTCCATTACCATTGTCTTGGCAGGGACTCGTGTAAGACCAACAACAACATCTTTTATTAAACCAATGCACTGAACTCTTTTTTAATCAATAGAAAACAAGTCCTTATATGGCCTAGTAATTTCCAATCCCATCCTTTCCATGATCACTTTGGGCATAAGATTGTGAGAGCCCCCTGAATCCAACATGGCATTATGCAATGTCATGTCATGAATTCTTAGGTTGACATGAAAAGGAGGCACCTCTTCATTCTGCCCATCCTCTAATATTGGACCCAAGTATATGGTTGGATGATCTTCTTGAACATTTAGGATATTAATAGCTCCTGGTTGGGAATTTAGCATTTTAACAATCTTACTTCTATATTCATTCACCTTAATAATTTCTCCAAAAGGGACTGGGATTTTGATCTCGGAGATCTCATTCTCGAAACTGAAAATCGAAACGGATTTTTCAATCTCTTTGATAGGAGGAGGAGGTGGTGGATATTTTTAACTTCAGTAGCTTTAGGGGCATCTTTCTTGGGTTGTATTTTGTTTGCAGTAATTGGAACATTTATTTTTCTGAAGTTGTATTGTTTCTGCATTTAAAATATTGCATGTTGATATCCTTTAAGATAATCAGATAGTTCCTCACCCTTGTTTGCATCATGATCTGACTCATCATGTTCCTCCTTAGTCAAAAATATTCTAGACATGTCTTCATCTAGACAATGAATGGATTCTTCTGGAATCTCAGGTTGATCTTCTTCATCAACTAAGTTTTGCTGAAAATGAGGCCTTACTTGAGGGTCAGGTTGATTTCTGTTTTCCCTTGGTATCTGCTGGTTTTGAGGTCTTCTGAACTGAGGATTTCTAAACTGAGGTTCATGTTGTGCAGGAGGAGCAGAGGCATTCCCAAGGGCAAGCCTATCCATCAGGTTTTCCATTTTCTTCATCATGGAGTCAAATTTATCCTCTGAGGTGGAAGGATTATCTTCTTCTTTCAATTTAGTCTTTCCCATCTTGGACTTTTTTGCTGCTATCATATCGACTTCCACCTTCACTGCATCATTTTTCATTTCAAATAATGAAGGGGATTCTCTTTCTCTCAGCAGGATAGAAAATTCATAATCAAAGGCTTCAACGTATCTTAGCTGAGTTGCTCCTGGAGGAGGTTTTAGATGGGCAGGGATGGAGTCATAAACTTTGTTAAATATATTTGAAAAGTTTTGAACAGTTTCATCGACATCTCTTTTCAAACTATTATACTCAGTGAGGGCTTGTACAGGATTAGCTCTATTCCCTCACTTTCTCAAGAATCTATCTTCAAATTCATTCCAATTATGTAGGCTACCTGGTGTAAGGGCTTTGAACCATTTCCTAACCTCACTAGTAAAGCTCTGAGCAAACAATCTCATATTAACATCCTCATGGTCAACCTCCTCCCTGTCTATAAAGTCATTGAATTGATCTACATGCTCTTTAGTTGTAATCTCTTCATCACTTCCCCAAGTTTTGATTCTAGCAGAATATTTGCTAGGAAGGGAATTAAGGAAAGCTGGAAGAACAAGGGGGGCATACCTAGCAAGTGCAGCAGCAGGTGGAGGTGGCACATTTCCTGCCATGATGACAGGGACTGTAGTAGTTTTAGGGACAAAATCGGTAGAGGAAGAGGAACTATTAGGAGGAGGGTTGGTTGGTCTTCGTTGTCCAGTCACAATTGAACTCCAATCAGGTAGAGGGACACCAGATTTATTTCTTAACAATATTTCAAATGGGTCTAGTTCCTTCAACCTGTCCAAATATTCTCTCTCTAACAGTAACTCTGAATTGATTGCTTCCCCAAACTCTTCTTTATCTTTTTGAGTCATTAAGGCTAATGTATCAATATCTCTTCTATGTAGGTCTAAGACAATTTCAGTCAATTCTTTTTCATTTTCAGACCTAAACAAGACTTCCTGAATTTTATCATCAAATATTTTATCTTCAGGACTTCTTAAAAATTCAGAGGACAGGGCTTTTGTGTGTAATGGAGTACCTGATATTGCAGAACTTCCTTGAATGCCTCTGGAAATTGTGTTTGGATTATCCACAATTGTAGGTGGATATGGGTCAGGATTACTCCTCGTATATCTCTTTTTCGAAGCCACCTTTGATCATATGAATTTTGAATGGAGTCACCAAGGTAGATGCAGCCTCGAACAACTTTTGAGCTCCTGCTACCTTCAAGAGTTTAGCTTCAGAATTCCGGGAAAAGTATATCTTCAGGCTCCCGATAGACGCACCAAAATGTTATCACAAAATTGCACTTGATTGGCTACTAATCAGACAACTCTATGTAACTGTTTCAAACCAGCTTTTGACTGAAGCTTAGCCTCTTCAGTCTGAGAGGGATCTCTCAATGGGGTTTATGATATTAGATAATGATAGGATTAGATGAATAACTCTATTTGAAAAGTAACTTAATTTTTGTGTATGTAGGTTGAAAAGAATGCATGCCTACAACCATTGGGGTTATGGAGTCAACAAATCAATAGATTCAGTGGCAAGGTTTCTTGACATAGAAGTTGAGGCAGATAAGAGTCTTCAACAAACGCAAATCACACATAAAACATAGGGTAACGCAGTCATTTCATCAATAAAGGAAGTCAGAGCATACACTGATCCAGATCTTGGGGGGGAGGCCCCCAAGATCTAAAAATTTGAAATGGATCTGACAAGATCTTCAAAATTAGAATACCAGAAGAAAAAAAAGAGAACACAAAGAAAATAAAACCACAAAAAAACTTGTTTTATTAAAACAGAGAATCATTGTAGAAGCTACATTGTGGTGGACAATCTGTCCTTTTACAAAATGAGGCTTGTTATTTATAGCCTTTTTTTGAGTTACAATACCATGGGTAGATACCATAGATGAATACCATGGGTCAAAACCATGGGTAGATACCACTTATAATATCATGGGTAATTTCCATGTGTGGATGAATACCATGGGTGGATACATACCATGGGTGAATGAATATCATGGATAGATGTCACTTACAATACCATGGGCGAATAAATACAATGGCTGGATGAATACCATGGGTCGATGCCATTTACAATTCAGATCATTCCTCCCTCCTTAAGAAGCAATGGTCCCCATTGCGTGAAGTTACCTTCTGATAAGACTTTGTTGAATATGAAGAGCCACTGAAGAGAATGGTTTTTTGGAGTTAACCCATAACCGTGATGAACGAAGATCCAAGGATAGAGATACCTTGTAATGCTTGTGACCAACTGTGATATTGACAGTGTGCGGCCTAGAAAATGGACTTCGATGAAGTGTGGGTTTGTGGATGAACCAAAACCATGACAAACAAAGATCTGAGGATAGAGATACCTTGTAATACTTGTGACCAACTATGTTACTAACAGTGTGTGCCCTAGAAAATGGACTTCGATGAGAAGGATTTTGTGTGGTTGACCCATAACCGTGATGTTGATTGTTGATGAAGTAGCAGGTGCCTACATAGCTTGGGGTGGGAGGGCACGTCTCCAAATAACCCAAGCCGAATGCTGCTATGCTGAAACTGATGAATGTGAAGCAGGTGCCTACTAAAGCGGGGTGGGAGGGCACGTCTCCAAAGGGAACCCACTCCGAATGCTGCTCCAAATTTAAAATGAGCATAACTCGGTCAATATAACTCAGAATATTTATTATAACCTATTTTTGGAAATGGAATGATCATTATACATCTTCCCATGTGTTTTAAATTGTTATTTTGAGACCCTAGTCTCTCATATGCGTGCAAGAACTGTCCCGCCATCATAAAATCATTCAAAAAATAGCTAATTTTAAATCAACGATAAATCCATTGTCCAGACTCCGATTCGACCGATTTTTTTTTTTTTGAAATCGGGCGATTTTTCAAGGGGAGCACAAATTTGTAACCATTTATCTAAAATTTCTCACTTAATACTGCAATAAATGACGGAGAGCTGCCATCCATGAATTATTGTCAGAAAAATTGCTGCAACGTTGTCGATTTTGAATGAGCGATATCTCCTTTATCCGAACTCCAATACGACCGATTTTTTTTTTGAATTCGGGTATTTTTTCACAAGGCATCTAGATCTGGTATTTTTTTTGTAAATTTTTCACCAAAAATCTTAGATCTGATCTGCAAAATCGCCGCCCAAAAAATTCATGGAGTTTGTTGAAGATTGCTGCAAAACATTGAAACTGAAATATTCTTCAAACCCACATTCCCATGGATTCCTAACCTGAATCTAATACCACTAATACAGATATTGGGGGGAGGCCCCCAAGATCTAAAAAATTGAAATGGATCTGACAAGATCTGCAAAATTAGAATACCGGAAAAAAAGAGAGAACACGAAGAAAATAAAACCACAAAGAAACTTGTTTTATTAAAACAGAGAATAACTTTAGAAGCTACATTGTGGTGGACAATCTGTCCTTTTACAAAATGAAGCTTCTTATATATAGCCTTTTTTTGAGTTACAATACCATGGGTAGATACCATAGGTGGATACCATGGGTCAAAACCATGGGTAGATACCACTTACAATACCATGGGTAATTTCCATGTGTGGATGAATACCATGGGTGGATACATACCATGGGTGAATGAATATCATGGATAGATGTCACTTACAATACCATGGGCGAATAAATACAATGGGTGGATGAATACCATGGGTCGATGCCATTTACAATTCAGATCATACACATGAATTCTGAGTAATAAAGATGAAATCTAATGCAAGTAGTACACATAAAGGTATAGATCAGAAATACATTAAAAACTCCATGAGAATCCCATTTTTGTTAAGAAGAATTCCTATGTATTGTTGATATCAGTCAAATTACATAAAGCAGCATATGGTGCAAAAAATCTCCAACCCTTTACAACTTCGATAATTTGGCTTTAAATAGACCTTCTTACAACAGGGATGATCTGCCTCTTGGCTAGATTCATCGAACTCTTCCAATGACACCTCATAAAATAGAAAAACATGTCTTTTAATGAGAAAATGACAGCTACACTCTAAAGAAGACCTTTTCCTAATAGGACTCAAACTCCTATTTATTACATCAATCTAACTTATCTTTAAAACAGTTACATATTAGTGACAACTAAGCCTCACATGTTTGAATAGGCTATGACATATCTCATCACTGCTTGACATATTAAATATCCTCCTAAACATATGGAACCAAACCCTATTTTTCAGGAAAACAAGACCCTATCTTCAACGAAAGCTTCAGTTAATGAGTTGCCTTCATTTCATGGTATTCAAGTCATAGATGTTTGGTGGAAAGGTCCCTTGATCTGTTGGGTGTGTCCACCTGTCCAAAACTTCTTTTAAACTGCTCAGAAACCTTCAAAAACAGCTCGCTATGAAAACAGGGCATTTTCGTAGCATTCAAAAAATGGTTTTTTCACTCAAAATTTTTGCTTCTTTGTTGTTCCATAGTGTCCATCATGACCTAACACATCATCACCACCATTTTACCTCCTTGAAAGCTGAAAAAAAGTGGTTTTAGAAGCAAAAAGACAACTACAGAAATTTTCATAGCGTTTTCCTAGCTTCAAGCCTAGGAAACGCTACGAAAATGTGAAAAACTGTGAAATTTCCAGATTTTGACCCTCTCTTAAAAAGGTAACCTCCAGCTGTAGAAACTTGGTCTTAAACATGCCATTAACCTCTTAAAACATAATCAAACTCAACTTAAGAGCCTTGAGGTGTTTCCTCTTTATTAATGATAAGTTGAGCTATGGGCTCCTCAACTACAATCATCTTTAAGCCCTTCTTCTCCAGCTCCTCATGGATAAATTCTAACTGCTATTGGAGGTCTTTGACTTAGTCCTTCAGTTTTCTGTTCCTAGATTACAAGTACAGGTTCATTCTTCGGATATGCTTCACCTCTCCTCTCAATGGGTGAGTCCATTTGATCAATTTTTGTGTGTTATCGAAAGTCTTTGACACACTATTAACCCGCTCTTCCCAAAATTATTTCTTTTTCTCAAAATGCACCTTCTGAAAATTATGTTTCCTTGCTTCTTTCTTCAAGACTGCTATTTCATGATTTTGTAACTTCAACTGCTCCTCAAGGACCTCAATCTCTGTTTTTTTCGATGTTTTGTCCTTTCCTTTCTTTTGCTTGATGACTGGATCTTCTTTTGCAGGTGATGATAGGTCAATGATACTTGGTGGTGGCTGGACAGTTTCAATGGCCTTCTGAGCTTCCTTACTGCTTGCCAAGACCTTTTTGGCATGCCTTGTCATTGGTTTCCTAGCCTGAAACATGAAACCTACATCCTCACCTTCAAATTATAACTTCTTAGTTGATTTGGCTTTCTTGAGTTTCTTTCCTCCCTCATCTATATCTTCAGCTTTGACTATGGGGGTTTCCTCACTATCAATACCATGTAGAATGTCTTCTAAATTTCTCTTAGCCACTGTTTGGATTCTTGTAATCCTTTTGCTGCCATGTTTACTCACAGTTGGCTCTTGTTTTGCATGTTTCCTCACAGTTGGCTTTTGTTTTACAGGCGAAACAACAGGTGTATCAAGTTTCTGCAATTCTCTGTTTCCATGATTATTGGTTCACTTTACTCTGCCCCTATATGCTCACTTTTCTCTACCACTGAAGGTGATGGTATACCTCTAGGTTTAGGATTTATTTTAGGAGTGATGGCATCTACTTCAAAACCACTAACAAATAGAAAATATGACCAGTCTCTGCCTAATATTTTTAACTACTCTAAAACCAGCAACTTGATTAAACCATGATGAAAGAGTGAGGTTTCATTTCCTTTAGATTTAGCTTGAACTTTATCTACCATTTTTGCTAAGCTTCTGTATAAATAAAAAAGAAGATCAAGATATTTCTTACCAAAAAAATGTAGCAGAAGCCTGAAGTGGTAAGAATAAACCTTATGATACCTCCCTTCATAGGTGAAGTACTTCTGAATGATAAGTAGTAGCTTTGAGAAATTGTCTTTCATGTAGCTCCTTGGAATGGAATTTGTAAGGTCAATCTCACTGTGTTCTGGCTTGATAAATTCCTTACAATCCTGCATGTTGAATTTGAAACATGTGAACCATTGTTCTCCTCCTCTTGGAATTCCTGTTGCTGCTGCAATGGTCTCTGGAGTTATAGTGAGGTTCAAAACTCCCACCTTTGCAGCTGTCCCATTGAGATTGATGGCAAACTCTTTAGAAACCTATACATGGAATCCTTGTAGTATTTAGCAAAACTGCAAACACCCTGTTCTTCTGAAAACTTCTAAGGAATTTGGGTCTTCATTTATCAAGTTCATGTTTGATGGCTCATATCTGAGACAGTGGCCACCTTGGTTGGTCTTCCTCTTTGCAGCCATGGTACTTTTATGTCTTCTTTGCCTCACTTGATCAATGATACCTGCAAACTTTTGAAAATGCCAACCACAACTTGGGCTTAGTGAAATAGCTCTCCAGAGCTTCGGTAACATGCAAAGAGGGAGTGAAGAATGACAAATGACTCAATTGGGAAATATTTTAAAGTTTTGATGACAACTCATGGCATAATCATGACTCATACATGCTTAAAATAGTAATAATGATTTCATCCATGACCATTGTACCTTGATTTAACCCTAACTGACTCGAATGGCATCTACCCTAACCCTTTCAATCATTGAATGACACCTAGCAACTGTTTTGAAAATACAGACAGGTTCGTAACGTACTTAGTGTATTTCTGGGTTGTTTAGCTACAAAAGTATTAGCAGTTTCGTAGCGAAAAATGCATTTTTCTGTGTAATTTTCTACGAAAGTAGGAAATCTTGGCTAAAATGACCTTTTCGGAGTTGTAAGCTTGCGAAATGAAATATGTCATGAAATAATGACTGATGTGACATGAAAATACTTGAATTGGGGTGGGTTTGGACCTTAGGATAGGCTAATAAGAAAAATTATAAATTTTCCTTTACAAAGTAATGAAAAATGAATTCTATGACCATACCTTTGACACATGAACCTTTAAGACTATGTCAAATGATGTTTCACTTTTTTCTGAGTGATAACAGTCTTGGTACATGAAATATGTTACGACGAATGCAAATGCTTCTTTTTCCCAGACAAATACCGCACTAAAAGCTGAATTCAAGAAACCAAAGTTGCAGTCCCAATGTATCACAAAGATCAAACAAATTAAGCAATAGGCTACAGAGACCGTATGGGAGGTATATCAGAGGTTTAAGACACTATTGAGACAGATTAGTTTCAATATATTAGATGAACTTCATAGATAATGGTTCATTGTTGCATTGTTGTCTCATCTCATATTGCAATTGTCACAACAAAATATTGCTACTCACGCTGAAGCGTTGGATATAACGATGAAGCTTGAGGCTTCGTCGATAATCGATATAAGCATAGGGGTGCAATAGATTCAAGTTCAGTTGGTGAGCTTGCATGTGGAGCTCTAGGATATAAATAAGGGAAAGGAGGTTCGCCCAGAGATGAGAACGGGGGTCTGGTGTATCAAGTGCAAAGCAGAGGGTCACTATAAAGAGAAGTTCCCTGTATATAAAGACTACTTGGGCACTGGGATGCCGAGTCCATTGAAACCTAGATCGAGTGTTGGGAAAAGAGTAGGGCCCCATGTATGGTGTAGCTTATGTGAAGTTGTAGGCCAACATTCCATGGACTATTGTCACCTATTGCAAAAGTTTATTAGATCATCGAAGAAATTGTTCTGCAATTTCTGTAGTTTGGTGGGGCATGATGAGCAACATTGTAAGAGCTATGATATGATGATGCAAAATAGTCCTAGTGCATATCAAATGCAGGTAGAAGAGTGCAAATCTTCAAGTTTTCCAACTATGCAAGAAGCTTTCTTAGGAGGAGGCACATGTCGTGGATGAGGCCAGATGATATGTTACAACTACGGACAAGATGGACATTTTTCCAGGGATTGTCAGAATCCTACTGCAACTTCATGTAAGTATTGTCAAGAATTTGGTCATGAAATCGAAGATTTTCTCATTTTGTTAGCTAAAATGCAGGAGAAACACAACTAGTAGCCTGCTCATAATATACAAATGATGAGGGCTGAACCGCACCAGGCAGATCTAAGTGTTAACATAGTAACGCGCAGTGGTGTGAATACCGGAGGAGACCACGCATAAGGAAAAAATATTGTGACAGAGACCTAGGTAAGGAAAGCATAAGATAAGAATGTTGGATTTAATGTACAGCGCGAGAAAGAGACGTTCATGGAAGCAAGGAACACATTTATGACACCTAAAGCTTCGCCACCTACCACGAAGAGATAATTGTTTCCATTGGAGAATAAGCCTGAGGAGAATGCCAAAGTAAAGGAAGTTGATCAATCTATCTTGGCATTCTTCTTGTAGATGTGTATGAAATCGCTGAGAGACCAAAAGGTTGTAGAAGGGTTACAAGAACTAATAGATAACTGTGATGGCAAGGAAAAGCTGCAACTGGAACAACGCACAGTAAATAAAGTGTACAAGAAAAAGAAAAGAACTGACCAAGAGATGCAGTTGACTGTGCAGATCAAAGATTATGAGATGGATCAAGTCATTCTGGATCTAGGATCAGATGCCAATGTTCTTCCAAAATAGACGTGGAAGCGGATGGGAAAGCCTAAGCTTCAATGGACACCAATTCAGCTGAGGATGGAAAATCAACAGAAGATCATTCCTATGGGGCGATTGTAGGGTATAGCGTAGATATTGATGGAGATGGAATGTTAGTGGACTTCGAAGTTATTAATATCATTGATGATAGTAATCGGTATCCTGCGCTATTGGGATTTGACTGGGCTTACGACATGGATGCTATAATCAAACCAAAGAAGAGGCATATGATATTTGAAAAGAATGGTACCTGAGTTGTTGTGCCATTAGATCCTTCTGAAGGTGCGCGCTATACAGAGCCTATCCAACATGAGTATGGGGATGCTGAAATTGATCAGATCTATAAGCTTACTGCGTAGGATGAAGGTTGGATTAATCCCACTACGGATGGTAGAATTTTTTGGGAACACGACAGTTCATGTGTTTTAGATTCTGATGAAGAGGTAGAGCATTGGTAGAATTTTTTGCATGAAGTAACCACTAATAACTGTAACAAGGTTACCAAATATTTGCATTGTGTCCAATCAGAAGTACATGAATTGCCTTTTTATGATGGAACAAGGAATGTTGTCTTGTTTTTTATGAGTAGACCAGAGATATGAAGTTTTGGACTTCGCATTGAGGTCTACTGCAACCCGATGGTGGGAGCACACATAAAGCATTTAGAAGGATGGAAGGAGTTTTGTAAGTTGATAAGGTTGAGATTTGGTCATGTTGATACGAAGATCGCGAAGAAGTATGATGGTTAAAAGGATCCTCGTGAGCACTTGGCTCACTGGACTGAAGCTTGGGGTGCCTAACCTCAACCAGAATGGGTGCACATGTTATTTCATTCCTTGGCTACAATACCTCAACAATGGTATCTCGAAACATAGTTGCGCCATGGCACTACAGATTTGGATGAGATGATAGAAGTGTTCTTATTAAAATATAGCTTCGCTAATGGTTAGGAGTGCATTAATGAGGCTCTTTAGGGAGTAAAAGTGGGAGTGTTCCATATTAGCAAGGAGACAAGGACGTTGGTAAAGCCTGATTGGGCTGCGCTGTTGGAATAAATCCAAGAATGTTGTAAGAAATCCACTTGGACAGACCCGACCAACAAGTTTGTGTTGGGGGAGGAGTTTTGCAGGTGTCGAGATGAACAGACATAGAATGATTATGTTGGAGGGTGGCTTCATTACAGTCGTAGTACTACGCAACATACTGAATGTAGGTGCAGCTGGAGGTTACTGTGCCAAGGAAGGCAGCGATGGTGGCGAGTCTCGCGGAGTTTGTCCAAAATATGACTGTTGGAGCTGTAAAAGTTTATTGGACAATGAATTGGACATTAAAAGGAGCAGGATGGATACAATTAATGGGCATATCTGGGTGGATCTTCCTCCAAATCAAAATTTATGAGGAGTATCTAAAGGCGATGATGCCATTTGAATTCGAAATTCACTATAAAGGAAGGATCCCGCTCCCCAGTCAAACACTTTGCGCGCTAAGTGTTAAAAGTGAGAATTATTTTCTGAAAGAGATTCGAGTGTTCTATTGCATGTCGGAGTATATTTTCGAAGAATTTAGAGTGACCTTGATCAAGCAAGGGCTCAACCACACATTTATACCAGGAGTAGATCGCACCATGACGACTATGCCACCTGCGACTGCCACAGGGCCAAGGTCGCCCAGGAAGCAAACGACTGCGAGTGCAACGCCGTCCGTGAAGCCTAAGAAACCAATCCTAATGTCGTGGCCTCGGAAGAAACTCCCAAAGGAATAATAGAGTAACAAAGCTCAAGATCGACATAAATATGCCATGGAGATAGAATCAGATGACGACGAAGCAGAAGAATTCCCATAAGAGATTGATATTGAGGAGGTTGAGCCTATCTCTAGGTTTCCTCCATATATTCCACCCTAGAAGCTGGAGGCTAAGAAGCCAGTGAAGGACCCTGACACAATGAAGTACAAGGTGTTTACAGGAGCAGGTTGATGAGTTGCACAGGAAGGAGCAACTGCTGATAGACAAATTGAAACCATGGGAAGCTAAGGCTAGCCAGCTCTCCCAAGCTACATAAAATAAGCTAAAATCACTACGCACGATGCAGAGAGGATTCAAGCAGAAGGAAACTAAGAAAGTTACAGAGATGCTGCTCGAGGAAGTTAGAGAATTTGAAAAGAAGTGCGTCGAAGTGGTTCAACTATTGAAGGATACCTTAAGCGAAATCAAAGCGAAGATCGATGGTGCACCAGCTTTGTGACTTGAGACGAGTCACAGTTTTGTGTTGGGGGCCTGTTGGACATGGGATCCCCTCGAATAAAGAATTAGAGAAAGACTTCGCAGATCGAGGAGCAAAGTGTGCATCGCTGAGTCTATTTTGAGTCATAAGGGCTTTTTGGTGGGTCAAAGCCCCTTATTATGGAATGAGATGGGATAATTTTGTGAACGTTGGACTCTGCACATGGTTTTGGACCATGGTATTGTAAATTATAAACCTATATAAGGAGTATAGATAGAAGTCATAGGGAAGAGGCAATAAAAGCTTTAGTGATAAATCTAATGAGATGCAATTGGATGTAATATTGTTTTAAGTTAGATTCTATGTTTTGGGTAGAGGAAAAGGCTCCTACAGCTATGTGTGCAAAGACCTTAGGAAGCCTGCAACTGTATGTGCAAACCCTTGCAGTTGTGTGTGCAAGGTGGAACTGAATGTATGAGAAGGATCTAGCTATTAAATGAAAGAATTGTTGGATAGATCTGAGTTTTACTGATGTGTTTTCTTTTACTTACTGTTTATGAATGTGTGTGTTGAATAAGGGTTTTTGATTTGTAATTGAATAACACAGTCTTGTTTATGGTTATTTACTTTGTTTAATGCATGAATAAGTAATATCGCGTAGTCTGTTAGTAAGTTCAAAAGATGTGTTGAACAATGCTCGTATTATTAATAGATCTGAATTGTGAAGCTATGTTAAGAAGGAAAAGACCTATCTGATCGAGAAATGGAGAATATTAGGGTTCCTCTAAGCTCATACGCCATCGCCTTCGAGGTGTTCACCGCCACAGTGCCTGGTTCAAACGCAGCTGATCCCCTCGTCTACAGCAACAGGGGTCCAACCCAGCCTCGTGAGTTTGATCTGTCACCTCAGTGCATCTGCACAGCTACTGATGCCGTCAATGCGCTCACAACCACAACGATTTCTTTAGATGCAGCCCGTCCTTTGAGCCAATGCATGAAATCTTCTTCCACGACAACTGTAGCCTGCAGTTTCAAAAAAACAGACGCTCCAACAACCATTGCCCTCACCCTGTGGATGCTTTTCCTCTCGGATCCACAAGCCGGAAGATCAAAGAAGCCATCGCTGGTTAACCAGATCTGGTTTCACTCAGATGCATGCACCAACAAGAGAGGTGTTAAAAATGAAAGATCTCATGCATGCGAATCTCTTCACTCAGCCGACATCAAGCCCCAGCATGGCCTCGTGGATAGCAAGGAAAATTCGGCCATATTTAGCCATCCTCCTCCCCTCATCGGATCCTCGATCCACCGTGCAACTCTCGAAAAGGGAAACTTGACCCCCTCTTTCCAAATCCAGATATTACTTCTCAACGACAAAACCCTACTCTGCTGGGTTCGATCTGCGGATCTAGTGCAGAGTCTAGCACAGACCCTCGAACTCAAGCTGAGGATCCTTTCTGCCCTGTAGCGACTCCTCTAAAGAGCTAAACAGCTCGAGAATACTCTTTCGCTTTCTTTCTATAATATTGAGAAAAATGCTACTCTGGTTTTATCTCTTCAACTACGAGGCGGGGCTTCCGGGCAGCCATCCACTACTCAAGCTTTCTCTTAACAGGATGTTATCCATGCACAACAGTGCAAGAAATATTCCAATCCTCCCAATGCTCCCAAGCCATTTTTAGTGGATATAATGGAGAACATACTAGCGGTGGAACTCTCCCACCTGGTACTGAATGACCAGTTTCAGTTATATGTAGAAAAATCCATTATTTGCCGCTTCAAAGGATTATGGTCACGCTCAGCAGATCTATATCAATGGGTTCGCTCTACTTGGACCAATAATAGCAAGATCTTCTTCTGTTCTAAGGTTTTTTCATAGTTCTGTTCACTTTCGATGAGGACTATCAAAAAGACTTAATAGGAGGACCTTGGTTTCGGGGAAAAGCTGGGCTATTCCTCACACCATGGTTCCCAGACTTCGACCCCTCCATGACTGTTATTACCAAGCTCCCTATATGGGTCAGGCTTCCAAATTTACCAGCTCCTCTATGGCACTACTCTGTCTTTCATGGAATCGGAAACACCCTAGGATGCTTTCTGGAAACAGATGCCTCTAGGGGGGGAATCAAGCATATACACCTATGGCAGAATTTGCACTGAAATAGACATCAGCAAAGGCATGCCAGATCAAATCAATATCAAAGTGGGAGACTTCCATTGGACTCAGACCCTGGACTATGAGAACATCGCCTTCTGATGTCATCACTGCCATCAAATAGGACACCTTCAGAACTCTTTCTCCTCATTCCTTGCCCAAAAGAAGAGGAGCATCCACAAATCAAAAACCATGTGTACAGCCTCCCATGGATGACATCGACTCCTACAGCTTCAATGAGGAAGACATCAAAGCATAAATGGAGGTTGCAAAGTAGGAGAAGGTAATGACCTCGGCAGACCCTGGAGGGCCCAACAATCCCTTGAGTGCTCAGAAACGAACTCATTAAACCTCCTCCTCATATTCAAATAACGAGCCCACTCCTTCAGACACCACTAGGATCCAAGTGGTTCTATCCCAACAACCCCAGGATGGTTGGGTTAGAGTTTCAAAAAAGAAAGTAAAGAAATGACATACTAAGGATTCAACCTACACTGGGTAGACTCTTGTGTTAGTCTTTTGGCTCCCTTTCTTTTCTTCTTGTATATCTTGCTTCTCTCTTGGCTAATTAACGGGACCAAGGTTGACTGTTCCTCATTTCTGGTTCACTTCTATCTAGCCTCTCGTGATTGTAATCCATCTTGTACCACATGCTTATCTAATAGAAATAGTCTAATTTACCAACAAAAAAAAGGAAAATACCTGCCACAATACTCTATCTCTCTGGATGCAAAAACCTAGTTATAACATCCCCCTATATTGCCTTAGGTGAGACTTCGGTTTGCACAAGAATATCATTGCCGAAAGGGCCGATAATAGTGGGTTTTGTTGGACTGCGCAATCACTTTGAACCTAGGTCTAGGCCCCATCAAGCCAGCAGTCCATGTTGGTTTGTTACTATTCTCATATGAGGGGAAGGAGATGTTGGTTGATATCCTAGTTGGAATGGTCATTTTGCAGTCTATACTATTAATTTTTTTCCTATACCTCCATATGCCACTTGGAATAGTTAAATAATGTTTAACGTGCCAACTTCGTGCCATGATCGATGAAGTGAAGGGAACACATGCAATGCACTAAGTATAGTGGGATTCACAACCCCCTTTTTTGTGAGTCAATGTCATATCAAGGTGGGTGGGGGGTGGGGGATGCCCGCTCTTGGGCATCTTGCTTGGGGGATAAGGTACTTTGTAGCCAGATCTTGACAGTGAATATGAATGGATTATGGAATGTACTCACTCCAATTCAAGTCAATAAGATGAGCTGTTATGTTAGGACCAAAATTGGATAGCTTATCAGCCAATTTGTTTCCTTCTTTGAAGACATGAGAGAGGAGAGGAGATGTGATTTTTTCAAGGAGTTTTGTGTTATTACCTATTTGAGCTTCAAACCTCCAACTCTTAGATACTTTGGAAGGGTCTAATCCAAATTGGATTTTGTGAAAGATATTGATAATGGTCTTGTAATATCCTTCAATAATGAGTTTGTGAAGTTGTTTCTGGATAGAAATTGAAAGACACTGCTCTAAGGCCCAGATTTTAGCAACATTATTAGTGTTGATGCCTATGGCACCTACATAAACATGTAGAATCTCCCCATTAAAATTATGAAATATTCCACCATAACTAACTTGTCCTAGATTTCCTTTCAAGGACCTATTGAAGTTTGGTTTGTTGAATTCCTCCAAGTGGGGGGGGGGGGGAGTGGCGGGGCGCGAAAGGAAGGGTTAGAAGGGGAAAAATTAGGAACAAAGAGATTCTGCCACAAGAAATATGGGGAGATACCCATTTTGGGTGGAATTAATTTTTCAGGTTGATTGCATTTCCACTTTTTGGAGGACCAAGGAAGAGAATAAATTGTTTCCCTTGTTTTATTTAGGATAACTTGCCAAATAAAGTCTATGGAGAAATAGATATTCTTAAATGTTCATCTATTATTCTCCTTCCGAACTTCCCATAGGATGAATCCTTGGATGAGTTTTCATGCTTCGTTGAAAATGGGATTAGTAAAAGGGGAGTCACACCATAATTGTAGAGTGGAGACGACATTATTTTGTATTACGCCGATATGTCGAAAAAATATAGTAAGGTGGTCCCAGATAGTGTTGGGCGGATTAATCAATATTGCGGACAAGATCGATCTCCCTAGTACCAAAAGGTAATCTAGCAACAAACAGCCAAATAAACCTATATTTCTCTAAACATATACGATTCATAAAAGAATACTATAAAGGTGTTTAAGAACTTACCGTAGATCCAATGTTGTTCAAAGTAGTTGTCCCTCATGCACTTGAAGGAGTTATCTTCGCAAACCTGTAGTCACAAAAAAGCAAAGATTAGATAGCACTTGTATAGTAAACATCATAAATCATGCTTATCATGGTGATCAAGGAATCCATGAAATAAACAGTTAACTAACAGCTTATTGAGAAAAATGAATTCATTTGTATTAAATTCAAAAGAAGGAAAACCTTACAACCTTGTGGGGGGGGGGGGGGCAGGGGCTTTCAAGGTCCCAGCGAGAATCTCCTCTACTTTGACAAGTCTTGCACTCTTCCAGCAAGGGCAGATGAAAGGCGCATGATCTCTCCTCACAAAAATCTATTAAATGAGTACGACATAAAACAGTAACTTAACCTCAAATAATTCTAAAGCTTGAACTCCTTTTGAGGCTACCCAATGCCTCTTTTTATAGTGGAAAAGAGGAGGTTTCAGTTCCAACTATGAAGGGATAGAATCCTCCTTCAAAGGGATAAGCTCCTCACATCAAGGGGTTAGCTCCATAAGGTAAGGGATACATGAACCTCAAAAGAGCGGTTCTGCCACTGCAAGATTCTTTCTAGAGGCTTCTAGAATTTACTGAAGGTGAGATTTTTTGAGTTTACTTGCGCCCTTTTAATCTTTACAGGGTTCGCACCCATAACACAGAGAAAGTGCATTCAGGTATGCAAGATTCATGAACATTAGGTGCAGGACCGCAGGCAAGATACAGAGAAAGTGCGATACCAGAGTTAAGGAGATTTTTAATAACTTTTCTCTTATTTTCAAGGCTTGATATGAGAAACTGATGTGTTAGACTTGCAAAGGAGGAAGTATGAGTGATAATGAGCTCATACACATAGCAGAATGTCAGGATGACAATTTTCAGTGCAACAAATAGAAGAAAAGAACTTATAGTTGGTGAGAAGATGATTTTCATTTTATTAATTGGAGAAACGGAGAAGACAAATTGAGGGGCCCTAAAAACCATGATTTTGAAGCTTGTCTCATGTCAAAGTTTTATTCCATAATAGAAGCCACAAAAAAGAGTGATTTTGGGCCAGTGTTTGAGATTCCTTATTTTATGCCATT
Organism: Pinus albicaulis; assembly: GCA_034641835.2. NCBI lineage: Eukaryota > Viridiplantae > Streptophyta > Pinopsida > Pinales > Pinaceae > Pinus > Pinus albicaulis. Next base: position 668,359,487 of record CM076579.1, on the reverse strand, counting down.
TCCCTTGATCATCCTCATTGTTGTTTCTTGTGAGAAGACTACAAGATTTAGAGAGGATAAAATTTCCTGAAGGACAATAACCTCAACGAAGAATAACGTTTCCCTTTTGAACCAACAAATATTTTATTTGATAATTCTTGCTTGGTAATTATGTTTTTGTTTTGGGAGGGAGGCTCAATCCATTCCTCGCATGACTTCGAGTTGTACCATTGGGAAGTGTAGGGGGATGAGTCCCAGTAATTTGCAACTAAGATTTGGCCCTTGGAGATGAGGGAGTCTCTAGTAAGGCAAAGTTGTTCATTCTGAGCTAATTTTTTCCATTGATGACATGAGTCATCCCAAAATAGTGCATTGTTCCTTCTTTATTTCCCCAAAACCATGCTCTTAGAAAAGATGTTTGTTGCGGTAAGCAACATTACATATATGAGAACCCTTGATATTGCATGTCATTCTAATGAGTTGAGGTTCCTAGTTATTGGGGGCATACTTGCATTTCCACGTTTTGCTCCATAAAGGCTCCAAGTTTTTGATCCACCTCCACTAGGTTTTAGCACTTTAGGTTCCGCTAAGTATATATGGATCATGAAGACCAAGGCCTCCTTATTGTTTTGGATGACATATTTTATCCCATGCAACTAGAGCCCATTTTTAGTCTCCCCCCCCAGAGAATGCTACAATGAATATTTATGATCTTATTTAGGATGGCTTTTGGGGTTGCCATTGCCAAGAGAAGATATGTGAGGACATATTGAAAGACATATTTGAGTGAGATCAAGCAACCGACTATATTGAGCAATATGAAATTCCAACAAGAAATTTTAGCTTCAAATTTAAGAATATTACTTTTCCATACCTTTTGTCTGAGAGGATCGCCAATGAGAGGGGCTCTCAAGTATTTGGATGGAAGAGAGCTCCTTTGAAACATAGAAAATAGATATGTGAATTTGGATAGCTATGGGGGTATTTAAAAATAAGATTTATTTTTTCCCATGTTAATGGAAGTTCTTGAAGCATCATAGAAATATTGAAGGATTTTTTTAAGGGTAGTGGCTTCTTTGATAGTGGGGATGCCCAAGAGAAGAGTATTGCCCACAAATTGTTGGTGTGAATAAGAGAGATCATGAGAAGCAAGAGGAAAACCTTTTAGTTGGCTAAGCTATAGGGCTGAGTTGATAGATCTACCCAACCCTTTAACCATGAGGAGAAAGATGTAAGGGTAAATGGGATATACTTGCTTAATACCCTTAGAGGGGAAAAAGTGGGAGATGGAGACCCATTAACTATGATGGAGAACAAAGTTTTATAAATGAGGGAAAGAACCCAATGACTACATCTTTTTGCAAACTCAAAAGCAATGAGCATGTGAAAAATAAATTTCCAACTTAATTTGTCAATTGCTTTTGACATATCAAGCTTGATGAGCATACTTGGAGACTTCTTGGAATTCAAGTGAAGGTGTTCATGGGTTAGTATTATGATTTCCATAATTTGTATGCCTTCCACATAACTAGCTTTCTCAGGAGAGATAAGTGAGGGGAGAATGGATTTTATTCAGTTTGTGATAACTTTGGAGATGATTTCATTGATAACATTACATAGGGCAATAGGCTTGAAATTTGAAGGAGAGATATAAAGGTAGCATCAAGGGATATTAAGATAGAGGAAGAGCATGGATAATATTATACTACTTCCCAAACATCATACCCAAGAAGTTTTGAGCAAGCCTCATAGAAATCTGTGGTAAATCCATTAGGACCTCGAGACTTGTATTTAGGAACTTCCATAATAGTTGTTTCCACTTCATGCATGGTGATTTCCTTCTAAGGAGATCATTTTATTCCCTTGTTACACATTTTGGAATGTGCTCTGTTATTTTCTTTATAGCAAGCCTTCTATCTAGAACTATTTCCATGAGTGTGGCTTGGAAATGATTCATGAGTTCCTAGGCTATTACATCATGACTTTCCACTTTTTGGTGATTGGGTGTTTTGTTGCTTGATATTATATTACTTTTCCTATGGTTGATTATGGATTTGTGGAAGAATTTACTTTTTTTTTATCCCTCCTTAAGCCATTGTACTTGAGATTATCTCCAAAGGATTTCCTTTTCCTTCAATCTTTCCTCTAGCTAGAGGTGAGTGACTACTTGACGTTCCAAATCCTCAGATTTTCCATTTGATAGAATTTCTTATTGAATGGTGGAAATCTCTTGTTCTAGATTTAGTTTTCCTTTGTGGATGTTACCAAAATATTCAATATTCTAGTTCTCAATTTTCATTTTGAGATATTTTAACTGCTACAAGAAGTGATACATAAAGTTCCCGGGAAAACGATCTAATTCTTTCCACCATTTTTCTACACTAGAGAAAACATTAGAATGTTGTAACCAAAAAGTCTCGAGTTTGAAGGGCCTATTCTTGGGACTACCATTCTAGTGCATAGAGAGTTCTATGGGCCAATGATCTAGACAATGACAAGGGAGAATAGAAGCCACAAAATTGGTGACTAAAATATAGAGAGACTCTGTTATGAGGAATCTAACGAGTCTTTAAGATATTTGAGATGTGCCTTCTCACTTAATATTCTAGGTGTATAGGTTGTCGTGTGTGCTTATATCTATAAGTTTGAAGTTATTGATAAATTCCAGAAAGAGGGGGCTTTCTTCATTGAGTCTACAAATCCCACCTTTCTTTTCATTAATATTTTTTATCATGTTAAAATCCCCTCCTATAATCCAGAAGTTTTCCCCTATAAGCTTTGAGATTCTTTGGAGGCTTTGAAGGAAGATTGTTTTGTCAGTGGGAATACTAGGGTCATAAGCACTGGTTATGAAACTTGAACTAGATATACCAATGGGCTAAAAGTTGTCAATTAGGATTTTGGGCAAAGAAAAGGAATCTTGAAGAGTGATTGAGGAAGGGTTCCATGTGATAACAATACCTCTTGATGCTTCTTGGGCATTCTATGCTAGATAATCATAGTTTCTTTAGACATTCTTTAAAAGCTTGTTTAACTACTCAAAAGAGCATTTTGTTTCCTAAATCATCATGATGTTAAAGAGTTCTTGGAATTTTATTTTTAGTAGTCTTTGCTTGGATTTCCCATTAAGAAACAAAATGTTCCAGGAGATGACTTTAATTGATGATGTTGAGATGAGGGTTGAAAGATGTCATCCATTGGTAACACTCTACCAGTATTCACCAAATAATCCCTTAGGTCATGTAGTAATTGACTATTTATTTTTTGCCTTTTTTTTCCTTTGTTCTTTCAGAATACTTAATTGATCTTTGGGAGAATTTCTTTTGATTCCATGAGAGGAAAAAGAAGAGCTGTGGTTAGGGGTATTACCTAGTTCGTGAGCTTGGTGGAGAATTAGATCATGATTTTGGATGTATGTTTTGGTGATTATTTGGACTTTCTCATTCAGAATGATTGTTGGGTCTTTGTTTCTCCATTTATCTATAAGAGATTGAAAATCAATGTTTTGTAGGTTCAATACCTCGAAATCTTCTGCATCAGAAAAAATATTGGGTGTTATCCTCCATTTCTAGATCCCCCTGGTAATCTTTGTCATTCAGTTGTGCATGCACATATTTTGTTGGCTAGGGTGGTTGCTAACGAGTTTTACTAATCTCATTTTTTTTGGGATTTTATCCTTCAATACCTATCTCATTTTATTCCAGTTATTGGAGGACTATATATCAGTTATGGTCCGTTGCATTTTCAAAGGTTGGATGCTTTGTTCCTTTTGTGGTTGTCTTATTTTTATTAGTGACCTTGTTAAACCCATCTTGATCAAAGGACAAACTTGCTTGTGCATTATGTTGGTCTTAGTTTGTTGGGAATTCTCATAATAGATGGTTGTATTTGTGACATTTTCAACATCTAAAGAGGATTTTCTCATAATCTATTAGTTGGTCCTATATTCATCTTCGATTCATCTAAATGCTTGTTGGGAGGGGCTTGGATATGTCCATATAAGCACAAAGGTGGGTATAGGAAGTGTATCAACCTTTCTTTGTGATATACGATATCATAACAAAATTCCATATCGCATTACCGATGCTTTTTAATATTTAGAGGTCCCAAAAATCCCGAGGGAGAGAATAAAGACAGATTTAGACTAGGGTTGTGGGAAAGTATTCTTTGTTGGGGTGGAATCTCTAAACCCATGGCTTCATGAATAAGCCGACTGGATTCATGAAATATTGTCCTCCCTAAAATATGCGATCTCTATCCTCTATATTGTTGAATATGGCTGTGAAGAAACCCTTGGACCCCAACTTGAGGTCGAGATACCCTTTGAGTGTCCAATTCTTCCGCATCCAACACTAGTAGAAAATGCTGAAATTAGTGACTAGGTGAATAAAAAATTTAGTCACTGCAATGATTTCAAGTGAATTACTACTATATTTAAGCAATTTTAAGTGACCGAACTAAAAATGACTAACTTAAACGACTAATTTAGTCTAGAGATAAAATATACGACTAGATAATAAGTGACTAAACTAAAAACGACTAACTTAAATGACTAATTTAGTCTATGACTAAAATATATGACTATATAATAAGTGACAAAATTAATAATGATTAACATAAATGACTATTATAGTCCAAGAATAAAAAGATGACCAAAAAACAAGATCAACAAGTATATGAATTAGTCATTTATGTTAGTAATTTTTAATTGTGGGGGATAATTGTTTTCAAGCCAACAACTACAAATTGTGGAATACCATTTAGTTTGGAAATTATCTCCTCCCAAGTCTTAATTTTATATTTCCTTCTTATTTTTGTCAAAATACATTATCCCACTGAAGGGATGCATGCCCTTTCAACTTTGTGAATATATGCTTCACTCTCTCAGGGGTCCTCAATTTCTCAAACTCTAGGGATGTCTCCATATTCCCAATCTAATATATCATATAGTCTTATCTCCCATGGGGCTTCTAATTTTCACTCTTCATTACTCACATCATGAATATCTACAACAACCCCTATTTTCTTAGCTTCCTTCATGGAATCCATTATAGTTAACATGGACCTCACCATCTAGGTGATTTTATTTGTAGCTATGTTTCCCTCTACCCTATGCTTGTATTCCTAATTCCTTATGCGCTCTTTTGCAATTCTCCTTATTATAGATCCACCAAACAAATTCTTTTTGATGACATTGTTCTTCAATTTATGTGTAGGTCTTAAACCTACTTTGATACCAAAATAATGCAACCTACATTAGTATTTGCACAAGCAACAATAATCATGGTTACAAATCCACTTCAAATAGAACACATAATAAGCAATTAAAAACACGCACAAAGTTTTATATTCTAAACAAAATAAAAAAATGACTTTACCCTTAGAAAGGCATAAAACCCATATCAAAAACCACTTAATTTTTGTTTTGGTTAAACTAACTTTTTACACTCAAACATTTCATTATAATTTACACTCTCAATATATATATATATATATATATATATATTTTACAACATTTTAAATTTCAATAAACCAGTTTTTAATCAATCAACCACTTACAAACTATAATAATTATAAATAAATAAAATAATAAAAAACTCTCTGAATTTTATAATAAAAAGAAAATAACCAACCAAAAAATAAATTTGATCGCAAACACACTCAGTATAAATAATTTTCCTCAACAAATTCAATTTTCCCTCAATAATTTCTGTCCATTTTCAAATTTCCCTCCATAGTCTCGGTCCATGACTTTACATCAATGAAATCATCTAAATCCGACTTCGATAAACCAGACCCTAATAGTATGCCTCCAATGGAATCCTCTGATATCCACCATTATTCCCCAGCGGCCTCGGAAAAGATGAGGAAGATGGAGGCCATGAAAAGCAATCTAAAGGAGGTGGATAGGGATCCGACGGTGGTTTTCCTCTGGTGATCACGATGAATTTCCTGAATGATAGTAGAATCGACAAAGAAACCCTCGGTGGCATTGCCTTCGTCTAGTATGTGAGCGCATAGAATCAGCCATGATTGTGCTCCTTCGTTCCCTTGCTTATCTCCCTGGGACGCCCAGAGGAGGCTTCAACCATGGCAGTTGATCCTCTGCCTCGGCTTGTCCGACAAGGCCATTATTTCCACCCTCACCACGGATTTAGGGTTGCAGTTCCTCCATGTCCACACAACTAGAGCCGAGGAGGTGGTTGATATTGTGATGGCATTGTTGCACACGTGCTTGTTGTTAAAACAATGCTTTTCCAGCTCCAGTTGGCTTGTATCGCTCCAGCTCTAGTGCCAAGTTACCCACCGCCATGGTCTCATGCTCAGGATCACGTTCTGACCAGCCTCGGCCTACACTCTTACCACAAAGATCTTGGCATCCAAGATGACATTCCTCTATTAGGATTGCGAAGAGGTATGTGTTATTGATACTTTTTTGTATTTTTTGGACACTTTCCTCTGAATAAATAATTTTTCAAGTCAACTCTCTAGTGGCATTTGAGAATTAATGAACCCAAAAAAACATTCTAGAACATCAATTTTTTTTTTGGCATTTGAATGTTGGATCTGTGTACATTTATGAAAATGCCCTAACAAACATTATCTTTAAATAAACACTACCCAAGGGTAATTTTCAATGACCTTCCATGATTTTTTTTTTTTCGAAGGATGGGCATTAACCAAACATTTCAAGCCATGGAGCATTTCTTTGGCTTTAGAATGGTGGATCTAGAAACATTGCACTCATAGGAATTATATCGCGACCAACGTCATCTCAATGTGTATAACATTTACATAATTCTTTTCCTATGCTTGGGGACATGAGTGTGATTTTAAACTTCCCTTTATGTGAAGGGAAAAGTTGTGAGAGGGTGCAGATATTTCCCTCCAGCCACCAAATAGATGGATACTTTTAATGGTTTTCTTTCGACAAGTGACCTTGTGTCGCTCCACTGTGCTGTGACAAAAAAAACAATACAGATTCTCAATCTTGAAACTTTCCAACACATAAAGACAGGTAATGGATCTAGATTATTTCAAACTATTTCTATTTGGCACTATTAGTTTATTACATTCTCCAGAACATAGTATTCAAAACCGGAACTAGTGACTAGACTAGTCCACATATCAAACTGGGTTTCAAACTAGAACCGGTCAAACCAGGATTGGTTAGATCTTGTTAATTTTAGGTTAACATGTTATTTTCTTAGGGAAGTTACTTCAGGGATCCATATTAGCCCAATTTTCCATTAGCAATCACATAATACATCGTTATAATGATAGTAATTGAAGAAAGAACATAGACGAAAGATGCAGTATACAAGCCAAGATAAGAGTACACAAGGATATGGCACAAGCTAGGGAAAAAACCCCAAGACGTGGAAAACCCTTGATCAATTCATCTTATTATTAATATCAAATGTTCAGCAGAGAGAGAAACTACAATAATTTAAAGTCAAAATGACTTGCCAATTTGAAGATCTAATATGATTGCCCTTGGACAAGTGAATAGCCCAAAACTGCAATTTCATCATTCTGTCAATAGTAGTTAGCTAAGATCTGGTTAGGGTTTCTTACAGTCCACTATTTTTCCATTCAATTGATCAAGAAACCCTCACTTCAACTGCAACTTTCTTTGGCAAGTAATAGGTTGTCCATCGCTAGCCCTTAGAATTGATTTGAACCCAAGATAGGATTCTCGACCCCTCTATATAACTTGGTACATGCCTGCGGACCTATCTGGAGTAATGGCTCTGAAGTGCAGACACAGTAAGGGAAAAATTCTTCTTTAATTTACCATAGATAAGCTCGAAGTCAATACCCAAACATGACCTAACTTTTTGGGGTTGAATTCGGACCTGTAATGATAGGATTACCCATACAAGTTGCCCTGAAATTTCATCAAGTCCTGTGGCTCTTTATCTGAGGAATCATAGCCCTAGTTGTTGAAGAAGAAACCCAAAACAGACAACCCTTCGTCCTCTTCAAGAGCTTGGCTACCTTAGATATAATTTGGAGGCCTTTGATGTATCAAATGAGGTTGAAGGCACCTCTATATATACAATTTTTAAGGGAAAAAATACATGATTGTTGGGACTTATGATGATGAGATTGACCTTGACAATTTGTACATGAGTGGGCGTAGATTCAAAAGCACACTTCTTGTACAAATTTGATGATCTTTAGGTTGATTTTGGTCCTCTCGAAAATAGGAGTTCATTCAATAATCATCTCCAACAAATAGGCTATCCAATGGTGGAATTTGGCCCTAGTTTCTAATTATAACACTCCCTCTCAACTAGGGAGAATTCCACTTGATAGTTTATCATGCCATTTGGTCATCATGAAATATCTTGACATCACGCGCCATCTCTGTATATTATCTATTCTCTACTCTGCTGAACATTGATAAGAATAATGAAGAAGAATCGATCGAGAGTGAGTCACAAGACCTTACCGCTCTCCACTGACAAAAGTCAGTCCAGATTCCATATAAACAGATGTAAAATCGTAATAAGACTTGATCTCAAGTGATCAAGTTTGTTGAACATCATTCATCCTAGACATAGGGAGTGCGATAGTACATGATGCGTCCATAAGTAGTGTTATGGTCCCAACCACTTTTCCCAACTCATTGGCCAGATGAGAGGTACTTCCCATGTGTCCTGGACTACATGGGTAGGATGATGCAAGAACACTAGCAGGGAAAGAATATATCACATCCTGCTCACAACCACACATAGGGAAAGGATAATCCATATCCTACAAACACAGTTCACAACCATACATAGGGAAAGGAGAAACCACATCCTACAAACACATGTGACAACCATACGTAGGGAAAGGACAAGCCACATCATACAAACACATGTCAGAACCATACATAGGGAAAGGATAAACCACATCCTACACGCATGCAAACCAAGAGTAGGGAAAGGATAAACCACGTCCTACATGCATGCTAATCAATAATCGTAAGAAGGATCTTACATGTGGGGAAAGGGTGAACCACGTCTCACCGACATGTCAACATCAATCACAGGGAATGAGCATCCTACATGTGGGGAAAGGATGAACCACGTATTACCGACATATCGAAAAGCAGATGCTTGAATGCATCTCTCACTAGGTATCCATAGGAGAAGGTGAACCACTCATCCTACTCTTATGCCATAGGAGAAGGTGAACCTCTCATCCTATGCATCTCTCATCAATCATAGGGGAAGGTGAACCACTCACCCTACACACATGTCAACCATCATGGGGTATCATAGGGGAAGGTGAACCACTCACCCTATACATAGCGCACCAATAGGGGAAGGTGAACCACTCACCCTATACATAGTGCACCAATAGGGGAAGGTGAACCACTCACCATATGGTTGCTCATAGCTCTCAAGAAGTACCCTAGGTCCCCAGGAGCTCCCAAAGCTCAATGTTCAACCATGAACCTCCTAGCAAGGTCTATCCACAATTCCCAGCCTCTCTCTAAAGAAAGTAATTTGTTAATTCAACAATGATGAATCTAGGTAGCTTTCCAATGTATTGTAAAGCGGTACCCAATTTATGTGGAGTATAGATTCTCTGAAGAATATCGCAATATAACATGTGCTCAAATGGGTCACTGAAGAACTTCTTCAACCAAAATGGATTCATAATAATACATGCGTGTTGTTCTATACAATCAACCTCAATAGTTCTTTCAGAGCAACCAAATCAAGAGATATAGTACTAGATGTACTCTTTCCATCCATCATACTACTAATCGATCCAACATTAGAATATTCATGGAATCTTGGATTTCATTTGTGTACCTCAAATTATAGACAATAGAGTCACTGAGATATCTTACTAAGCAACTATAAATATATAGATAGAGTCTTCATAGCGACGAATTTATCTGGGACACCGGGGATCCCACAAGATATGCATATGCAGACTCGCAACTTCTTCATTGGATCTTAAGTGCATGAAATAGATTATCAAGGCTAGGTCAGATCCCTCTTACTTTGAGAGGGTCATCAATCATATATCATCAATATCTACACCTTTATGGCTCACTGTAACTTACTTTGGATATATATAGAAAAGTGACCTTGCCAAAATATAACCAAAGTCATGATCATGCAACTTCCATGCAGACTTTCAAATAATAGGGATATATCTGAGTTATTTCCCTTATCAATAAACATTTGGCGAGAAGAGTCATCAGGTCATATTGCCAAGGATTCTATAGCTCCCTCTTAAGACTTGTTTCATGTGATCATCTAGCTTTCAATTACGAGCTTCTCAAGCAAGGGATGAGACTTTTCATGAGGCAACTGCAACAATAAACTTCAAGGAAGCTCAAGGTCAAAGAGGAAAATTTTTAAGAATCGTCATGGTTCTTCTTTAATTAGGCAGAAGAAATCCTCCCATGATATTATTTCAAAATATCTGAATTATCCTCCATCGCTAGGTGACAAATGTCAAAATCAACATCTCATCTGCTTATTGTGCTCATATAAGCAGATGAGCATTGTTATAGAGATATGCTCCAAAGTCCCATGCACTTCTTCACTTAGTTGTTATTTAAAAATAAAGGGTTTCAAGAGTGCCGCACCCCTTTTCAAAATCTAAGGTGCTGCAAATTCTTTTACAGGAAGATCCCTGTAGCTTCTTCAAAAGATAAGCTATCCAATGTTTCCATATGTATTGTTCACAACTTCGATAGTGAACAAGGCTATAATACAATCATCAATTTACTGGGGCTACAATATCATTATGGCTACTTGATTGTAGTAATATCATGCATAATATTGGACTTGAAAAGAGATAATAGATGATGTCAAGCTGTAGAGAAGTGTCACACGTAGAACTGTGCCATATATCATTGTGAGGTAACCAACAATATTTACTTTAGATGGTTCTATTATAGCTTTAGGTCTTCAAACTTCCAGGAGCATGATTCCTTTTGAATGATCCAAGATCTTTTCTTACAAACATGTCTTCAACAAAAGCTCTTCTCTGCTACTTAAGGCTTAGTATAGAAAAACTGAAAGATGGTTAACTGTGTTATAAATATCGAATGCTTTCATCGCTTGATGCCTATAGCTATGTAAGTAAAAAAATATCCAAAAGTCGGCTCAATTGATATAAGAAGTATAGATCATGTCATTGTAGAGTGTGTAGGACTTGGTTCACATTCATCATTTATCACTGTATGATGTACATATGCATTAATGCTCTGGAGCCTTACTAATGATCCATCAACATAGGGGCCTTGGCTTCTTTTTCTTTATGAGTTGAGAGTTGTAGTTGTGTCTAGAACAATAGTAAACTAAGGTTCTTCTTTTCTAGGCTATGAGAGGAAGAGAAACTCAGAAGTTCAACAGAGAGATATAAGAAACAAATGTCAACATACTACCCAAGGCCATGACTGATCATAAATTTGATTAGAATTTCCATACTCTAATAGCTTTTTAAAATACCATGACTGTTTTCGGGCTTGCAAGAATGCCATGCATATACCAATATTGACTGAATGTATGTATATATGTTGATTGTTGACGCCAATATTGCTCTGCCTGCAAATATGATGTCATGCACATACTACAGAATCCATGTCAATATATATACGCAATACCATAATGTCTTCTTATAATTAGAGTATCTATTTTATGCATACAATGTGGATAATTTTACACGGCTAAGAGGGCATCAATGCCATATGCAATAATCATATCTGAAACCATACACTGATTTCTATATGGTTTTGTCATACCAAAACATTTCCTGCTCTTTAAATATATTGTTGGAGACATATTTTATGTGCCAATGTGTTGAGAATGCAAAATTACATATGCGATGAGCCAAAAGAGGTACAATGGATTCAGAACCATGTGAGGTGCCTAACACTAACAAGTGCCTAATATCAAATGTTCAACAAAGAGAGAGAGTACTATAATTTAAAGTCAAAATGACTTGCCAATTTGAATATCCAATATTACTTCCCTTGGAAAAGTGAATAGCCGAAAACTGCAATATCATCATGTTGTTAACAGTAGTCAGCTAAGATATGGCTAGGGTTTTTTACAATCCACTATTGTTCCATTCAACTGATCAAGAAACCCTCCTTTCAACTGCGGCTTTCCTTGGCAAGCAAGATATTGTCCATCGCTGGCCCTTAGAATTGATCTGAACCCAAGATAGGTTTCTTGGCCCCTCTATCTAACATTGTGCATGCCTGCGGACCTACCTGGAGTAATGGCTCTGAAGTGTGGACACAAAAAGGGAGAAATTCTTCCTTAAATTGATCATAGGTTGGCTTGAAGTCAGTACCCAAACATGACCTAACTTTCCGAGGTTGAGTTCAGACCTGTAATGGCAGGATTATCCATACAAGTTACCCTAAAATTTCATCAAGTCATGCAGCTGTTTATCTGATGAATCTTGGCCCTAGTTGTTTAAAAAGAAACCCAAATTAGACAACCCTGTGTCCTCCTCAAGAGCTCAACTACCTTAGATATAAATTGGATCCCTTTGATGTAGAAAATGAGGTTGATGGCCCCTCTATATATACAAATTTTTTAAGGTCAAAAGACGTGACCGTTGGGCTTTTTTATGATGAGGCCAACCTTGACAATTTGAACATGAGTGGGCATAAATTCAAAAACACACTTCTACTTGTCCAAATTTGATGATCTTTAGGTCAATTTTGGTCCTCTGAAATGAGGAGTTCAATGCAATAATAATCTCCAACAAATGAGCTATCCAATGGTGTAATTTGGCCCTAGTTTCCAATTTTAATAGACCTCAATGAACCGGGCTTTAAAAAAATACATGAAATAATTATTTTTTAATGAAAAAACTATTTTTAAGATTTAAAACCATGATTCCAAACCAATAGAGATAAAATATGCAAATTGTTTTCATCTATATACCATGAAAAGGTGAATATATCAAAATGGAACTGAGTTCAATACATATCAACAACAAAAAACATAATCAATGAGGCTGTAAATGGACTTTAGAGTCCAAAAACAATGCTACAAGCTATGGGGCTACTTACCTACTACAAGTCTACATATCAGTGATCAACATGATCACTCCCCATCATGATCAAACTCATCACCACTACTAGACATGGGAGCATCAACATGGGCTACATAAATAATCTGGCTTAGAGTTTTCGGACTCCTAAGATTCCTCTGCAACCTCAATAGTATTGGTAGTAGTAGCAGCAAAAATAGACATCAAAACTACAAATCACTGATCTACATGAACACTCGTGAAACTCATCACTGATTCAACACTACTAGAACTGGAATCATCAAAAAGAGATACATAAACATCATCTATCTCAAAGTCTTCAGACTTGGATTGCTCAACCTTTTAATATGCCTAACCAATGATTTTGGTTTGAGTGAAGGGTTCATCCCCTCAACCTTATAATGTAGTAGAAAAATCTTAGCATTCCTAACCAATTATTTTCCTTTGAGTGAAGGATACATTTTTGTTAGGGCCATGGTATACGAGTTCAACAATCAATACCACCAACATCAACGAGTTCAACAATCAATGGCACCAACATCATCTTGCTAAACCTTGGTGGTTATCTTTAGCAAGACATGTTTCTTGACAATTGAAGTGTGCAGTTCTAGTCATGCTCTCATCTCGGCTCATATTTGGTTTGGCATCAAAACTTGAAGATTGGTTCCTTTGTTGCTAGTATATGTCCAGGCTTAGAAAAGTTCTATTGCAGAAAGGATTGGCCGCTTTCTTTTCAACTGTTTGTTGTTATCTTGTACCCTTGTGGGTCTTGACAAACCCAACATTGCCAAGATTATTCTGTCAGGGGACTCCTCCCTTATCATGGATATTAATAATATGTCCAGTGGTTATATTGAATATTTGAAAATTTTCTTTTTTCGTATTGAACTCACATTCAAGCTATTCATGCCTTCCTGTACTTAGGAGTAGTCTCTGAAGGCTCAAAAGAGATGGATCAGTCTACTGAGGTCTAGAGAGATCTGCTTTGATGTGTTTTCTGCTAAAATATCTATAAGACCAAAGTCAAAGAAACATCAACATGTAATTTCAACATTGTCCCGATACATTTTGTTGTTTTGGATGATAGTTTCATTGAATTAATTCGTATGGTTATTAGAGCTATGCAGAAGGTTGGTAGGTTTACATTCTTATTCAAGTGAGAAGAGGTATTGTTTCAGTCTATGAGGTGACCAACATATGACTATCTTGATGTGAGCTGCCATGGCCCCTAGGGTCAAAAAATTTCCATATTACGTCAAAGAGGACAAAACCATCTTGAACATTTTAACTATACATGTTCAAAAGCCTGCATATAAAAAGCAGAAAATCTTTACTACATGGTTTCTAGAAGAGCAAAGGATTATTGAGGTCAATTAAAACCATTTTCTTCTAAAGCTCAGAAGTATCAATGAGAGAATAGCGAGATTGGAGATAAAAGTGGTGGAGTTATGATTCTGTGAATACTTGTACAGCTAGAAAACCTCCTCCATCTATTCTACTTTGCTCCTTAAAATAAACTAAAAAAGTAGGTGATTTTGTTACCTCCTTTTAGAGGAAATTGAAATAGTTTAGAAAATTGCACATCTTGAAATCATTACAATTATAAATTATGTTGACCAACTGTCCAAAAGATGAAATATAGTTGGATTTTTGACTAATCATGTAATAACTTATATGGATGACGATGACATCTCCTCTTCAATAGAACAACCCAGGACCACTGGCAGCATATCATTGTTCTCCTTCAACAACCAATAAAGGCCATTTCACAATTTGGAAAGAAGGTGTCTCTACTATCTGTATCAATCCGATTACATCAGAAGGGGATTCAGATTGTTCTATGACTTTTGATGGTCTGTAAATATGGTGAAAATTGTTTTTTCAAAAGTTGAGACAGTTTCACTGAGTAGGGAGAAGATCATGGGTGTTTTAATCTAGATTATAAGAATTTTTTGGGCCCATTACTATCTCCTTTCATAGGGACATGTCTTTTAATACGTTTGATCCTCTAATGTGCCCAATCGTTTTTGTAACTCCCATTTAGTAATTAGAGTACTGTCTCTCTAGGTAGTGGGAAGTTACATTATTTGTCAAAAACATGGAAGGAAATTTTTCTCTATTTAAAGAACTAACTTCTATAGGTACACGTCTTTCTGTATGATTTGTCCTCTATTGTGTCTCAGTATTTTTATAACTCTCATTTAGTAATTAGAGTGTTGTCCTTCGAGGTAATGGGAAGTTATGCTAGTAAAAAAAATGGAAGTCTTTTTTGAGAGTGAAGACCGGGATATGTGCTACATGGTCTGATAATATTTCCTAATGTTTGCTTGCCCCTTTCCTATGAAATGGCTCTTCTCCAACAAATCAGTTATTGCGAGCATTAAAATAATGGAACACTGGTGGTGGCTTAGCATTCCATCGACCTCACTAGTGAATTTCCATCCTGTTGGCTAGTATCAGATGCTTTTTAAGTGGAAAAAGTACTTCAACCTATGTCTGTGTTCTATCATTTGATATAATTTCAGTTAGAATATGAGTCGTAAAACCATGAACTATGGTGTCATCTTTGTGGTACTAGATTGACCTTCTTTGTGGAATCAATTGGTGGGACAATATTGTTGTGTAGATTAATCTGTCTTGCGGACAAGACCGATCTCTCTAGTACTAAAAGTAACTAGCAACAAACAGCCAATTATACTAATCTCTCTCTAAGCATATAAGATTCATAAAAACACTATATAGGTGTAAGGCCTACCTTATGTCTAGCGCTTGCTTGATCTCGTTGAAGTCCTTCCCGTGCACTTGAAAGAACGTTCCTCGTGAATCTGCAGTCACAAACAAGCAAAAAGATTACACAGCACATGTATAGACATTATTATAAACCATACTCATCATAATGATCAAGGAATTTATGAAATAAACCATGAATAGACAGTTTAATGAGAGAAATGAGTATATTTGTATTAACTTCAAATAAAGAAAACCTTTACAACCTGTGCCTTGATGTTGTGCAAGTCCTCCCGGGGTCCGAAGCAGGAATCTCTTCTAATTTGACAAGCATTGCACTCTTTGAACTAAGACAAATGGAGATGAGTGATTTAACCTCACAGAAAGTCTTAGTTAACTGAGTCTGAATCTCAACAGCATTTAACTTCAAATATCTTAAGCTTTAACTCCCTTTGAGGCTACCCAAGGCCTCTTTTTATAGTGGAAAAGAGGAGGTTTCTTGTTCCAAATATGAAGGGATAGAATCCTCCTTCAAAGGGATTAGCTCCTTACATCAAGGGGTTAGCTCCATCAAGTGAGGGATGCATGAACCTTCTCAAAGCGTATCCATTCCCGAAAATTCCCATCTAGAATCTTCTAGAATTCATATGAAATTCACTTTTTATCTTTACTTTCTCGCCTTTTTGGATTTTACAGAGGTCCGCACCCATAACACAAGGAAAGTGCGGTATGGTTCTGCATGAAGGCTGAACTTTAGGTGCGGGACCGCAGGGAATGTATAGAGAAAGTGTGATACCAATTCTTAGGGGATTTTAGGGATTTTTCTCTGATTTTGAAAGCTTGACATGAGGAGCTGGTATGTTGGACTTGCAAAAGGAGGAAGTATGAGTAACAATGAGCTCATACTCATGGTAAAATGTCAGGATGACAGATTTTAGTGTAACAAATTGCCCCCTAAAGTGCAAAGTCTGGAATAGATGAAGCTGTAGTCTGTCATATATGAAGAGTGCAGTACTTTATCATTTCAAAGATCATCCTGTGGACACCCCAGTCGAAACTTGTAAAAACATTCAATGCAAAATATATACATGTATATGTCATCACTGAGGTAGGCATTCCCATACTCAGATAAAAACTAACTATAAACTAACTGAAATCGTTCTGATACAGGAATGATTTTGAATACATCATAGTACAGATATATGTAGACATAGTATGGACGCAGCCATCTGTTTATCAATAGTCTACTGTATAGATGACAACAAAATTCCTCGTATCCTGGATGGTGGAAACTAGATCCAGGGTCTTGATTTCCGCATCTCGAACTAGTACGATTCTATCCATGTGAATAAATGTGTTGAAGTCGAACATGGTAGAAACCACTTGATTACTAGTCAATGATGTGAACTGTTAACAAGTGTGAGAGAAACCATCAGTAATGCCAATGGCTCTCAAAGTACTCAGTACAATCCATGAAATGTGAATGAATGAGCTAAAGTCGAACATGTCACGGAATCATTCGATCAAAGGTCAATGATGCAACCTGTCGTCGAAGGCGAGAAACCTGCCATTGAGGCATGCAGATTTCAAGGTACTGACGATTTCTAGATCAACTTCCTAGATAATGTGCTGATGTCGATAGAAAGTGATCTGTCGTAGGGAAGTCCACAACACGAAATCATAGGTCAAGTTTTGAAAATATCTTGGCAAGGACTGACTCAGGGATGGTCAAATATGGATGACAGATATTTTGCAGATGAATGGTTTACTTGAACTGTTCTCTTGGACACATAACGACACTGCAAATGGCTTGGTAACAATTGACCCAAAGCTAATATCCAGAAACCCGCTGAAGACTTTCAATGTGGTTTGATTAACTGTTAGGCAAAATATTTCCCAACCCAGGTAAATAAAAGTGTCGTGTCCAAGAGTGGTTGACTGATTCGGAAAATTTAAAATACAACAAACACGCCCATTTTTCTCTCTTTTCCCCCACCATTTCTGGCAAGTACCTCTTTATTTTTGACAAGCTTGACATTTGCTTGATTATAAGCTCATCCTTCGGATGAGTCCAACTTAGTTTAAAATTCGAACCCTAAGAAGGAGTGGTTCGTTCCTGTTGAAAATTAAACAGGTCCTTTACTGTTAAGTTTTAACGAGTCCAGTATAGGAAAAACTTGGTGTTTTTCAGTTTTAGGGAGTCAGAAGAAAAACTTAAGAAAACTCAGTGGGTGTAAT
This sequence comes from Pinus albicaulis, assembly GCA_034641835.2. Classification (NCBI taxonomy): domain Eukaryota; kingdom Viridiplantae; phylum Streptophyta; class Pinopsida; order Pinales; family Pinaceae; genus Pinus; species Pinus albicaulis. The sequence goes on along the minus strand of CM076579.1, from coordinate 668,341,511 downwards.
TTTTCGTAAATTTAGTCTCTCGAGCCCGAAAAAGGATAAAATAATGCGGGAGAGAACTCTGTTGACCGTATTTAGTCAACGTATACCTTTTTCGTAAATAGTCCATTTCAGTCCGTAAAAGGGGTAAACTTATACTGAAGGGACGACTGTTCATTTACTTTAACGAGTTCGAATATTCAAGTACTCGGCAATCTTTTCATATTTAGAGAGTCTGAAAAGGGATTAAAAGAGGACTCCAGGGTTTCGCTTTTTCGTAAAATTTTTGAAAGAGTCCGAAAAAGTGATAAAAGTATGCTCTTTGTTGAAAAATGATCAGTTCACCTGAAAAATCCTGTTTCTGCACAAAAACTCAAAATATTACACATACCTGTTTAAGATAAGTAAAAATGCTTTCAAATATACCCTTTTAAAGTGAAAAATAAATAAATTAAAAATTCATTCATTCGAAAAAACTTATAAAAAGGACTTTTTCTATTTCATTTTTACCGTTCAGTTTCAGAGTGAAAAGTAAAAAGCTTTTGGATAAAAAATTTCCCGTGAAGATTCTGGAAAATTCAACCGTTGGAATCGAAAACCGTCAGCCCCAGGTAATCCACGACCTCCTTATCTTGTTTTTCATCCGTTTGAAATTCGTTTTTAGGCTTTAGTTTGATTTTTTAGGGCAAAAAATAGTTCAAAAATGCGCTCGCGGGGTCCGCAGGTGGGACACAGGTTACCTGCGGACCCCGATTTTTTCCTAAAAGGAAAAAATCGTGGGTACCGCACCCGATACACAGCCCGCGTGCGGACCTACGCTCTATTTACAAAGAGCGGGTGCGGTACCCGCGCGGTTAATTTTAAAGCATGGTTTTCTCATTTATCTGCCAAAATTTTTCAAATAAGATCATTCTAACTTGCCTTATTTTGTATTGTAGGAGTAACAAGATGCTTATCTGGCGAGAACGTGAGCATGAGGAAGTGGATGAAGCTGCAATGCTTCATTTTCCCACACAAAGGGCATTAAAAGCATGTGGTTTATACAAATTCTGGGCCATTTCTGGCATGAGGGCACAAGTGGAACTCTTAACATGGTTGGTAAACAGATGGAACGTAGAGGACCAGTGCTTCTTGATTGGTGGCCACCGGCTCGAAATTGAGCTGGAGGATATATACTTTTTGACTGGTTTGTCCAAGAGGGGCGAACAAGTATCCTTGTTTGGGACTAGGCCAGGTGGCTAGACTGTCGCTAGTCTCCAACTAGAATTTTGCAATGATTAGGCAAATCCTCGGGACAAACGGATTGACATAAAACACATCATCCGTCCTGAGCTGAAAGTTATAGCTTTTATTGTTACCAAACTGTGTGGGAGTGCCGCGCTTCATGTGGCTACTGGTTCCCAAATGCGTGTTGCAGTGGACTGTTTTCGCGGCACCATCTTTAACTGGTGTGAAGCTGTGTTGGCCAATGTAAAAGGCCAACTAACCAGAGCAAAAAATGGGAAACTGAAAAACTTTGGATATGGATCCATCGTCGTTTCTTTTGCTCTGGAGAGGATCCCCCAATTAGCTCCACAGAGTATTGTTGTTGATGCCGGTCGACCTCGAGAACCAAGAATGGTTCGTTGGTCCGCGCTGATGGCCCGTCATGCTATTGAGGGCACTGAGATTGTATGATTCCCTTCTTCATATTTTCGTTGGCTGGATCGCCAAGTTTTCATGATATAGGATTTTCCGTATGCCGGGATAGATTTCCGCGGTGACAGAGAGATGGCTCTCCCTGCAGGGGAACAGTGGGATGATTCAGGTAAAATTATTTTTCAACGTCTGCTAAGTTCTAATTTTTTTAGTTTTTTATCGTCTTAGGAAACTAATAACCAAAAGTTTTTTGAATACAGACGTGGGTCCACATCGACCAGCTCATCTCCAACCTTTCGAGAGGAGACAACCAGTTGCGCCCGCACCAGCCCCAGCAGGCCAATCAGTAGAGATTTTGACTGATTTGGAGCATCATCTAGAGCGCTTGACTCTAGATATACCAGAGACCAGCATAGATGACATCCCTCTCAGGCTACAGAGATATGTGATTGGAGTCCCAGGACCTTTCAGGAGGTTCCTATGCAGGGTGGCCCGGGCAGTTGTTTCTTATCGAGATCACCATCAGTGATGGGATGATCGTGTAGACACTCATTTTTTACTTTTGTATTATCATTTTTGCCGATCATAAGGTGTTTCCAACCTATGATCGAAGACGATGTATATTTTTTTAAACACACTCCTATACTATGATATATCACTATTTTGCCGGCTATCTGTGTACATATGTGAATGTTGTTTGTTTTACTACTTTTAATTATTGCAAATGTCTATTTATCATACTAGAAGCAATTGAATCTGCTAATGTATTTAAATGTCTTGGAATATGCTGATATTCAATGTAATCAAACTCACGTTCCAAGAGACGAACTCTTAAAAACAACCTTAATAACACTAGATTTCTAATGGTATAAACCCTGTTAAGCTGTAATACAACAAGTTCAGAATCCAACCTTACAATCAAACTCCGAATTCCAAATGATATGGACTCAGATAATAACTCAATCACTGCACTATACTCGGCAATGTTATTTGTTTTTTGACCAAGGCTTACCCCATGCATGGATACTAACTCGTCAGAGGGTGAATAGATAACCCAAGCTGCGGAAGAAATGTTCCGTGTACTATGACAAGCACCATCAGCAAAACCAATATAGGTTTGAAGAGACGTCGACATCTGCAATATCAAGAGTAAAACTCAGATAAGCAGGAATAGTGACAAAACACACTTCTAAACTAGGCACACTTTTCTAATCTAAAACACACCAGCAGTAAAGAAATCTAAACTAACAAAAATCTCCACACCTCATTTTAAGCATAATATCACTTTAGATAAAGCCCATTTCTGGGTTTATCCAAAGGGACACCGTCAAAATCTATCAACTCATAGGCCCCTTTTGCTAACTTTCGTTTCACAATGTAAGGACCATGCCACATAGGCACGAATTTTCCAGCTCCTAGCTTGTCGTTAGCTTGATCATAAAGTAAAACTAGGTCTCCTTCTGAAAAATTTCGAGGGGTCACATTTCTATCATACTGAGCTTTTATCCTTTTAACATGAGCCTCGTTTGCTATTGCAGTGTTTCGTTGATTCCCATCTAATTGGGCTAAGTACAAGAAACGTTTCTCCTCTTCAGACGTAGCTGGAAGTAATTCTACGGCTAACTTTAGTGACGGTATTTTGCATTCAATCGGAAACACAGCTTCCAAACCGTAAACCAGTTGAAAAGGAGTGAAACCCGTTAATGTTTTAACTGAGGTTCGGTATGCCCAAAGTGCTGAAAATAACATGGAATGCCAATTCGTCTTGTGAATACCAATGATTCGTTTAATCATGGTGACTAAAACTTTGTTAATGGCTTCAACCAGACCATTTTCTTGTAGATAGTACGGAGTGGAACTATCATGGCGTAGGCCAAGTTGTTCTTTCAGTTCAGTCATCATGATATTCCGAAAATGACTTCCATGATCCGTAATAATAGCTTGAGGAACACCGAACCTAGCAATTATGTGATTAAATACGAATGTTGCAGCAGTCTTGCCGTCAGTTGAATATGTAGGCATCGCCTCGGCCCATTTCGTAAAATAATCTACTGCGAGAATAATATAGGCATGCCCCCCGGCCGAGTGAGGGTTACATGTGATAAAATCGATACCCCATTTTGCAAATGGACCAACAGCAATTATAGGGTGAAGAGGAGCGGGTGGCGCGCACATTTTTCTATCAAAAATTTGACAGTTGTGGCATTTCCGAACCGCATAAATGCAATCTTTGAACAACGTTGGCCAGAAATAACCTGCACGCAATATCTTTTGGGCTGTGGCATACCCAGACATATGACCGCCACATGCTCCAGAATGACAGTCATTTAACACCTTTTCAGCTTCTTCATGAGTTATACATCGTCGGAAAACAGAATCTGCTCCACGTCGATAAAGTGTATCACCAATGATATTATACTGTTGGGATTGGAAGCGTATTTTCTGCCGCTGAGTTCGTGAAATGTCTGGCCGAAAATATTGGGTTTGGAGATATACAATAATATCTCCATACCATGGATCAAGTGTACTAATAAGAAACAAAGATTCGTCCGCAATGGACTCTTCTGCCACTGTTTCAGTATCAGTAGAGGGGAAATCGCACATCAGTTCCGCAAATACCAAAGATTTCTTTGCCTTGGATTTCTCAAATTCCAAGTCAAATTCCTGCAGGATAACTATCCATTTGGAATATTTGCCCCCTAGCAATTGTTTGGTCAAAATATACATCATAGGGTTGCAATTAGAAATTACCGTGGTTTTACGTAACAAGATGTAATGTCCAAAAAGTTGGATAGCTTGAACAGCTGCCAAGGCCAATTTCTCCACATGTGTATATTTGATTTCAGTCGGATGCAGATTTCGACTAAGATAATAAATCACATGTTCATTGTGAGATTCATCTTCCTGAACTAGTACCATCCCAATGGTGGAATGAGAAGCAGCGAGGTACAAAATGTAATCTTGGTTGTAGTTGGGAGGATGCAATAACAGTGCATGGGTCAACGCGTGTTTAAGTGCATCAAAAGATCGATCAGCGATCTCATCCCAAAAGAACGGAATGTTCTGTTTCAACAACCGGGTAAAACCCTTTGTAAGCTCGGCATAGTTAGGAATAAACCTACGCAAAAAGTTTGCTTTCCCCTGCAAACTTTGGAGTTGGCATAAAGTCGAAGGAGGAGGCAATTTAACAATAGCTTCGACCTTCGATGGATCGACGCGAATGCCTGTTTTTGAGACAACAAATCCCAGTAATCGACCCGATTCTACGCAGAAACACATTTATGCGGATTCAGCCTTATCCGATAATGCCTACATCTCAATAAAATTGCTCGTAAATGAGTGGGATGATCGGCCCTACGTAATGAATGAGTAGGTAAATCATCGAGATATGGCTGGACAATGTGTTTAATGTCATGAAATGCATAAGACATAGCCCGTTGAAAAGTTGCTCTAGCGTTCTTTAGTCCAAAAGGTAATTTACAATAAGCAAACGTTCCCCACGGAAAAATAAAAGTTGTTTTAGGTTGATCTGCAGGGAGTATGTTTATTTGATTGTAGCCGGAAAAACCATCCATGAAGGAAAATAATTCACTGCCAGCACAATCATCGATTATTTGATCGATATAGGGAGTTGGATAATTATCTTTTGGACATGCTCGATTAATATCCCTATAATCGATACATACTCTTATTGTTCCTTGTTTTTTAGTCACAGGAACAATATTCGATACCCAATCCGTTAAGGGAATTGGATAAATGAATCTTGCTCGAAGTAATTTTTCAACTTCAGCTTTTATAGCAGCAGCTTTTCTAGGATGAATTTGACGTAATCGTTGACGAACAGGTTTAGCATCCGGGTAAGTCTTAATTTCATGAACAACGATTGATGGATCAATTCCTGGCATTTCTTCATAAGACCAGGCAAACACGTCACGGAATTCTTGAAATAGGGCTTTATAAGTCTGAATTTCTTCATCCGTACAACTTGCACCTATATGAATGTTTTCAATTATTCCTAGTTTTACTGAAATGTCAATCGGAACCGTTCTAGAGATATTTTCCAAATTTAACTCAGAATCAGGATTTTGCAATGGATTCTGAGGTTCCTTGGCATATTTAGCAGTAAAAATTGAAGCGAAATCATTTTTAAAATGATCTAATTCAGGTAAAAATGAAGACCGGTGATGTAGATCTTCCCATGGTAAATCATCAACAGACAAAAACTCACGAATTTGCTCATCTGTATGAACAAGTTCAGGAAATGTCGTTGTAGCTGAACTAGATATAGAAAGTGATTCCTCTTGGATCCCATTCATTGGATCAATTTCGGTTGAAGAGGGGTCAGAAAATGACTGTACAGCCTGGTACGCAATTTCAAATGGACTCAAAGGCATCACGCCATCAAATGAATCTATCTCGGATTCTGAAGGTATAATCCAAGGATCATCAAACATAACAGTGTCTGATGAAATCATATGAATAGTTGCAGTAGAAGGCGATACATTAGGAGGAGGAAAGGAAAAAGTTCCTAGTAAACCAGAATCTTTAATCAAACCTACTCCAACATCCTTATAAGGGATAGCCGTTTTACCAACATGCTGGATTGTTTCGGTAGAGGCTGGGTCAGACGAGAAATAAGTTAATTGATCTATTGTCACGATCTTTCCTTGATATGGAAATTTTATGAGTCGAAAGACCGAAGAGACAACAGCAGTCATAGCATAGGACCAACTACGACCTAGAAGAAGGTTGTAATCTAGAGGGGCATCAACCACTTCCACATCTAGATTAACGATTTTACCTTCGACCCCTATGGGTAAATCCTGCAAAATACCAAAAGGTTGAAAACCTCGACCATCAAAAGCTTTTAGAATCGTCGGAGATTGGTTAAGTGTAGGAGAACCAAGCGATTTCCAACACTAAATCGACATAATACACGTTGAAGCTCCCTCATCAATCACAGTCCGAAAAATAGGTCTGTTTTTTACTAACACTGGAATCTGGAAAGCCATTTGGTGAGGAAGACGTGGTGTACTATTATCTAAATCAAAGATTATAAGGTTAGAATCTTGAACATCAACAGCTCCTATGGCAGACAGTAATAATTTACGCTTTGCTGGACACGATTGCAGCACTTCCAAAGCCGACATTGCTGAAGGAGAAACAGCTAAATCTTCAACAATGTTGTAATTCTGAGCAGCTCTCGCATGTGGATTGAAAGCTGATTTACGAAGAACACCTTTAGTAGGCGGTTTGATTATCAAGTCTGGATTTTGTTTCTCGATCTGTAGCGGACCGGAAACAGGAGGAGTTGTATTTGATGTATTCGCATTAGAAGATTCTGTTTCTTTGCCATCAACGGGATTCTTAGAACCATAATCTTGCGATCGCGTCGCAACCCTTACATGAGACATCATCATAATAGGCTCTTCTAAAGTAGTCAAGGAAGAACCAATCATCTTACTATCTTGAATTGGAAAAGGATCCTTCAAGACAGCAGGTTGTTGCGATCCTTTAACGAGTTTCGTAACTTCCTCTCGATATGGACATTCTTTCGTGAAATGATATTGTTCACAAATGAAACAAGGATAGCGAGGTTTACGTTTTTTGTCATTGGATTCATCTTTATCTGTTTTCTCTTTCGAATTCTTTTTGTTTTTATTCCTCCCCTTCTTTTTACCACCGGATTTTGATTTTGCCGTAGATGTTTCAACGACATGAATGTCGGCGGAAACTTCGGGAGAGGATTCTCCTTTCGGGGAATCAGGTAAAGTTATAATTGGAGAAGAATTCTTTGAGGATTTCTTCTTACTTTTAGAACTAACTGTACCAATCATACCGTCAGCGGCATGAGACCCTGAAGGAGCAGCAACTATTTGACCTTGTTTGGGAAGATTGGGAATTTTCTCATGTAGAGTACCTGACTGTGTATAGACGAGGTCTAGGTACTGAGCCTGAGAAATTACTTGCTCTTCAATAACAACACCAACCTTAGCTACATCTTCAGTGATCTTGGGTAATAATGATTTAACAAACCATTCTGCCAAAATTTGATCCGGAATATAAACTTTCACCAAACGTCGTCTACGTCGCCATTCATGAATATGATCAGAAATATACATGGACGTAGATTGTTTTAGCGAAGTTAATAATTCTGTGCCGTTGTCGTATCTGACAGGAAACTGGAAATGAGTTAAGAAAGATGTTGCTATCTGACTGAAATTATGAAACGAGCTGCGTGGTAACTCAATGTACCATTTAGCCGCAAGACCTATAAGGGTTCTTTGGAAAAGACGTAAGTGAATCGAATCATCAATGATTGAATTAGATGCACACCAAAGGTGATAAGTCATAACATGATTCGATGGATCCTCTCCTGACTTACCTTCAAATTTTGGTATATCACTGGGCAACTTATGAGGCATTGGCGGCCAGTTCTGATAATAAAAAATAGGATCATTTGTAAGGTGCGTCAAATCAGGTAAGTCCAAAGTTGCGATGAACGGTAATTGACGGTTAGGGTCACGAAAACCTTGAGAAGCCAAAGCAGATCCAATAGGCGGATACCCAGGATAACTAGGAATCGGATTAGCATTAGGTATTGTGTAACCTCCTGGAAAACCAGCATGAACCGGACCATACTGAGGTTGTTGATAAGTATAACCAGGATACGGTTGATACTGATAGTTTGGATTCTGTACATAGGGACCGAATTGTGGCTGTCCCTAGTATGGTTGATACGTAAATTGAGGTTGACTTGTAACAACTGTACTTGTACCAGTTTGTCCTGCATGCATCTGAACTGTAGTTTGAACTGAGGGTCCTGACTGAGGTACAGAGACCTGAGGAATTTGCACGGATACAGGGGTAGCCGAACTTGGGACTACAGATACTCCAGAAACAGGTGTGACAGGTTGAACAGACGTTGCAGCAGTTGTAGCAGTTTGGGGCAGAGTCTGAGGAGTACTAGGCCCAACCTGCTGAACTGAACTAGGTGCAGGAGTTTGAATAGCTGGCTGAACAGGTTGCTGAGTAGAACCAGAAACCAATGGCTAACCAGGCTGATAAGGTAACTACACATTAGGTTGCAAAGGCTGTTGATATTGGGATGGATCCCACACCATCATTCCGGGGTATTGTCCCATCGAAGGTTGAACGTAAGGACCAAAACCTGGTTGAACGTAGGGTTGATAATTAAAAGGTAAATTTCCGGCTCCTTGAACAGATGGTTGACCAGAAGGCTGTTGGTAACCTTGCATTGGGTACTGCCCTTGAGGTTGATAACCTTGAGGCACGTACTGAAGTTGGGGTTTTTGAGGACCCTGAGGAGCATATTGAGTTTGGGGTTGACCTTGAGGAATGTACTATCCTTGAGGTTGATAACCTTGAGGTATGTACTGTCCTTGGGGTTGCCCCCCAAAATAATATGGATCCACAGTTTGTCCTGGGAAAAAGCTACCTTGAGGTTGTGCCCCGGGTGGTAACTGACTACCTTGAGGTTGCCCCCCAGGTGGTAATTGACTACCCTGAGGTTGCCCCCCAGGCGGTAACTGAGTTCCCTGAGGTTGGCCCCCAGAAGGAAATTGACTGCCTTGAGCTTGAGGATTGGGAATATTACCAGACATCATAAAAAATTTCTCTGCGTTCGACGTTTCAATTTTAATTCCACCAAGACCTGATGATAACATGTTTTCGATAGGTTGAGGAGTTGCCCCCGAGAAAGTACCAGAAAAAGACTGATATCCCGAAGGAACAGAAGGACCACCATGTAAAAAATATTCAGGCGTTTGAGAAAACATGGATGACTCACCAGCCATAATAGATGACGGATAATAACCTCTGGGTGTAGGATGAAATGGAACTCGAGGTGGATAAAAAGCAAGACCCGGATTCTCTAAAAAGTCTGTTAAAGAGAGATACCAAGGATTAGTTCGAATAGGGCTGTAGAAAATAGATTCACGCTCCCTAACATTTAACGATTGAGGGGAATCGGGAAGAGATATCTCTTCGTCTGGATTAGTAAGTTCTTCAATAGAAATAAGTCCAGAGGGAAGATTTTCTGTAATGATATTTCTTACCCTAGGTGAACCTGGATCGCTAAAGGTTGGTGTAATAAATCCTGAGGATGTTCCTAACACAGAAGATTCAGTTTCAGGTTCAGAGATTTCAGGTTCGTCAGATAATTCACCAGAAGGAGAAATATTTTTAGTAACTTCAGAAACTAAAATCGGTTCTTGAATGTATTCTGTTGTAGGTATTGGATGATCAGGATGTATAACTATAGCTGAGCTTTCAACTTTTGTTGACCTAAGTCTACGGCTACTGTGTGGTACCAGAGCTCGAAGCCCTTCAAGTTGTCCTGGTGAATATTCAGGAGGTTTTCCTTGTATTCTCTAGGATTGTCTCGGCAATTCCGCCACGATTAAAAATTATCTAATCACACGCAAACAAAGAAAAATTTCAATGAAAACACCTAAAGTCTCTAAGAAACAAACAATTGAATCATTCGCTTAAAAAATCTAAGAGTTAAAACCACACACAAACAGTAACTTTCCGTACTAAAAACACTAGTTGGTGATGAAATCCAACTTAGTAGAAATTTAATACGAAAAGGGCGGTTGGAACAGTTACCCCGACAACCTGTTTAATGAAACAGACCGGTGCAAGTTTCTCCACTATACCATCTCGAGTGAAGATAACCCTCTGGAGAGTCCAAGTGAGTCTAGCCTATCGTTCTGTGTACAAAGGATCTTCCTCCACCGCGATCTCCTAAGGGTAATCCTAAAGATTATGGCCTCTAAGGTTACCAACTGAAACAAATATACCCGGGGGAATAGTCTACGATCTGACACACACGCAAGGGAAGAGTAACAAAGCTCAATCCCCTTGAAGGCTCCTTGAAATAATCCAAGGTTTACCGAGAAGTGACCCCTGGCTCCTCGACAATGGTCTATCCGAGGTTTACCGCTTTTAATACGTGTATATCTTCTATCGTTCCCAATGAGGAAGGATTGATTACCCCACTGGTTCAGATATGATCTCGTGCTTAACTCCTTTAAGAGGAGCTTCCCAGAGCATACATGCAACAAATGGAATTCTTCCTACTGCAAGATTTGTCTACTTGTTTGTTTTAGCTATCTTGGAGAGTTAATTACTCCCTACTCCAAGATACTAGCCTAAGCTATGTTGGTGATAAGAGCCCTAGAAATAAAATATTACTAGATGAATTTTAATTAAGCGTTACTTTTAGGAGTTGTTTCTTAAGTCAATGGGTGCGGAAATGAAACTTTGGATGATGTGAAGACTCGACTTCCAAAAACACTAAAATGCACCTATGATGATATTCAATTCTTTTTCTTTCAATGAACTTTCTATCTAAAGAAAGAGTTAGAGAATGCAATCCTTTAAATTCCTTCTTTAAACATGAAAAATAATTGAAAGAAACTATTTTGTCTTTTCAATAAACTATCAAAGCTCACAAGAAAAATCCTTTTCTTTTCCAAACTAGAAGCTACAAAACAATTTTCCTTCTAAAGAAAGCTACCAAAATTAAAACTACTCAAAACTACAAAATCTAATCTTGAGATCTAAAATCTAAATTGAGTAAAAGCTTTTAGATTTTTTTATGAATGTTTTCCTTAGTTGTTCAGCAAACTAAGAATCTATTCGTTCAGATAACAAACAGATCAAAAACACTCAAAATATGTTTTTACAAAAATGAAATTCAAAACTTTGAACCAAGTTTTTTCGAAGATTTGCAAAGAAACAAAAGGCTTAATTTCTCAATATAGGATGTTTTCACAATCAGGTCGGATTCAAAAGACAAAAAGAGATCAATGTAATCTGATATACTGCAAATTGTCACAAGTTCGAATCACTACAAAGACCAAGTGGAAAAACAATCCAAACTGCAAAATCTTCTAGAAAATCATCAAAACATTAACACTGTTGGAATTCATTCACAAAAAATTCTTGATAGACACAATAATCAGTCTGGGCAGAAACCAAAGATCTAAAAATAAAATAGAAAAATAAATCTAGAGATATTCTAAAATTTTTACAGGGTCCGCAGGTAACAAGTATTGACAGGTGCGGTCTCGCACTGTATTCTGTAGAGAAAGTGCGAACCTGCCCGCACTGTCAAAGTAAGGCAGAGTGCGGTCCTAGGAAAAATTATAGAAAAACTTAAAATACTTCTAAATTTTCAAAAACAGGGAAAATCTAAATTACCCACACAGATGTGTATAAATCAAAAACCAGGAAAAAATGTTTCCTCAAATCAAAAATAAAAGAGAACCAAAAATAACAAGTTCTTTCCCCAGCGGAGTCGCCATTTTGTTGTGTAGATTAATCCGTCTTGCGGACAAGACCAATCTCTCTAGTACTAAAAGTAACTAGCAACAAACAGCGAATTATACTAATCTCTCTCTAAGCATATAAGATTCATAAAAACACTATATAGGTGTAAGGCCTACCTTATGTCCAGCGCTTGCTTGATCTCGTTTAAGTCCTTCCCGTGCACTGAAAGAACGTTCCTCGTGAATCTATAGTCACAAACAAGCAAAAAGATTACACAGCACCTGTATAGACATTATTATAAACCATACTTATCATAATGATCAAGGAATTTATGAAATAAACCATGAATCGACAATTTAATGAGAGAAATGAGTATATTTGTATTAACTTCAAATAAAGAAAACCTTTACAACCTGTGCCTTGATGTTGTGCAGGTCCTCCTGGGGTCCGAAGCAGGAATCTCTTCTAATTTGACAAGCATTGCACTCTTTGAACCAAGACAAATGGAGATGAGTGATTTAACCTCACAGAAAGTCTTAGTTAACTGAGTCTGAATCTCAACAGCATTTAACTTCAAATATCTTAAGCTTTAACTCCCTTTGAGGCTACCCAAGGCCTCTTTTTATAGTGGAAAAGAGGAGGTTTCTTGTTCCAAATATGAAGGGATAGAATCCTCCTTCAAAGGGATTAGCTCCTTACATCAAGGGGTTAGCTCTATCAAGTGAGGGATGCATGAACCTTCTCAAAGCGTATCCATTCCCGAAAATTCCCATCTAGAATCTTCTAGAATTATCCTCAAATTCACTTTCCTTCTTCTTACTTTCTCGCCTTTTTGGATTTTACAGAGGTCCGCACCCATAACACAAGGAAAGTGCGGTATGGTTCCGCATGAAGGCTGAACTTTAGGTGCGGGACCGCAGGGAATGTATAGAGAAAGTGCGATACCAATTCTTAGGGGATTTTCGGGATTTTTCTCTGATTTTGAAAGCTTGACATGAGGAGCTGGTATGTTGGACTTGCAAAAGGAGGAAGTATGAGTAACAATGAGCTCATACTCATGGTAAAATGTCAGGATGACAGATTTTAGTGTAACAAATATCATTGCAGGGCAATTTGGGTTGGGAAGAATGGATATCTACCATACATACACTTTTAAGGTCCACACTTCACCATACAAACACAATTAAACAACAAAACATTGCCACTTAATGTGATTCTTGCCATTAGGAATCAAGAAGTGCATATGGTATTGGGAAATGGTACATGTTTAAAAATGTCATTTACAAATTTGTAGGAAACTGGGAAATGGCATGATGCAATAATTAATGTGTAAATGAAAAGCTGTTATAAATGCATTGCAAAGTATTATTGTCTGACATAGGACTGTAGGAATAACAAATTTTTTGAAAACAATACAAATACAATTGCCCAGATTTACTATGCGAACAAGTTTTGAATCGACTTTTGTATTACAAATGCCTCCACATGTATTTTGAGGTCTTAGCTAACATGTCAAGTTTTGGAGCCACAACTTCTTTTATTGTGGATTTCTAGGACCCTTCTCAGGATTGAGTAGATATAGGCGTTGATACTGTCTTGACTCTTGATAGAAAGCTATTTTTGTATTGTAGCACATGAAAGTCCATCAGGGAATAAATAATCTAGGCTTATTTGATTGAGCATATATATGGATGATCATCATTAACTCCTAGTTTCCATTAATTCAGACATGTGCTTTTGGTACGCTGACATTATGTTTGACATTTTGTTTGACATCTTCCACTTCCTTTGTTGCCACTTTTCTATTTGCTAATACTCCAAGGCTGGACTTAATAGGATCCCCTTCTTCATTGTGTGATGGTTTTCTGCTGTAAGAAATCTAGACATAACCAGTCCATGATAGATTAGATTTCTTAGTGTCCAATTTTTTATATATTTACCTTTTGATCACTGCGAAAATAGTGTCATCAACATTCTGTACAGGCAGGCTGTCAATGCTTGCAGGGGTTTCTGAGAGGGAAAAGGCATTATTCCCTACAGAGAATGAGTGATTTCCTTTTTTTTTAATCTCAAGTGAATCCCCTGCAGTGAGCACTGGTGTGAAACTAATGCCAACGAGAGCATGCAGTCTAGCTCCTCAAAAAACTTTGATGTCATATGCAAATGCATTGAGAAAGGCTAAAGCTGCAAATCCAAATATCTTATTATGGATCTTTCCATATCTAATATTTTATCATAGACATCTCCAAGAAGAAGATCCAACTCTTTTGTCATTGAAGTATGATAAAAGTACGGTTCCTGATGATCCATTTCACCTGCAAAAGCAAACTCTGTGTCTTTAAGATTTTCCAATTCACTATCGTCGAGTTTTAGTCCAGAAAGGCACAATTGATAACCAATTTGAGGTATATACATAATGGACCCGTGTTTGGTATTATTAGCTTGGCATGGGAGGCATTTTAGCTCAAGTGTTGAAATCTCCTCAAACAAGCACCATCAGCATTGGAACACAATAAATGTCATTGCAGGCTTTAAAGCGGAAAAAGGAGGGCGCTGAGAGACAAGGTAGGAACAACGTGAGTAAAGATATCGTCAGATGTTGGTGCAAATGATAGAAATTTCCAAAACCTTTCAAACAAAGGAAAACTAGTCCAGTCCAGGATAGATTAGATTCCTTAGTTTCCAATTTCTGATGTATTAACCTTTTGATCACAGGGACAATAACGCCATCAACATTCTGTACAGGCAGGATGTCAAAGCTTGCAGGGGTTTCTGAGAGGGAGAAGGCATTGTTCCCTACATAAAATGAGTGATTGCCTTTTTTTATCTCAAGTGCATACTCTGCAGTGAGCACTAGCCTGACATGCATGTACTCTTATGCAACTAATTCCAACGAGAGCATGCAGTCTAGCTCCCATATGAACTTTGATGTCATATGAAAATGCATTGAGAAAGGTTAAAGCTGCAATTCGAAATCTCTTATTATGGCTCTTTCCATATCTAACATTTTATCATAGACGTATCCTAGAAGAAGATCCAACTCTTTTGTCTTTGAAGTACGATACAATTATGCTTCCTGATGATCCTTTTCACCTGCAAAAGCAAACTGTGTCTTTAAGATTTTCCAATTCACTATCTTCGAGTCTCAGGAGTACTTAAAGTTACAAACGTGTACTGCTTATAAATAAAACAACAAACACTTTAATTGAACCAGTCAATACATAATCTGTAGTTTTATCAAATTTGAAAAACAAAAATTAATATTACAGCTCCAAACTCTGCTGTATGAACTGCTCTACTGAAGGAAAAAGTGTTGTAGCTGGAGCACTGTCCAAGCAATTCAAGTAAACTAACACCAATTTGCACATCGAAATGTATGCTAAAGGGTGCCAGCACACATGGGTCTGAGAAAAATTCAATGATTTTTTTTTTGTTAAACAATTTTTGTTTCCTTTGATTTGATTTGCAAGTTTATTTTTCTTGTTTGGTTCAAGTTTATTAATCAAGATATGCATCAAGTTTGGTTTAGTTTGATAAACTAAGTTTGGTTCAATTTAATGATTGTGACACAGTGTTCTCCTAAATGTCCCTAATTACAAGCAATTACTACAGTGGCATATCATATCAGGATATCATTATAGTTTTACATAATTCCATATTAATACTTACTATGCTCTTAACAATGGTATCGGTAATCCATTAAAATAGATTCTAGCCATATACTCAATTGTATATTCATTTTCATAAACAATCAAACAAAAACCTGTGAGTGAACTTTATACTTATCAGGCAACTATTCATGCTTTCAACAACTTTTTGTTTTTGGTATTTGATTGGTTTCCACCTACAGAATTTTCACTAGTGTTGCTAATGTATGAATCACAGGTGCAAGCGGAATGTAAAGGTCTGCCACTTGCTCTGAAGGTGATCAGAAGCTCTTTGTATGGTCAGCCTCATCCGGCCTGGGAGGGTGCCAAGAACAAACTCTTAAAAGGGGAATCAATATCAGATTATCACAAAGAAGGGCTTCTTAGATGCTTGGAGACTAGTATTGATGCCTTGGATGAGGAAGCACGGGAGTGCTTCTTAGATTTGGGGTCATTTCCAGAGGATAGAAAGATATCAGTGGATGCATTATTGGATATTTGGATTTATGTGTGAAAGATGGAGTGGCACGATGCTTTTGTCATCTTGTTAGAGCTTGCAAGCAGAAATCTGTTGAATTTAACAAGCAATCTCAGGTAAGTGCCTTCATTTCTAATTGTTGTGTGCTCAATATCATTTGATCATAGCTTCCTCTGTCTTATACATTATGTTGTCTTGGTAATTGGATGTAGTAGGAGCCAAGCAATCAATTATGGCAGTGCCTCTGAGCTGTACTTTTCTCAACATGATGTAATGCGAGACTTGGCCCTATATTTGGCATCCCGAGGTAGCATAGTTGGCAGGAAGAGGTTGCTTATGCCTAAATAGGAGGACAGTAAGAACTTTAATAAATTTTCCTATTTCGATAGACCATAGACCTTTAATGATATCTAGGTGTTGATCATTGATTCAAAAGTTCTTAGAAAATATATGCAATAACCTATAATGTTCTAATCTAGCTTTGCTTCTATGGTTCACCTATGTAGGTGCAATGGAAGACGATCAGTGGTGTGAGATGAATTTTGGTGAAGCAGAGGCTTTGGTATTACTCTTTTCTGCAACCAAATAATTTCTTCCATCATTTTTGAGTTACATGAAGAAACTGAAAGTCCTCATAGTGTTTAATTATGGGTACAAGAAAGCCACAGTGAACGGTCTACAGCCCTATCTTCACTTACTCGGCTTAAGACTATTCACTTGGAGAAGTTGGATGTGCCTCCACTTCAAGAGCACAGTAAAGTATTGCAAAACTTGGAGAAGATATCTCTGACATTATGTGAAGGGCTTGGAAATATGTCCAGGTTCAATAGCTCCCAGTCAAGCCTAAAGCTTCCCATAATGCGAGATTTTATCTTGGACCACTGCTGTGATTTAGAGGAGTTACCCCCTGGTATCTGTGACATGTCTTCTGTTGAGAAGTGGTCTATCACTAGCTGCCACCTTCTTAGTGGTCTATCACTTAGCATAGTTCTTATTGAAAATTTTCCTTTGGATTCAGTAAGAACTTCAGTGACTGAACACTCTCCTGATCCTAGGTGTACAGATCCCGAGTCCTGACAACTGTCTCTAGGCTCATATTTAAACTCAAGGGCATTGAGATGGGTATTTAGAGATTGATTCTGCACAGCTTCATTCTCCCTAGGCTCTTGAGGGACTTTGGTTACGTCACAGTTTGTCCCTGCAACCTCACATTCCATAAGCTCTTCAGGAACTCTGATTACTTTACAGTTTATCTGCACAGCTTCATGTTCCATAGGCTCTTCAGGAACTATGGTTACTTTACAGCTTGTCTCCTCAGCAGAAGCTGGACCAATCTTGGTCAGTTTAAAGATATTATCTCTCTGGGCTGTCAAACAATTTCCTTTGTCTTCCTGTTCCTCAGATTTCCGTTCCGCCATTCTCTGTGGATAACTGTGATCTCTGTTATCCTCTGTAATGTGAACAACAATAATAAGGTGATAAATTTTCCCTAACTTTATTACTGTTTTCACTTCCGGCGTTTAATTTGCACCTCTCGGTGCAAATGCTAGTTCTATTATTATTTATTGTTCGAGATTAATTAATATTTTGTATTAAAATTTTTAAATATCTCTTAAAATTGTTGGAACGCTAATTTCTGATTTTGCACTTTCTAAAAGCTCCATAATTATGGATGACTGTTGTTTTTGGCTTAATGCAAGTTAGTTTGAAAAATCTCTTAGATTATAATCCAATGATTGGCTGAAGTTCTAAAATTATGATAGGTCAATCTCAGCTGTTTTAACGATTCATTGAAAGTCATTAGTTATCTTGTTAGATTTCTATTTCTTATATGAAGCCAGTCACTGTGAGGATGGCCATATGGTGGGTATTTCTGATCAAGGGTTTGACCTATTCATTTTTGTAAAAATATTTGCATGTCAAAACTATTGTCTTCAACATGTATACTTGAGGCTGGATCCAACTTTTCCCTGCTTGACTTATCTTCTAACAGTGTCATACTTTCTCTCCATGGTGGATGAAATAAAAATCAGCATCAACTGTTTGGTTTTCCTTGCTTGCAATATTGATTCAATACAGAAGTAGGATGTCTAAAATGGAAGAGGAAAATATGAAGCTACATCAGACAAGGTGTTTGCATGTGCTGATATTATAAGAAAGGTCTTGTGCCAACTTGCACTTCTAGTACATTCACATGGAGACGAAGTTTCAAAGATAATTTAGTTCCAAATTTATTAGACTTAGGCTATAAGTTAGAATGTTAAGTTCTGTGAAGCATTGACAATTAAGCTAAAAGCATAAAATTAAAACCAAAGCTAAAACACTGGACTATTGCCTTGTTGTGTAATATTCCACGTTAACGAGTTCTACAGAATTCCTGAAAGTTGATGAAAAAGGCCAGAATGATGACACTAAAATTTAAAAGAAGTGTAAAATAACTTGTAATCATGATTTTTTTGTTACCCAGCGAGTCAGACTTTTCTGATTTAACCATAGAAAATTCATTCTATTGTGGAACTGCACTTTGTGATCAGATGGACCAACCAGACATATGCCACTGCTGTTTAAGCAAGTTTTATTATTTTACGTCTGTTGTCCAAGTCTAACGCATTAGCTTAGATGATGAAGGTTTTAACAAACCCCACGACTGCATTTCCCTATACAAAACGATAGTTAAAAGTATATTATGGTTTTCTTATGTAATATTTAACTCCTGTATGAGACTGAAGTGATAATTTTGTTGCTTGAAATGTTTTATGTGTAAAGAGATTTTCCCAGTTTGTTAATTGTAAGCAGGTGCACATTATTTTTCTTTAATATTACTTTGGTTTTGTAGGTGAACGTATTTAAGGATGCTGCAGTTCTAATGATCCAGTATATTGACCAAATACGTGGTGAAGGATTTGAAATTAAGTATCTAAATATTGGAGGAGGTTTAGGCATTGATTACTATCACAAGGGTGAAGCGCTTCCTACCCCTAAGGATCTTAGAAATTCTGTAAGTCCTTAAAGCTTTTAAGCATTGGCTTAAACTAAGTTACTTTTTATTCAAACTTACACTCTTTTGCTGCCCAAGTTACTGTGCTGGCCTTCTTACAGCTATTTTGAGAATATATATAGACACTTTAAAGATGTATATTTGCACCATTGGCTGTTTCTTCAGGTAAGAGAGCTGGTATTATCTAGAAATCTTACACTCATTGTTGAGCCTGGGAGAGCTCTTGTTGCAAACTCTGGTGTTCTTGTGAGTCGAGTTGTTGGAGTCAAGACAAATGGTAACAAGAACTTCATTGTAATTGATGGCAGCATGGCAGAGCTTATTAGGCCTAGCCTTTATGGAGCTTACCAAGTTAGTACATAAATTTGACTTGGGGCAAACCCAACTTTTTTGATGATGCATGATTGAAGGGATGATCATTTCCAAATGAATATAGAAGGGATAATTTGTCCTACTTTTGTAGTCTCCTTGTTGACAGGAAATATTACTGGTATTGAGATTCCCATATACTAAATAGACCATTCTTTCTCATGACAGGCACACAGTCTGAAAGTTGTGATATGAATCATAAAATGATTTTGAGATTTTGAGATGTTTCTAATTGATATTCTTCTTGATACACAGCACATTGAGCTAATTTCTCCACCTGCCCCAAAGGCAAAAATTCAAACTTTTGATGTTGTTGGGCCTGTCTGCGAGTCTGCAGACTTTTTAGGAAAGGACAGGTAACTTCCAACTCCATAAATGGTGGTTAGTTACAGGACAATAATTATCACACCTAATATATTTGCATGATGAGAAGGAATTGATTTTCCAATATGATATTTAATTGTTTCTAGAATTATTTTGTGATGCTTCTTTGAAGGCATACACTTGTGGCTTAACTTTGAGTGGCCATCCTCTTTTAGTGGGCAGGAATGGTGGTCCATGACGCGGGAGCTTACTGCATGAGTATGGCATCAACTTACAACTTAAGAATGAGGCCCACAGAATATTGGGTAAGTTGAGTTGTGAATGCATATTTTTGTTTCTAGATTGGAGTGAATGCTATATTTTTAAAGCTTGACAATGTTGATTTTGATGATTGAGAGAATGCTAGACAAATTCAAGATGATGGATCAGTTAAAATGATAAGACATGCTGAAACAATTGTAGGTGCTTGCTATAACTCATGACATTGTTGACCATCTTGTCTTATAGCGTACAAGAACAGTCAGGGTCTTCTTGTCAAGTTTGCTAGGCTGTTGGGTAGTTGGTGTTGAACTTAGGATCTTGAAAATTACAAAATTTTGGTTTGACGTTAACAGATTTTGATATGAATATTTTTTAGAGTAAAATGTAACTGCAGATAAACTTTTCATTTCCCTCTTTTGGGCTATTGGTGTGTTCTCTATATGGATTACTTCATAGAGTGTTTTTGTATGACATCTTTTAAAGTTGTTAGAAGGCAGTTTTGGACCATCTTTAAAACAGTCTTGTAGCAGCAATTGAAAGTTTTTTTAAAAAAACCTTTAAATACCCCTTTCTAGCACATTGAAAACCTTTTGATGATGGATTTAGAGCAGGTTTGAATATTTAGTTTCGACAATTATTTGAATCATTTGAAGAGCTAGAGCAATCTCCTTGGAGCGACTATTGAAGGATCTTCGATACCATCATTACTATGCCATTATTCTGGGACAATTATATTAGTGTTTCTTTATGTTAGTGTAACTTTCTTTTAAATTTTAATCTCCTATTACATTCTTTGAAAGATATATAGGAACTAAAATTTCCATATATTTCACTTAATTATTGTTTTCCCCACTCCCCGGCGTTACTTTGCACCTCTCAGTGCAAATGCTAGTTACATAGTCATTACAAGGAAGACCTACCTAGTTACACTCTTCAACATTATAACTATATATAATTTTGATGTTTCTAGGTTGGAGATTGTACTATTTTCATTGGAGGACACTACTATTGATGCACACAAGGCTTTTGAGTTACTTGGTAGGATTCTAGCAAAATTGGTTGTAGAAGGGATATTCTTTATTCAAGATATAACAAGGGAAATCAATGATGGAGGTACATAGCCAGGAAGCTTATTAGAAACGAGGGGATTTTGAGGTATTTCTCAAGAAGAAAATTTCAAGGTAGTCTACTCACAATTTTAATGCCTGATCAATTTTGTGGTTTATTTGTGATCTCTCATGTTGACTAGTGAATGGTTGGTTAGTTTTTAGCTCGTGCTCACATTTGTTGGTTTCTGAAGCTTGAGCACTTTATAACAAAAATAGGCAAAGTCAAACAACACAAATGGTCCACTAGCTCTCTTTTCATTTGCTAATATTATAATGAAGTTTTATTAGAAGCATTGTTTGTTTGTTTATTTTGGTTAGAAAAGGGTTTGCTCTTGGTTTTATGTGATTTTCAATTTATCGTATGTAGCATGTTGAGAAATGGGAAATAATAACATGACATTTATTTTGCAGAAATTTATGTTGAAGGAAAATTGCTTTGACATTGTTGATGTTAAGGTATATGTTGTATAAACTATTTATAGTCTAATTTATGTTATATTCTAGTGTTCATTGTTTTTCATTTCTTATAGTGCATTGTATTTTCTTTTGTTTTCAGAAAATGAAATCAGTATTGATGGTAAGAAGCATGAATTGAAAAAAGAGAAGAGCAATAACATTGGAGCGACAAATGCAAAAAGAGAGAGGAGAACTGGTTTGGTGATACCCTTAGAACCAATATCTCGCATAAGACACACATATAAAGACTTATGATCAAGTCTTCAGAGTTGGTGAATTCACCTGTAATGCCTTGACAACACAACGATAATGTTTTGAAGTGATGAAACATCATTTCATGTGTAAATTGTAGTCCAACTAATATAAAGTTGGAAACTCATATTGTAATATTTTAACATTTCATATAATATAATTCATGTGGTTGAAATTATTTATAGTTGCACTTGATGTTGTTTAGTATTGTAATTAAAATATGCGACTTTGTGTTTTCATATTAAATGAACATGCACATTGTATGACATTTTTTAAATCATAAAAATTAATTTATGTCGATTAATAATGAACACAAATAAAATGAATATGCGACTAAATTAGTTATTTAGAATGATTATTAATGAAATGCATATAAACTACTAAATTAGTCGTTTATATAATGAATAAATGGCTATTGCAAATGATAAATTTGTGACTACAAATGATGACTAAATTTTGCATATATACGACTATTAGTAGCTAATTTACAGTATCTTATAACACGACTAAAATTTAGTCACATTTCTTCGGTCATTAATTGGTTTCAAATAATGACTAAAATTTGCATATATATGACTATTAGTAGCTAATTTACAGTATCTTATAACACGACCAACATGTTGGTCATAGTTCTTTGGTCATTAATTGGTTTTCTTGTGTGATCATATAGTAATATATTTTGTTGTGTATTTGGTCATTAATTGTGACATTTAATGACCAAATCAATGACTAAATGAATGATTAAATCAGTGACCAAATGAATGACTAAATCAGTGACAAAATGAAAGACCAAATGAATGATTAAATTAGTGACAAAATCAATGACTAAATCAATGACCAAATCAATGACTAAATATACAACTAGATAACAAAATTGAGATAACCAATTAATGACTAAGCTAAAAACGACCAAAAGTTGGTCATGTTATAAGATACTGTAAATTAGCTACTATTGGTCACCGATCGAAAAATAGTCGTTTATATGCGAATTTTAGTTGTTTTTTTAGTAATAAATTAGCCATTTTGTACTAGTGCAATTAAACATATTTTTTACGAGGGTTAGAGACCTACAAATTTGCATATTATTGTGTGCTCTCTCATATATTCAATTTTTCCCCTATTTTTCTGATGGGATTTGCAGGAGGGGAGCTTTGATTATCTATGGAAGGAAATAACCATTAACATTTAGATTGTTCGTTTCTTGAGTAGCACGGGTAGCAAACACAACTTCATCTCTAGTCAGATTAATTGGGTTCACTTTTGGCTGTGGTTTGTGAGCCGAGGAATTGTTTGAATTTGCATGGCGTAGTCTGATTGTCTTTGGAAGCAACAATGTTTCTATAAGAGGGGCCTCCTCCACCCCCCCATGGGGGTTCCATTAATGGAGGGAAAGGCATTGACGATTGAGGCAAAAACCCTAGAAATAGAAGTTGCAAAGAAAAATATTGTCCATTAAATTATTATTTTTTGAAATGAAATGAGTAGGTATTTTCCAGTTGATTCAATATGTTTTGAAGGCCAAAACATTTTACATCTGATACAAGATCTTCTTCCACTATGTTCAAAAATGACCAAAAAATATTCAAGCTTTTAGCACTTTGTCTACAAACTACTGTTCTAATATGGAATTTTTTATATAGTCCTAAAAAAACTCCTAAGTAAGTACATATTTGCATAACATTTATTTAAATTTAAAAAAGAAACTACCCTTCATTATTCTCCCTTGGAACAAGATTAACTTCTGTTCCATCATTTCTAGCATTGGCTGATTGGAAGCAATAACCAACTCCAATGATGCCTCCTTGGTTGCCATCACATTCCGTTATGGTTCTGCGTACAATTGCACAAGACGTTTTGCAAACATTTCCTTGTTCACCCCGCTTATTGTTGCATCACTCGAAGGAACCAACCTCTCAAGCATGAGGTTTAAAATATCATATGCTACTTGCAACCTGTCTAACTTGGTCTGTAGAAAACCAATTTTTTATTTAAGAGAACAATTTGAGCTTGGGTTTAAGCCTTCCCCATTTCCCCTTGATTGGTTAACATGGTCATTATACACTCCATAGATGATGCAAGAGCATTAGAGCTTCCAAGCCATTAAGTCTTCAACGTGAAAAAACTTCACAAAGGGGTCTTTATTATTTAGAAGAATATATTCTTCTATGTAAATAAATGGTATTTTCTAAGATATTTTATGATTTTTAGAACTAGATGAGTCATAGTTTTAGAAAAGCTATGGATAGGAAAGATTTTATCCACAAGGAAAAATAAAATATTTCTTATAAAGGGGGGATTCTAGGGATATATTGAATGATTTATGAGTGATTAATGAAATGATTTTAGGATTAGGAAAATCTTGTTTATGGAATGATTTATGGGCGATTTATGAAGTGTTTTTAGGATCTAGAAAAATCTGTGACATTTCTAAATTCTATCTATTGTTAGCCTATAAGAAAAAAAAAAAAAAGTGTAAGTGTGAGGAAAGGAGAGAATGACCAAATGAATGTGAAAGCAGGCTCATAGAGAGAAAAAATTCTTTTTGAGTATTTTTGTATGTACATGTTTTGTTAATGAAATGAATTTTCAAATCTTCTATGTATTAAGTGTCTATGTGCATGATCCTTGAAGAATTCTTAAAATATGGAATTGGTATAATTAAGTGCCTATGTGTGTGAATTGGGCCAATAAATGTTATTGAAGATTTAGTGAAATTAATTTTATTGCATGTGTTAAATGGTGGAGGCCAAGAATCATTGGTCAAACTGCTATGAGAGATTCACAATTAAATTCTTTGTGAATTTTGTATTGAATTTAGTTCTGGGTTCTGTTGAGATCGTATGGAGATCCAAGTATAGACCAAGAAGATGAGTTCTAGTAGGATAATTTAATTCTCTTTCCATCAAGTGGTATCAAAGTGATTAGCTCTTCAAAGAAGAGAGTCAAAGTTGATTATGCTATTTGAGATTGGAAGAAATGACAGTTTATTTTACAAACATTAGAGTTGCGCAACAGAGGGAGATTGAAGAATTGCAACAATGCAATAGGTAAATTGGTCTTTATATTTATGAATTCAGGAATTGATATTTGAAAATAGCAGCAGAAGGAGAGTGATACTAGATCATAGCTTGGAAGCTATGACTGAGAGAACAAGTTAAGAAAGAATGGTGGCAGAAGAACCTTGTAGTAGATAGGAAACATGGAACAAGTAGAAGTTCTCAAAATAAGTAAACCGAGTAAGTGTAATATCCAAAGGAGCAGAGGAGTGCTTGAGAAGGTTCTAAGGAGAGAACCAAAGAAAATACCAAAAGGTCAAGCTAGTGAAGAAAGCTTGATGAGGTATTGAGTAGTAAGAAGAGGAGACTTGCTCCAGAGGAGAGGCTTGGTTGCAGTTCATATTGGGCATGGAGAAGCTCGCAAATATAGAGAGAAGGATGACCACATAGAGTCATTAAAAAGGTTCCGGTAAAATCCACAAGAGAAGGAAAGAAGGTGTCAAGGAAAATGACATAAAGAATAACATGAGTGATGACGAGTTCGAGAGGGCACTCACTGAGATTAAAGTATGGTTGAATGTACCTATGGATCTACTAAAATAAGAAGCTAAAGATCAGAAATGCAGATAGATTTTTAAGAATAAAGTTAAATGGTCAATTAAGGAATTGTTTGCAAGAAAGCCACAGCAGAAGATGATACACATGATAAGAACTTGGTTAAGAGATGGGGAACTCAAATCAGTTGAGTACGAGGCAGAAAAGGTACACTATTGTGAACCAGAGAAAGGGCCATTGCTTGGAGAGAATGTTGATGAAGCAGTGGACAAGATCTAAGATTCTCATATTTTTAAAACTAATGAATTTTCCATGGCTGCAGGTATGGAAGATGGCGGACAATTACCTACAACTATCACAAAATTAGAGGAAGAGCATAATGAAAATTCTGTTACAAGTGATGAAGGTGAAGGAGGACAAAACTCTTACTATGTTCTAAGTCAGGATGAAGAGAAACACTTAAATGCAACATTTGTGAAAGGAGGTACAAAGAGAAATGATGAACATGAAGTTGTGATAAGGGAGATAGAATCTATGTTATTTCCTGAAGATGAAATCCAACATCGCGTACAACACTCAAAGCAAATTTTCAAATATTTTGAGGAAGAGATGGCATTTTTGGAAAGCTGGTTGGCAAGAGATGAAGGTTGCATAGAGGATGCAGAGTCAGCTAGTTTGGAGAAAAATATTAGCATTTAATACAATAGTAATATGCCTGAAAAGAAGTTGCAACAAGCAGAAGTTGGCAACAAGCTTAAGTCGAGAATCAAATTCGACAAAGAGATTGATGATTTGTGGAAATTTATGAAGCAACATTCCAAGAGAATGTACGACAAGGAGAAGACAACATTCAACCATAGAATGCAGTCAGCTTAGAGAAATTATGTTAGCAAATTAAATGGACAACAACATAATAAAGTCTGGGACCAAGGAAGAATGAGTAAATAATTTTTTTTCTTTTTCCTTGAGAATGATTAGTTACAATTTAAAGTTTGGGATCCTCGAGGAATTGTTGCACTACTACAGAAAAGTGACAAACCTCATAGAGGGGTCTATGAACATTTTCCTACTTTAGGAGTATGATGCAGGAGCATTAGAGCTTCCAAGCCATTAAGTCTTCATTGTGAAAAAAGCTTCAAAAATGGGGTCTTTATTTTTTAGAAGAATTTATATTCTTCTATGTAAATAAATGGTGGTATTTTTTGAGTTGATACATTTTATCATTTTTAGAACTAGATGGGTCATAGTTTTATAAAATCTATGGATAGGAAAGATTTTATCCATAAGGAAAAATCAAATATTCCTTATAAAGCATGACAAATTATCGAATAGATTGAATGATTTATGAGCGATTAATGGAGTGAATTTAGGATTTAGGAAAATATGATTTATGGAGAGATTTTTGGGTGACTTATGGAGTGATTTTAGGATGTATAAAATTATGTGATGTTTCTAAATTCTATCTATTGTAAGCCTGAGAAATAAACAAAGAAAGCAAGTGTGAGGAAAGGAGAGAATGACCAAAGAAATGTGAAATGAGACTCATAGAGAGAAACACATGTTTTTGAGTATTTTTGTATGTACATGTTTTGTTAATGAAATGAAGTTTTATATCTTCTATGTATGAAGTGTCTATGTGCATGATCATTGAAGAATTTTGAAATATAGAATTGATAGAATTAAGTGCCCATGTGTGTGAATTGGGCTAAAAAATCTTTTTGAAAATTTAATGAAATTAAATTTACTACATGTGTTAAATGGTGGAGCCAAGAATAATTGGTTTGGAGTTAAATTCTTTGTGAATTTTGTATTGAATTAGTTATGGGTTATGTTGAGACCGTATGGAGATCTAAGTATAGAATAGGAATATGAGTTGTATTTTCTTGCCATCAGTAGATGCCATCAAGTAATCCAATTGACGATTGACTTCATATTTTTTTGACAAACGTTCCATTTTGATATCCACACCGTAATCCACCCTCTTTACAGGATTGTTAAAAAAACAAACTCTAATTGCTGGGAAAACAGAGAAGCAAGAGCTCTCTTTATGACCATGCAAGTTGGTCTCTATCGAATCCCTGCTTCGCTCACCATCTTTATTACGACAATCCTCCTCACACTTTCTCCAGCTCATGCATTCAATCAAAGGGACAATTCCTTTGCAACTTCCATCCCACCCCATTAAAGCGAATATCTGCGACCATGTTTGCTGCATCTTGTTTATTGAAATACTAACTTGTTGCGTCCATCCAAATTTATTAACGAGATGAACCAACTTCCACATGTCTCTTGCCATGACTGAATTCTCATGGGTTGTCCAAGTGTACACACGATCCCAAAATTCGAAAGTGAAGAGGAGTCGTTGAAACCGAAGGGATAGAAAAATACATAAACAACAAACCATGTTGGAGTCTGACAACAAGATGTCTGACATCCAACCTATTTATTCTTTCTTTAATGCAAATTAGAACTTGCAATACCCTTAAGGTCTGACTTGATTTTTTCATTTTCATGGTAAATATTTGAGAGCTAAACTTTTGTCATCATGAGGGATCATTCCTTGTTCTAGAGAGACACCTTTATTAGCTAATGAATCTGCCATTGAATTATGATGTCTCTTGATATGGAAGAATTCAACAACCTTGAACTTTTCTAGTTGCAAATTTGTTCTATGCAGAATGGAGGATTGTGATTGCACTGAGTTCCCTTTGATCTTGCAAATTGTTGAATAACTAACATTGAGTCTCCAAAAACCATTTATGTCCCATGGATTTTTCAGGGTGCTGAAACTATTTATGCATTCAAAAAAATTTTAAACAAAAAAAGTCACAATCTTGCTTGAAATTGGATCATCAGATTTTGGTGAAAAATGTTATTTCGTCATAAGTTAAACTGCACCTATAAAAACAACGTTCTCTAAACATTATATGTTTTGGACTTTTCTTTGTTCGAATTTAGTGATTTTTTTTGGTGAAATCTTAATTTTGTTATTAAAATTGGTTTTTGGTTTCAAATTCTCATGGGTTGTCCAGGTGTACACATGATCCCAAAATTCGACAATGAGGAGGAGCTGTCGAAATAGAAGGGACATAAAATACACAGACAACAAACCATGTTGGAGTCTGAAAACAGGACGTGAGATATCCAACATATTTATTCTTTCTTTAATGCAAATTAGAACTTGCAATACCCTTAAGACCTGATTTGATTTTGGCATTTTCATGGTAAAGATTTGAGAGCTAGACTTCTGTCATCCCGAGCCATCATTCCTTGTTCTAGAGATACACCTTTATTAGCTAATGAATCTGCGAATGAATTATGATGTCTCTTGATGTGGAAGAATTCAACAACCTCGAACTTTCTAGTTGCAAACTTATTCTATGCAAAATGAAGGATTGAGATTGCACTGAGTTCTCTTTGATCTTGCACGCCGGTTGAATAACTAACATTGAGTCTCCAAACACCATTATTTGTTGATTTTTTTTTTTGATAATGTCAATTCAAGACGCTGCCACAAAGCTAAGAATTCAACATGGTTATTAGTTGAACTCCTTAGACCCCAAGCATATAGTGTCTCTATTTCTTCGTCATGGCGAAAAATAACCCCTCCTCGCTCTTGCCTCCCTGCATTCTCCATTAAATTGTTTTTTGTTTGTTTATCAAGTTGTCTATGTCTTTCAGAGATAATTACAGGCTTAACTTTTGGCTTGAGAAACCGCGACCCAGGGGCATCTAAGCCGTCAAAATCATCTGGGGATCATACCTTGCCTGGGCCACACTAATCCTTAACATGAATGGATTTTTGCCCAGATAATTTCGAATTGGTGACCTTCACATCACAGAGTGACTTAACAGTACACCTCATCATTGTCTATTCTATGCCCCATGGACTTTTCTATTAAATTATTAACACCAAAACAAATTCAATTTTTTTCAATAAATAAATATCTATATAAAAATATTTTTAAAAACAAACCTAAATTAAAAAGCATTTTCCAATATATATTATAATACTTTCACCCAAAATCTTTAGTGCAACGTTAAGGTGCAATTTCCAAGTCATTTTATTGTAACTTCGCGGAAGGCAAACGCAAAACGAGGACTATGAAGCATATGGTGTCATGATAGGTTACTTAACGAGGAAGACTAGATTATGAGTCCGAAGCATATGGTGTCATGATAGGATTCCTTAACGAGGAAGACTAGTTTATGTCTATGCAACGAAGATGAAGACTAGATTATGAGTCCGAAGCATATGGTGTCATGATAGGATTCCTTAACGAGGAAGACTAGATTATGAGTCCGAAGCATATGGTGTCATGATAGGATTCCTTAACGAGGAAGACTAGTTTATGTCTATGCAACGAAGATGCCATTTACCATGAATGCAAATTTGGGATTAGGGTTATGTGAGGTTCTGGTTTTGTTATTTTGTCTGAAATAAATAAATAAATATTAAATATCATGCAGAATTTATAATTTTATTTTGTTTATTAGATAAAAAGTGTGATGTTAAAAAAAACAAAGCCAATCATTAATTTAATATATAATATTTATTTATATGGAATAGACCCAAATCCAATTAATAAAAATATAGATAAAACTATTAACTGTGATTCACATTATACACAGTAAAATATTTTTTTAATTTCTTGATTTATCAAGTATCATAAAAATTAGAATATATAAAAATAGAGTTTTGTAAATAATACATATATAAATTAAATTTGTTTTGTTTTTTTTTATAATTTTGTTTTTGTTATTTAAAATCAGATTTTAATTACATCTAAAAATTCAATACTAAAAAAAAACTAAAAAAAACCCAAATTATCCTTGAAAAAAAAAAAAAAAATTAAGTTCACAAGTCATATAATTCCAACTCTTCTCCACCAAATTTTAATAATTTAAACCAGAAAATCAAAATAAACTAACAAATAGAGTATAGCTATAAAAAAAATCTCTTTACCTCCCGACGGTGAAAAAGAGATTTGCATCCCGACGGTAAAAAAGAGATTTGCAACATCATTACACAACTCCGCTACTCCCTAACTCCCTTTAACCATGCCCTTCGAGAGAAAGGGGAAAAGTGGTATCATTGGGAAATTTAGGGTTAGGGTTCGATGGGCGCCGACCTAGTCTGTACTTATATACGCGTGGCCGAGATCGAACGGGAATAAGGCAGTCGAATGTTTAATTTGTCGTGTGAAGGGATCTGTCATGGATGGAAGTCTCAAGGAGTGGGAGGATAGGGAAAGACTATGGCTGTTTTTCCTAATCAGTCTTCCCTACTCCTCCCATTCCTATTGACTTCACCACACATCCCTTCCCAATGCAACGCAGTAGACAGACTATCAAGAATGGTATGGAGAATTCGTCCCGTTCTGTACTTTTACAGGGATGCCATGTAATTTTACGGCAGCAGTTCCAGGAGGGTAAGAAAGTCACACAATATCTCATTGTCTTCTCATTGTCTTATCTGATCTGCTGTGATCTATGCTCTGTAATAATGTTTTCAACTCCACTCAGGCCTGTTGCCTTCACTGCACATCCCTGTTGTCTCTAGGCTTCGAATGTTGTTGCTGTTACACTTCAGATCTGTTCGCATGGTACATGTTTGCTGTCAGGTAACATGTTTTATCTTTTTATTTTGTCTTCTCTATTTGAGTTGATTTATGGATCAGGGCTAGGGCTTGCTGCTTCAGCCAGACCCAGAGGTGAGCTTTTCGTAGACTTGACTTGCCATATTATTTAGACAAAGGCCAGATCGTTCAGCTTGGTGGTTTAGTTTAGTTTCTGTTTGGAGTTGGAAAAGGCTATAAATGCTTTTCAGTAAGGT
Organism: Pinus albicaulis; assembly: GCA_034641835.2. NCBI lineage: Eukaryota > Viridiplantae > Streptophyta > Pinopsida > Pinales > Pinaceae > Pinus > Pinus albicaulis. Next base: position 668,310,317 of record CM076579.1, on the reverse strand, counting down.
TTCTACTATAATTGATATTTACTGTTCATTAAGGTAATCGCAATATCCAGTAGTTACTGTATTGTTGTGTGGAACTCTTTCAAATGCTAATGAAACAGTTATCCTCCTTGTGTGGAACTCTTTCAAATGCTAATAAAACAGTTATCCTCCTCTCTGAGTTTTCGATTGCTTCTAGGCATATTATTCCTGTGAGCAAGATCTGGGTGTGGAGGTATGAACGGCTCCTGGATCTTACACTGGTCCTGTGTTTCATCTCGCAGGGTACACTGACCTAGAGGAGAATAAGCAATGAAATGTGTAAATAGGTTGGGTTGGGACAACAGTTTAGAGAGGCTAATAACCTTATACATGGATATAACATAATATTTCTCTATTATACTGTTGTCGCACATATTCTGTACAAATTCCTATCGATTGTTCTTGTTGGTGGAGGTAGTTGCTCAGGGTTTGAAATGTTGCACTGTAGTTTCCAAAGTTTGAAACTTTGGAGATCGGAAGGGGTTCATTCTCTTCAAATCCTCGAGCCTTATCTTTTAGCTTTTAACCCTTTTCTTTTTATCAATGTTAAAAATTAATAACATAACCTTTAACTTGGTAGATATTACATTAGATCCATTCCATTTTTATCATTGTTTGTTCGCAATTTAACTGACTACTATACGGCTTAGATTGGCTTAGTTTGCGTCTTCATCCCCTTGGAGAGTTTTGTAAGACCATCTAATCCCAATTACGAATTTCAATTCTAGACAAAATGATTCAATTCAATTTTGATCATTTGATATATGACCAACCCTATTCCCTGGTAAGCATACAACATATTCCTGAGTTTCAAGATTATGTTCCTACAGCGATTTTGACTATACTATAAATTAACCAATATAACACACTTTAGTTCACAGTCTCAACATATGCCAAACAGCAATCTTGACAAAGATAAAGATATAATCAACAGAAAACACTTTACCCTCGAGTTTCATTATGACGCTCATACAGAGATGGATCCGGAGGAGAAAACTCAAAAGAAACAAATATATTCTGCATTGGAAAATTGATAATCATTTAGAGGATATTAAAAAAATACTGCTAGTAAAGGCAGTTAACATTACACAAAATTCGAAAAACATTTAAAATCTGATATTAAGCAAAAAAAAATTGCAGAACATTTAAAAGCTTATGTTAAGTAAGGGGGTGAAAGTTGTTGGCTTTCTCATGTTCAGATGGTGTAATTTAGACGTCCTGTTCCACACCTGCCATTTACACATCTCCATGTCGCTGCTGAACAAAGTCATCATAATCCTTACCAAATTTGAGACCATTTGATTAAGGGAGATGCACTCAGCCTGTCGATAGTCAAGTTGTCTTTCTTGATAGATACAGGATTCTATGATGAAGGCATACTCCTTTCTGATTTCCTCCTGGGAGTGCAATTTACCTGTCACCGAGAGAATTGAAGTTCCCTTGTCTGCAATAAGAGTATCCTCTTCTTGCAGAGCCTATTGAATATCAGTGGTTTCACAAAATGGGCATCGTCCAGAATGTGATTGGTTTTCCATGCTGTGATGGTTTTGGCATAGCAGAATACCATATCCCCTGTTCAATTCTCACAGGCTACACTAAGGACAAACATAAATAACAGATACCAAATTGCTTATCTAACTTCCCTTCAAACGAAATTTCATGGAAAACAGAAAAACCTTTAGAGACAGTGATTCCATAGTAATGCAAAGAACTCACCTTTGAATATGCCATACAACGAGGAGAAGACTTAGAATCTTTACAGGAATAGAGTTGTCAGAATCACGAAGCCAAAACACACCCTACACGATAGCAATTCTCTTACCCAGGACAACATCAGGCACTGGGAACCAATTTCGATGTAGAGGCGATGCCACAATACAGGATACAAGTCTCATTACCTAGAAAGACACAACCCAGTTGATAGCACCTCCACTCACAAGAAACCAGTAGAGAAACCTTGATACCCGTCCGTCAAACAAATGGGATACGCCGTCAAGCAAATTGGAGACCTCGCCATCAGACACCATTGTTCTATCTTCGTCAGCAACCACTTGATATACCCACTTTTATATTAAACTGCATGTGTGAAGGTACAGCCGGAATTATGAAACCTTAAATGCCACTTTCGCTCCTCGACACATTTATCATGTTCTATTTTGTTGGGCATTTAAAAAAAGGGGAAATCATCCCCTCTCTCTTGATCTGTGGGGATGAGTTCTATTGATCTGAATGGGAATGAGGTCAATATAACAATATAGTTCAATGAATATTTTCCATTATTTTCAATTATGTTATGGGCAAGGAATTGAACTTGGATAGAGAAGATAGCAACTATTCTATGAACTTAGATAGAGAAGAGAGCAACTATTCTACATGACTCTCTAGTCAATACTATTCTATAATCTTCTAGTCAATACTATTGACTTTCTTACTTCAAGCTCTAATTGACTAGTCAAAGCTAGACTTTCCTTCAATATTTTACTAATTACCACTCCAATATTTAGGCAGTGTCTAGTGAAGGGGAAGATTTGTCTGGATGGTCAAATGGGGCTGGTTAAATGTGGCTGGAATTTGGTAAAAAAAAATTCAAAAAATCTTGCATTAGTAGTGTTTGAATCATGTTTTTGATGGTGAAAATGGATTCAGCACCATCAAAAATCTTGAGACACCCAAATTCTCATAAAAAATCTTGAGACACCCAAAATCTCATAATTTGACAGTTGTAACCTTGATTTACAAAAATCTCTACCAAATTTTATCAAAATTTAACTAAAATTTCCATGATTTCAACAAATATTTATTTAAAGCTCCTAAATTCCCTACTATATTTTATTGATTCAAAACTATTTACTTAATACTCCTTAACACATATAATATTCTATTGATTGGAATTCTACTACTTGGAGCACTTCAATATTTTATTGATTCGAAACCATTGACTTCACCATTCCTTAACATCTATAATATTTTATTGATTCAAAGCTATTGAGTTGCTCTACTCCTTGCACACGATAATATTCTATTGATTCGAAGTTAGTGGCTTTCGTACTGTTTAACACATGATAATATTCTATTGATTTGAAACCCCATTAATGACTTAACACAAACACATGATAATATTTTATTGATTCAAAGCTGCCAAATTCTTTTTGAATTCTTCTCTATACTTATTGATAAATATTCTATAATATTTTATTGATTCAAAGCTATTGAGTTGCTCTACTCCTTGCACACGATAATATTCTATTGATTCGAAGTTAGTGGCTTTCGTACTGTTTAACACATGATAATATTCTATTGATTTGAAACCCCATTAATGACTTAACACAAACACATGATAATATTTTATTGATTCAAAGCTGCCAAATTCTTTTTGAATTCTTCTCTCCGTAACACATGATAAATATTCTATTGATTTGAATCTAGTGATTTTTCTTTGAATTTTGATTTGAAGCTAGTGATTTCTCTGTAAATTCTCTATTTTTTTGAATTTTGATTTGAAGCTAGTGACTTCTCTCTAAATTCTCTATTGAAAATATTAGTGAGAAATGGGTTTTTTTGATTTGTGATATAATCATAGACGCATGATTCGAGTTCCTATAATTTAGGAATCAATTTCTAAAAATTAGGACGAGTTAAGATGCACTTAACTGCTGTGCTGAAATTGAAAGTCGAGTTTTTGATTTTCTAGTGTGAGTTGATTAAGTGGTTGACTTGAAATAGGCGAATTGCATGAGCAGTTAATTCATGCTAATTCAATCAATCACAAAATGATTCCTTAATTAGAAAACTCATTAGTTTTAACCATTCGAATTGCCTTTAAAAGGAGGAATGAGGGCACAAGTTTAATCATTGTTTTGGTGAGCACGAGCTGGCGAGACCAAGCAATAAGAAGCACAAGTATGTGTGTGAAGCTTGTGAGAGGAAGAGTGTGCAATAGAATCTTGTGCCTAGGTTGGTAGAGGGCAACAGAAATCAACAGTCTTGCAAAGGTTTCAAGCTTAGATCAAGCAGGAAAGAAAAGTGTCTTTCAGATTGAAACATTTATATTTTGTAAGAGATCAATTGCTTAGTTTCTCTATTGATAAAATCTCAAACAAGCAAAGGGTTTTCCCAGTTGGGTTCCCTAGACAATTTCGTGTTTTTGAATTGTATGGTATGGCTGTGCTTTTATTTATGTTCCTATTCTGTTGCAAAGTTTAGTAGAGAAATTGTGTCTATATGAAAAGAAAGTAGCTTTTAGATTGTTTGTTTATATTAGCAAACCAAAATTTCATAGATTTTCTACATGGTATAAGAGCAGTGAATAGAATTGACCAACACAAATATAGCAAATTTGTGTGCCCTGGGAGCAACATTTTGGAGCAACCAAATTTTTTACAAGTGGGTAGTCCTTGAAGTCCTCATGTACAAGTGATCATTGAAGGACTAATGAGCTGTGAAGAGGCAGAATCATGGAACCCTAGTTCACTGGGTTGCAGATGGCCAAACCATTGATAAGAGGGAAGATCCAAAAGACCTAATGAGTCCACTTCTTAGTGGAGCTAGAGGCTTGCTAGTGGGCAAATCAGTGAGCCAAAGTTTGGTGACACAAAAGGAGTTGTGATCATTGATAGTGGCAGATTGTGGACTCACAAAGCATGGTGGGAAAGAACAAGTCTTCAGGTCAGGTTCCATAGAAGAAAGCATATAAGTCTTTTAGCTTAGAGGGCGCAGCTGTAGCAACGAAGAACATGGTAATGTTGAAGACAAATCCAGGTGGTCGAGGTTCTTCCAAGAACACCTTCCACGTTAAGAGGGAGTGTTGAAAATATTAGCGAGAAAAGAGTTCTTTGATTTGTGCCTTAATCATAGGAGTCAAAACAAGTTCCATCTTGTGCATGACTCCAGTTCCTATAATTTAGGAATTGGTCCCTAAAAATTAGGACAAATTAGGACGCAGTTAATTTATGTTTTGAAATTTAAAGTCGAGTTCTTGATTTTCTAGTGTGAGTTGATTGAGGAAAAACACAAGTGGTTGACTCGAGATAGGATGAGTTTCATGAACAATTAACTCACGCTAATGCAATCAATCACAAAATCAATTTTTAATTAGAAAAATTACTAATTTTAACCATTTGAATTGCCTTTAAAAAGAGGAATGAAGGCACAAGTTTAATCATTGTTTGGTGAGACTAAGCAATAGGAAACACGATTTGTGTGTGGAACTTGTAAGAGGAAGAGTGTGCAAGAGAAATTTGTGCACATGTTGGAAGAGGGCAGTAGAGATCAATCTTGCATATGTTTCAAGCTTTAGATCAAGTAGGAAAGACAAGTGTGTCTTTCAGATTGATTGGCTTCCCTAGATAATTATGTGTTTTTGAATTGTGACTGCTTTTATTTTTGTTCATATTTTGATGCATTTAGTAGAGAAATTTTATGTTTATGTGAGAATAAATTTTATTTCAGATTTCTCGTATTAGCAGATCAAAATTTTGTGGATTTTCTACATTCTCGTAATAACCATTGTTATGCTTACCATTAGTGGTGTTGGCCTGTGACCGTGCAAAAGGTGGAGAAGTGGCCCCTATAAGGCAATGTTGGCTTGTGGTTCTTATGAATGGATAAGACAACATTAGAGTTAAGCAAATGAAGTTTATGACAAAAACTTTCGATTTGCGATCTGCGGGTGGGCCCACCTCCTTGCCACATCACCTCTGCCCATCGCACTTAGCAAATCATAAGTTATACTATTTACCCTTCGCTACTTGTAACCAAAACTCCTCATCTGCGATCTGCGGGTAGACCCACCTCCTTGCCACGTCACCTCCACCCATCACACTTCGCAAATCGCAAGTTATACTGTTTATCCTTCGCTGCTAATAACAAAAACTCCCGATTTGCGATATGCGGGCGGTCACACCTCCTGTCACGTCACCTCTGCTCATCGCACTTTGCACTTCGCAAGTTTTAACATTTACCCTTTGCTTCTCATAACTAAATTCCCCGACTTGCGATTTGTGGGTGGTCCCACCTCCTGCCACGTCACCTCCGCTCATCGCACTTCACACTTTGCAAGTTTTAACATTTACCCACTGCTTCTCATAACTAAACTCCCCGACTTGCGATTTGCGATATAAGTTGGGTCCCACCTCTGTCTTGCCACGTCGCCTTTCCGCCATCACACTTCGCACTTCGCAGGTTTTAACATTTACTCTCTGCTTCTCATAACTAAACACCCCAACTTGCGATTTGCGATATTAGTTTGGGCCCCACCTCCTCGCCACGTCATCAATAGCCCTTCCATGACCTTTGTCCCGCTCTTTTCAGTGTTAAACCGTCTCGCTGTGTGTTAATGTCACATGCCCCCTTTTGAAGCTCGGTCTCTGGTTTTGCAAGTTAATCACAGCATGGGTTTTTGGTGGAACAAGCACATCTATGGTTGATTCATTTTGTCCAGGAAATCTTTGCTAAAGAGCCAGGCACGCGCGGCATGAATGGCCGTTTCATAACGGTTAATGTGAATCATGAGAACGAGTGAATGGAGGCTTCCCACAATAGGTGGAATCATGTGATGGAAGCCAGTCACCCCACCTGTTCACAACCACTCTTCGCCGCCCCATTTTGAAGATTCCAGGATTTGGCCTCCGTGGCAAACTATGTTTTTCTTTTACTGCTTGATTATGATGTCTCGCTGGTGAAATCTCAATTTCACTTGATTCTGTTTTGATTTTTTGATTACGGGAGTGATTGCTTGATGCACGCTCTGCTAGTTGGTTAGGATATTTTGATTTTCACATGTGGGCCGATCATGGAAGTTTATTCGATCGTAAACCCTTAGTAGAACTCTATATGTAGAGAGTTCAGAGATGAAAGAAAGATTTTGAATTTTGGAGAAATGTTGTTGTAGCTCTGTATGATTGTGCTCTTTATGCTTCTGAGAGACATATTTGGGAGCGCTATTTTGAACATAATATGATATAAAACGCTGTTTATTTGGATTCCAGATGGAGCAATGAGTAGTATTTATTTGTATTCTCTTGTTTATCAGTCATCTCATATTTATGTATAATCATCTTTCAATGTTCTATTGCTTTGATGATTCGTGTAATGTAGCTGTCAGTGGTATGCATTTTTATCCATGAATTCGTGTATGTGTAAGTTCACGTGTTAAATTTGCTGTGCTCTCTTAATTCGTGCTCCACGAATCTCTGTTGTTGGTCATATTCTAGTTACATCCGCTTCTTCTGAGTTCACAGGAGACAAATTCTTAAGACTTTTAACCCTGTCTCTCGCGGGTTCCTCCTCCTTCTCAACACATTTGCATATTTTGAAAGCCTCTGCTCATTGTTTTATACTTGGCCCATTTGAAAAGCCACCAAGCTATACAACCTCCTAAGCCCTCTCGCAGTATAGGGTAATTCACATGAATCAGACTACAAAGTCTTCACCATTCTGAACCACCACAACCATTATTCTCTTTATCCATATTCTGTCAGAGGCATCCTTATAATTATCTACATCTAACCTATGATTTCAAGATGTCCTAGGCACTGGTCTTTTGCAAATCAAGGTTGTTTCTAGGAGCTACAACATCTTTTTGGTGTCGTCGCTGGGGATACGAATGAAGAAGTCTTTTCCCTCGGAGATGACATAAATTCCACCCTTTAGACAAGTGAGCAGGAAGGGTTGAGAGTTGCGTATTCCTCACCTTGACGACTCCATTGTAAAATAGTCCTAATCAGAAGTAATCCTGGCTTTCACCAGGCCTCACACCAGATTCATATTCAACGTCTACCCCCACCTCTAAAATTAGATGACTGTGTCGGGTTTCCTTTTGAACAAGTATGCTCCCTTGGCCCTCCCTCAACCTCTAAATGATATGTTGCAAGATTATCTAGATCTGTTGCTGCGTTTTACAGGGGAAGATAGTATGCTCGCTCAGAGACATATTGAAAACTTCTGCGCTTTTGCTAAGAATGCGAATGTAGAACATTTAAATGTGGTGTTAAGGCTTTTCGTCCAATCCTTGGATGGGGAAGCTCGGAAGTGGTTCAAGTCTCTAGCCGATAACACAGTCCACACTTCGGAAGAAATGTAGAATTTCTTCACATTGAAATGGGGAGAAAAGAGGGACCATCGATACATTCTCACCAAGTTCAATGCTCTAGAGAAGAGACACAATGAAGATGTAACGAAATTCATAAAGAGGTTTAATAAGCTCTATAATAATCTTCTCGTTGAAATAAAGCCTCCCCAAGCAACTGCTAAGGTGGTCTTTGCAGGAGCTTTTGAACCGGAGTTTGGGTTCATCGTAAGAGAGAAAATCCACATCTTTGGATCAGATCCAGACTGATGCATTGGAGGTAGAAGCAAACTTTGCTTCTACTGGTAAATTCAAGGGGAAGTCAGAACATGAAGACAAAAGAAAGAACAGGGAAGAGGCTTCTACTTCCAATCAGGAGAGGGAATCAAAGGAGTATAGAATTGAAGAAATGAATAAGTTAATCAATAACCTTTCCAATACGCTGATTAAGCTTGAATTGGAGACCAAAAATTCCCCTCCTCGTCCCAACCAAATGAGTCCTAACCGAGGGTTTACTCCTCATTATCGGAAGCCCTCTCTGCAGTTGTTGCAGCGAGATAGGAAGGAACAACAAGACCACATTCAACCACCTTTATACTTGCAGGGAGAAGTGGAGGGATAGGCCGAGGAAGTCGCAGACAACCAAGAAAATCAATTCCTCGCTTACTTTGATGATGAGGAGGGTGAATTCATCCTGCAAGGGGAGCAAGAGAAGGAAGTCCCTCCAGAGGATCAAGATATTGACAGTTATTGCAGACAGTTTGTGGATTTTACGCAAACTCAACTCCACAAGAAGTATGACTTCAGGTCCTTCAGAAAAAGAACTTGAGGGCAAGAACAAAATGAAGAATCAATATTAAGAGAAAAAACCTCTCCTAGTCCTGCTAGTAAGGGGAAGAAGCCATTAGAAGAGTCAACCCCTCATAAGGCCATTGCATCCACTTTCACAAAGAAAGACACTAATCCTTTCAAAAATGAAGTCCACATCTATACCCTTGAAACTGCCTGACCCTCCTAAAGAGCAGTTCAAAGAAGCCATTACAGAGAAAGGGCCCACACCCTTTAATCTCCAAGAAGAATGACCCATGGTGGTTTTTGGACCACATGTAGAAAACCAGTTCCTAGCCTATTCTGAAGAAGAGGGAGGTGAGCTTACCCTTCATGAAGAAGGGGAAGAGCTGGAGTGTTTCCCAGAGGACATTGCTAAAACTCAACAACAGTTTGGTGATCCGGAAACAGAGGCAACAAAGCTTAATTGTCTAGATCCACAAGAACATCCTCAGCAAGTAGTGTTTCCTTCAGAGATTAAAGACCAATCAGAGTTGCATGATGAAGACTATCTTTCAAATTCTCTTTCAATAGTACAACAGATTGTTACAATCATGTTCCTTCACCCGAAATTAACGAGAGTTTGCAGCTCCCTTGCAAGCTTCTGTGTGACAAAGATAATGATAAAGAACATTCAGATCACTTGACTACCGTGGATAATGAGGGAAAAAAATTGGTTTCCTCGTTGTTTGAAGATAATCAGTTTCAACACACAAGAAAAGCAACAGTTGGAATGAGGTTTTTGTTCCTATTACAAATATCTTAGAAGATCCTATGTTGCATATTTACTATGATCCTTTAGTCAGTGTATTGCAGTCATCAGTAAAGGAAGAATATGATGTATGTATCAGGATGTTTGTCTTACTATGGCAAGGTAAAGTTAAAAATTGGTTTGAGAATCTTTCAACTGCTAGCATGAGCAATTTTCATCAATTCATGCAAGTTTTCCTAGGTCGATGGGTAATCATGGGAAATGTCTTTCTTATCATAGAAGAGTATGAACATTTAAAAAGGTAGCTAGGGGAGACAGTGCATTATTTTTCAGCGAGGTTCAATAAAGTGTATCATTCAATGCCTGTTGATATAAGGCCACCCCCAGGAGTAACTATCTTGCACTACCCAAATGCCTTTAATCTAGGGATGGCATTCCAAGTAAGAGAAAGGGACACTGCAACCCTTGAAGAAATGCAAAATGTTGCAGTTGATGTGGAAGTGAACTTGCTGAACGGAGAGGCAAAGTTTAAAACAAAGGAAGAATTGATCCAGTTTGATTCTTTACCTTTATGCCTTAATTCATCAGATAAAATGCAAACATGTTCCGAGTTGTTTGAAGACCTGGATAACACGTGTAGTACCAAGTTGTGAGGTTGGATCGATTGGGTCAGCATATTCAAAAACTGGTCAAGTGTATCTTGATACAGTGGCTATCTATATTGAAAAATTTTTCATCATAAAGCCACCATACCTTTTTAGCGCTTTTGTTGTGGTTCAGGTTTGCCAAGCTCCTTGCAATGAAGATCAGGTTGGGAATTTCTATCAAAAACCATTAACAGGTTTGTTCCTGAGTTTGGTGAAAAACAGTGAAAGAACTAAGTTATTAGAGTAGTTGCTTGCCTGGTTACACTGGCATTATTGTATCATTTAGAATAGCAGTAATTCCAACAGATTAGGGTAGGTAGGTGTGTGTGCAAATAAGCTCAGTACTATGAGCATCTTTCTAGTTTTAGTTTCAGATTGCTTTGCAATTTTTAGTTCAAGTGTGTTTCAGATTTCAGTTTCAGCTTGGGTCAGATTTCAACATTCGAGATTTTCAGGGTGAGTCAGTGATTTTCGTTTTGATAGTTTGCAGTGCACAACTTAGTTGTAGTTTCAGTTCAAATTTACAGTATGCATTTGCGACTCCATGCGCCCAATAAAGCACAGGCATTCAGGTCTGCAGGTTCTCAACGCACTTAGAACAACACGTCGTTCCTAGATGGAGCCAATGTTGGCCTGTGACCGCGCACAAGGTGGAGAAGTGGCCCCTATAAGGCAATGTTGGCTTGTGGTTCTTATGAACGGATAAGGCACCATTAGAGTTAAGCGAATGAAGAGTAGGAGCAACGAAAGTGAACGCTAAGCACTTCAAGCATGGGTCGGGCAGACACCCCACAGTTAAAGGAGGAGCAGGCACTTACCATTTACCTTTTCGCATCGCCAACCTTTCCGCTTGTTGCACTTTGCACATCGCAAGTTTTATCATTTACCCTTCGCTACTTATAACAAAAACTTCGAGTCTGCGATCTGCGGGCGGGCCCACCTCCTTGCCACGTCACCTCCCCCCATCGCACTTCGCAAACCGCAAGTTATACCATTTACCCTTCGCTGCTTATAACAAAAATTCACGATCTGCGATCTGCGGGCGGGACCACCTTCTTGCTACGTCACCTCCGCCCATCGCACCTCACAAATCACAAGTTTTACCATTTACCCTTGGGTACTTATAACAAAAACTCCCGATCTGCGAGCAGGCCCACCTCCTTGCCATGTCACCTTCGCCCATCGCACTTTGCAAATCGCAAGTTATACCATTTACCCTTCACTGCTTATAACAAAAACTCATGATCTGCGATTTGCGGGCGGTCCTACCTTCTGCCACGTCACCTCCTCTCATCGCACTTTGCATTTCGCAAGTTTTAACATTTACCCTCCGCTTCTCATAACTAAACTCTCCGACTTGCGATTTGCGATATAAGTTGGGCCCCACCTCTGTCTTGCCACGTCGCCTTTCTGCCATCGCACTTCGCACTTCACAGGTTTTAACATTTACCCTTCGCTTCTCATAACTAAACTCCTCGACTTGCGGTTTAAGGGCAGTCCCACCTCCTGCCATGCCACCTCCGCTCATCGCACTTCGCACTTCACAAATTTTAAAATTTACCCTCCGCTTCTCATAATTGAACTCCCCGACTTGCGATTTGCAATATAAGTTGGGCCCCACTTCTGTCTCGCCACGTCACCTTAACGCCATCGCACTTCGCACTTCGCAGGTTTTAACATTTACCCTCCATTTATCATAACTAAACTCCCCGACTTGCGATTTGCAATATCAATTTGGGCCCCAGCTCCCCGCCACGTCATCAATAGCCCTTCCACGACCTTTGTCTCGCCCTTTTCAGTGTTAAACCGTCCTGCTGTGTGTTAATGTCACATGCCCCCTTCTGAAGCCCGGTTTCCGGTTTTGCAAGTTAAGCACAACATGGATTTTTGGTGGAACAAACACATTTATGGTTGATTCAGTTTGTCCACGAAATCTCCGCTAAAGAGCCAGGCACTCGCGGCATGACTCGTTGTTTCATAACGGTTAATGTGAATCATGAGAACGAGGGAGTGGAGGTTTCCTAGAGCAGGTGGAATCATGTGATGGAAGCTAGACACTCCACATGTTCCCAACCACTCCTCGCCGCCCCATCTTGAAGATTCCAAGATTTGGCCTCCGTGGCCAACTATGTTTTTCTTTTACTGCTTGATTATGATGTCTTGCTAGTGAAATATCGATTTCACTCTATTTTGTTTTGATTTTCTGATTACGAGAGTGATTGCTTGATGCATGCTCTGCTAGTTGGTTAGGATATTTTGATTTTCACGGGTGGGTCGAACATGGAAGTTTATTTGATCATAAACCCTCAGTAGAACTCTATATGTAGAGAGTTCAGAGATGAAAGTAAGGTTCTGAATTTTGGAGAAATTTTGCTGTAGTTCTGTATGACTGTGCTCTTTATGCTCTGAGACACATATTTGGGAGAGATGTTTTGAACATAATATGATATACAACGATGTTTATTTGGATTCTAGATGGAGCAAGGAGTAGTATGTATCTGTATTCTCTTGTTTATCAGTCATCTCTTGTTTATGTATAATCATCTTTCAATGTTCTGCTGCTTTGATGATTCGTGTAATGTAGCTGCTGGTGGTATGCATATTTATCCATGAATTCGTGTATGTATAACGCTCATGTGTTAGATTTGTTGTGTTCCCTTAATTTGCGCTCCACGAATATCTATTGTTGGTCATATTCCAGTTACATCCGCTTCTTTTGAGTTCACGGGAGACATATTCTTAAGACTTTTAAGCCTGTCTCTCGCGGGTTCCTCCTCCGTTCCTTCTCAACACCTCTGCATATTTTGAATGCCTCTGCTCATCGTTTCATACTTGGCCCATTTGAAAAGCCACCAAGCCATACAACCTCCCGAGCCCTCTCGCAATATAGGGTAATTCACATGAATCAAACTCCAAAGTCTTCACCATACCTGAACCACCACAACCATTATTATTTTTATCCATATTATGTTAGATGCATCCTTATAATTGTATACATCTAACCTCTGATTTCAAGATGCCCTAGGCATTGGTCTTTTGCAACTCAAGGCTGTCTCTAAGAGCTACAACATCTTTTTGGTACCGTTGTCGGGGATACGAATGAAGAAATCTTTTCCCTAGGAGACGACATAAATTCCACTCTTTAGACAGGTGAGCAGGAAGGGTTGGGAGTTGCGTATTACTCACCTTGGCGACTCCACTATAAAATATTCCTAATCAGAAGCAATCCTGGCTTTCACCATGCCTCACACCAGATTCAGATCCACCATCTACCCCCACTTCTAAATCAGAGGGTTGTACCCCCTTGGCCCTCCCTCAACATCTAAGTGATATGCCGCAAGACTATCTAGAGTTGTTGCTGTGGTTTAAAGGGGAAGATAGTATGCCCGCTCAGAGGCATATTGAAAACTTCTGCACTTTTGCTGAGAATGTGAATGTAGAACATTTAGATGTGGTGTAAAGGATTTTCGTCCACTCCTTGGATGGGGAAGCTTGGAAGTGGTTCAAGTCTCTATCCGATAACACAATCCACACTTGGGAAGAAATGGAGAATTTGTTCACATTGAAATGGGGAGAAAAGAGGGACAATGGATACGTTCTCACCAAGTTCAATGCTCTAAATAAGAGACACAATGAGGATGTAACGGAATTCATGAAGAGGTTCAATAAGCTTTATAATAATCTTCCCGATGAAATAAAGCCTCCCTAAGCAGCTGCTGAGGCAGTCTTCGCAGGAGCTTTCGAACCGGAGTTCGGGTTCACCCTAAGAGAAAGAAAATCTACATCTTTGGATCAGATCCAGACTGATGCATTGGAGGTAGAAGCAAACTTTGCTTCTATTGGTAAATTCAAGGGGAAGACAAAACATGAAGCTAGAAGAAAGAACAGGGAAGAGGCTTCTACTTCCAATCAGGAGAGGGAATCACAAGAGTATAGAATTGAAGAAATGAATAAGTTAATCAAGAACCTTTCCAATACGCTGATTAAACTTGAATTGGAGGCCAAAAATTCCCCTCTCGTCCCAACCAAATGAGTTCTAATCGAGGGTTTAATCCTCAGTATCGGAAGCCCTCTCTGCAGTTGTTGCAGCGAGATAGGAAGGAACAACAAGACCACATTCAACCTCTTCTATACTTGGAGGGAGAAGTGGAGGGACAGGCCGAGGAAGTCGCGGAAAGCCAAGAAGATCAATTCCTCGCTTACTCTGATGATGAGGAGAGTGAACTCATCCTGCATGGGGATCAAGAGGCGAAGGAAGTCCCTCCAGAGGATCAAGATATTGATAGTTACTGCAGACAGTTCATGGATTTTATGGAAGCTCAACTCCATAAGAAGTGTGACCTCAGGTCCTTCAGAAAAAGAATTGGAGGGAAAGAAAAAAATGAAGAGTCAATATCAAGAGATCAAACCTCTCCTAGTATTGCTAGTAAAGGGAAGAAACCATTAGAAGAGTCAGCCTCTCATAAGGCCATTGCATCCACTTTCACAAAGCAAGAAGCTGATCCTACCAAAAATGAGAAGTCCACATCTATACCCTTGAAACTGCCCGACCCTCCTAAAGAGTAGTTCAAAGAAGCCATTACAGAAAAAGGGCCCACACCCTTTAATCTCCAAGAAGAAAGACTCATAGTGGTTTTTGGACCGCATGTAGAAAACCAACTCCTAGCCTATTCTGAAGAAGAGGGAGGTGAGCTTACCCTCCATGAAGAAGGGGAAGAGCTGGAGTGTTTCCCAGAGGACAGCGCTAAAAATCAACAACAATTTGGTGATTCAGAAATAGAGGAACAGAGCTTCATTGTCTAGATCCACAAGAGCATCCTCAACAAGCAGTGTTTCCTTCAGAGATTAAAGACCAATCAGATTTGCATGATGAAGACCATCTCTCAAATTATCTTTCAGTAGTACAACAGATTGTTACAAATGTTCCTTCACCTGAAATTAACGAGAGTTTGCAGCTCCCTTGCAAGCTTCCATGTAACAAAGAGAATGATAAAGAACACTTAGATCACTTGACTACCGTGGATAATGAGGAAAAACAATTAGTTCCCTCGCTGTTTGAAGAGAATCAGTTTCAACACACTAGAAAAACAACATTTTGGAATGCGGTTTGTGTTCCTGTTACAAATCTCCTAGAAGGTCCTATGTTGCATATTTACCATGATCCTTTAGTCAGTGTATTGCAGTCATCAGTAAGGGAAGAATATGATGTATGTATCAGGGTGTTTGTCCTACCATGGCAAGCTAAAGTTAAAAATTGGTTTGAGAATCTTCCAATTGCTAGCATGAGCAATTTTCATCAATTCATGCAAGTTTCCTAGGTCGATGGGTAATCATGGTAAATGTCTTTCTTATCATAGAAGAGTATGAACATTTAAAAGGGCAGTCAGGGGAGACAGTACAATATTTTTCAGCCAGGTTCAATAAGGTTTATCATTCAATGCATGCTGATATATGGCCACCCCCAGGGGTAGCTCTCTTGCACTACCCAAATGTCTTTAAATCAAGCATGATATTCCAAGTAAGAGAAAGGGACATTGCAACCATTGAATAAATGCAAAATGTTGCAGTTGATGTGGAAGTGAACCCGCTGAACAGAGAGGCAAAGTTTAAAACAAAGGAAGAATTGATCCAGTTTGATTCTTAACCTTTATGCCTTAATTCATCAGATAAAATGCAAACATGTTCCGATTGTTTGAAGACGTGGAGAATGCGTGTAGTGCCAAGTTGTGAGGTTCGACCGATTGGGTCAGCATATTCAGAAATAGGTCAAGTGTATCTTGACCTAGTGGCTATCTATATTGATAAATTTTTCATCACAAAGCCACCATACATTTTCAGCACTTCTGTTGTGGTTCAGGTTTTCCAAGCTCCTTGCAATGAAGATCAGCCTGGGAATTTCTATCAAAAACCATTAGCAGGTTTGTCCCTGAGTTTGGTGAAAAACTGTGAAAGAACAAAGTTATTAGAGTAGTTGTTTGCCTGGTTACATTGGCATTATTGTATCATTTAGAATAGCAGTAATTCCAATAGATTAGGGTAGGTAGGTGTGCAAATAAGCTCAGTACTATGAACATCTTTTCAGTTTTAGTTTCATATTGCTTTGCAGTTTTCAGTTCAAGTGTGTTTCAAATTTCAGTTTCAGCTTGGGTTAGATTTTAGCATTCGAGATTTTCAGGGTGTGGCAATGATTTTCGTTTTGATAGTTTTCAGTTCACAACTCAGTTGCAGTTTCAGTTCAAATTTACAATATGCATTTGCGACTCCATGCACCCAATAAAGCACAAGCATTCAGGTCTGCAGGTTCTCAACGCACTTAGAACATCACGTTGTCCCTAGATGGAACCAATGTTGGCCTATGACCGCGCACAAGGTGGAGAAGTGGCCCCTATAAGGGAATGTTGTCTTGTGGTTCTTATGAACGGATAAGGCAACATCAGAGTTAAGCAAATGAAGAGTAGGAGCAACTAAAGTGAACGCTAAGCACTTCAATCACGGGTCGGGTGGACACCCCACAGTCAAAGGAGGAACGGGCACTTACCACTTACCTTTTCACATTGCCAACCTTTTTGCCCTTCGCACTTCGCACATCGCAAATTTTACCATTTACCGTTCGCTGCTTATAACAAAAACTCCTACTCTGCGATCTGCAAGCGGGCCCAGCTCCTTGCCACGTCACCTCCGCCCATCGCACTTCGCAAATCGCAAGTTATACCAATTATCCTTCGCTGCTTATAACAAAAACTCCCGATCGACGATTTGCAGGCGGGCACACCTCCTTGCCATGTCACGTCCGCCCATTGCACTTCACAAATCGTGAGTTATACCATCTACCCTTCGCTACTTATAAGAAAAACTCCTGATTTGTGATCTGTGGGAGGGCCCACCTCCTTGCCACGTCACCTCCGCCCATCGCACTTCGCAAATCGCAAGTTATACCATTTACCCTTCGTTGCTTATAACAAAAACTCTCGATCTGCGATCTGTGGGCAGTCCCACCTCCTGCCACGTCACCTACGCTCATCGCACTTCACACTTTGCAAGTTTTAACATTTACCCTCCGCTTCTTATAACTGAACTCCTCGACTTGCGATTTGCGATATAAGTTGGGCCCCACCTCCGTCCTGCCATGTTGCCTTTCCGCCATTGCACTTCGCACTTTGCAGGTTTTAACATTTACACTTCGCTTCTCATAACTAAACTCCCCGACTTGCGATTTGCGGGCGGTCCCACCTCCTGCCATGTCACCTCTGCCCATTGCACTTTGCACTTCGCAAGTTTTAACATTTACCCTATGCTTCTCATAACTAAACTCCCCGACTTGCGATTTGTGATATAAGTTGTGCCCCACCTCTGTCCTGCCACGTCACCTTTCCTCCATCGCACTTCACACTTCGTAGGTTTTAACATTTACCCTTCGCTTCTCATAACTAAACTCCCTGACTTGCGATTTGCGATATTAGTTTGGGTCCCACCTCCCTGCCACGTCATCAATAGCCCTTCCACGGCCTTTGTCCCGCCCTTTTCAGTGTTAAACCGTCTCGCTGTGTGTTAATGTCACCTGATCCCTTCTGAAGCCTGGTCTCCGGTTTTGCAAGTTAAGCACAACATGGGTTTTTGGTGGAACAAGCACAACTATGGTTGATTCATTTTGTTCAGGAAATCTCTGCTAAAGAGCCAGGCACGTGTGACACGACTTGCCGTTTCATAACGGTTAATGTGAATCATGAGAATGAGGGAGTGGATGCTTCGCACAGCAGGTGGAATCATGTGATGGAAGCCAGACACCCCACCTGTTCACAGCCACTCCTCGCCACCCCATTTTGAAGATTCCAGGATTTGGCCTCCGTGGCCAACTATGTTTTTCTTTTACTGCTTGATTATGATGTCTTGCTGGTGAAATCTTGATTTCACCCGTTTCTGTTTTGATTTTATGATTATGGGAGTGATTGTTTGATGCATGCTCTGCTAGTTGGTTAAGATATTTTGATTTTCACGTGTGAGTCGATCATGGAAGTTTATTTGATCGTAAACCCTCAGTAGAACTCTATATGTAGAGAGTTCAGATATGAAAGAAAGGTTCTGAATTTTGGAGAAATTTTGCTGTAGTTATGTATGACTGTGCTCTTTATGCTTCTGAGACACATATTTGGGAGAGCTGTTTTGAACATAATATGATATACAACGCTTTTTATTTGGATTCCAGATGGAGCAATGAGTAGTATGTATTTGTATTCTCTTATTTATTAGTCATCTCCTATTTATGTATAATCATCTTTCAATGTTCTGCTGTTTTGATGATTCATGTAATGTAGCTGCCAGTGTTATGCATATTTATCCATGAATTCGTGTATGTATAATGCTCATGTGTTAAATTTGTTGTGCTCCCTTAATTCGCGCTCCACGTATATCTATTGTTGGTCATATTCCAGTTACATCTGCTTCTTTTGAGTTCACGGGAGACCGATTCTTAAGACTTTTAAGTCTGTCTCTCGCGGGTTCCTCCTCCTTCGTTCCTTGTCAACACCTCTGCATATTTTGAAAGCCTCTGCTTATTGTTGCATACTTGGCCCATTTGAAAAGCCACCAAACCATACAACCTCCTGAGCCCTCTTGTAGTATAGGGTAATTCGCATGAATCAGACTCCAAAGTATTCACCATTCCTGAACCACCACAACCATTATTCTCTTTATCCATATTCTGTCAGAGGCATCCTTATAATTGTCTACATCTAACCTATGGTTTCAAGATGTCCTAGGCACTGGTATTTTGCAACTCAAGGCTGTCTCTAGGAGCTACAACAAGTGGGACACGAAGGCATGTGCATTTTAGCTCCTTAACACATGCTAATATTGTATTGATTTGAAGCTATTGACTTCCCTATGAATTCTCTTGATACACATTACTAGGTTACCATTAGTGTGACATGGAGGTCTATGCATCTATGCTCTTTAACTCATTATAATATTCTATTGATTTGAATCCAGTGACTTCCCTCTAAAAGCTATAATGACCCGTCTCAAAATTTTCTTGATAAGATTTTCTATTGATTTGAAGCTAGTGACTTCCCTTTAAAAGCTATAATGACAGAGTTTTCCTCATCAACTTACTAGATTACCATTAGTGGGACATGAAGGTCTATGCATCATAATCGATAATTATTGTGATAAGGCATGCTAGGTTATTATTAGTGGGACATGAAGGTCTATGCACATGATAATATTCTTTTGACTTGAAGCTATTACATTCCCTTTGAATTCCCTTGATTAGTCTTACTAGGGTTGTTTTTGAATTCACCTAATAAGCCTTAGGTGGTTTACCATTAACGGGAGATGAAGTTCTATGCATTTGCACTCATTAACACATGATAATATTTTATTGATTAAGTGCTCTTGACTTCTCTCTAAATTCTCTTGACAAGAATTACTAGGTTACCATTAGTGAGATATGAAGATCTATGCATATGATAATATTTTATTTATTTAAAGTTACTGATTTCTCTCCAAATTCTGTTGATAAGCCTTGGTTACCTTTGATTTTTCCTAATAAGCCTGATTAGGTTACAATTAATGGGACATTAAGGACTATACATTTGTGTTCCTTAACACATGATAACATTCTACTAATTCAAAGCTACTTACTTCCCTTTGAATTCTCTTGATAAGCCTTACTAGGTTATAGTTAGTGGGGCATGAAGCTTTATGCACATGATAATATTCTAATGATTCGAACGTTGATTTCCTTTGAATTCTCTTAATAAGCCCTTACTAGGTTACCGTGAGTGAGACATGAAGCTCTATGCATGTGATAATATTCTAATGATTCAAAGCTATTCACTACCTTCTGAATTCTCTTGATAAGCCTTTCTAGGTTACCCTTAGTGTGACATGAAGGTCTATGCATCTGTGCTCCTTTAACGCATGATACTTGTATATCAATTTGAAGCTATTGATTTCCTTGTGAATTCTCTTTATAAGCCTTACTAGTTTACCATTAGTGGGACATGAAATTCTATGCATCTGCCCTTAACACATGATAAATCATAATATTATGTTGATTTTAACTATTGACATCCCTTCGAATTCTCTTGGAAATCCTTAATAGAGTACCATTAGTGGGACATGAAGGTCTATGCGTCAAATCAATAACTACCCTAATAAGATTGACTAGGTTACTGTTAGTGGGTCATGAAGGTCTATGCACATATAATATTCTATTAATTCGAAGCTATTGACTTCCCTTTGAGTTCTCATAATTAGCCTTACTAGGTTACCATGAAGGCCTATGCATCTGCACCCCTTAATACATGATAATATTCTATTGATTTGGAGCTATTGATTCCCCTCAACATTCTCCTTCTAAGCATTATTAGGTTGCCATCAATGGGACATGGAGGTTTATTCATCATATTGATAGTTACCTCGATAAGCCTTACTAGTTTACTACTAGTGAAACATGAAGGTGTATGTGCATGATACTATTTAATTGATTCCAAGCCATTGATTTTCCTCTTTATTCTCCTGATAAGCCTTATTGGGTTACCATTAGTAGGACATGAATATCCATGCTTTTGATCTCCTTAACACATGATAATATTCTATTGATTCAAAGTTATTGACTTCTCTCTAAATTCCCCTAGTAAGCATTACTAGGTTACCATTAGTTGGACATTAAGGTCTATACATCATATTGATAATTACCTCGATAAGCCTTACTAGGTTACCTCTAACTTTTCTTGATAAGCTTTATTAGGTTTCGATTTGTGGGAAGTGAAGGTCAATGCATTTGCGCTACTTAACTATTGGCTTCCCTTTGGAAGCCACTGACTTCCTTTTGAATTCTCCCAATCGACCTTACTAGGTTATCATTAGTTGGACATGAAGGTATATGTGCATGATAATATTCCATTGATTCGAAGCTATTGACATCCCTCTGAATTCCCCTAGTAGGCCTTACTAGGTGACCATTAGTGGGACATGAAGGTATAAGCATATGTGTTCCTTAACACATGATTATATTATATTGTTTCAACGCTGTTGTTTTCCCTTTAAATTCTCTTGATAAGCCATACTAGGTTACCATTAGTGGGACATCAAGGTCTTTGCATTTGCACTCCTTAACACATGATAATATTCTATTGATTTGAATCTATTCACTTCCTTCTGAATTATCTTAAAAAGCCTTACTATGTTACCATTAGTGGGACATGAAGGTCTATGCATCAGGTTGATAATTACCCCAATAAGCCTTACTAGGTTATCATAGTGGGACATGAGGGTCTATGCACATGATAATATTCTACTAACTTGGAGCTATTGGCTTCCCTTTGAATTTTGACTATTAACATTACTAGGGCTACCTTTGAATTCCACTAATAAACCTTACTAGGTTACCATTAGTGGGACATGAAGGTGTACACATCTTCAATCCCTAACACATGATAATATTCTATTGATTCGAAGCTATTGACTCCCCTATGAATTCTGTTGATAAGTATTACTAGGTTACTATTATTGGGACATGAGTGTCTATGCATAAGATTAATATTTGCCTTGATAAGACTTTCCGGGTTACCATTAGTGAAACATAAATGTTTATGCACATGGTAATATTGTTGAAAAGTGGAACAAGAAAGTCTTAATTTTAATTTGCCTTGGTCAAATTGAGAAAATTCAAAATTTCACATCAATAAACAACTTGCATGTTGTTAACTTGTGTGACATGGCTCTTGTCACTCAGTTAGCTCAGTAAATTCAAGTCAGAGGAGTTGGAGTTCAATTAAGCATGTGTGATTGCTAATTTGTAGCAATCAAGGTCAATTATTTCAAGTTGTTTTTAGTTAAACTAGTTCTAACTGTTTGATGAACTGGTGGAAGGTCAGTTGTGCAGTGGGACTTCAGTCAAAATCAATGATCATCTAGTTAACTAATCAATCGACCCAAAATAACTAGTGCATGCAGAGAATTCAAGTTCTCCAGCTGTGGTGGAGATTCCAAGGCAGTGTAACATCAGTTGTAAACTAGTCTTGAGTGTACAAGTGTTGGATGCAATCAGATGATCAACCTTGGGAATTGTGCAAACATTTTGGAGGAAATTCTTAAATAATAGGGGCCTAATTTGCTCAGGAATTGCGCAAGGAAATAGGACCTCAAGCAAAGGCATAATTTGACTAATTATGGGTCAAAGTTTCTTAGTGAGCAAAGAGGTAGGTTATTCACTTGCATGTTGAGCTCAAATTGAGCTAGCAATTGTAATGCATCTCTATTCATAAGATTAGCGCAAGCAGTCAAAGGGGTTTTTCGCAGATTGCTTTCCCATGGAAAAATATTGTGTGCATGTGTGTTAGTTCTCATTGCATGTTTGTGATTGATGTTCTAAATTGTGAATTGAATTTTGCAGAGCAATAGAGTAGGTTTGTGTTTTATGATTTTGATTAAAATTTCATGAGTAGTTGAAAATATACATCATAATTTCTACATGGTATCAGAGCAGGATTCACTTTAGAACATGAATTTTGAAGTTGTTTCTCAGGAGGATTGAATTTGCAGTTCAGTGTAGCAAGATCTCTTCAAAGCTGAGAAGAAGGCCCTCAACGGGCTGAGGCTAGAGTATGCCTTGGAAGACTACTCTAATTTCATTTCATGGAGGGATCACATGGAGGAAATATTGGATGACAATGGATTTCTAGAATATGTCAAGACAAACGTTGCAAAACGACAAACATCTGATGCCCAAAAGCTAGCTCGGTGGAAGAAAAATGTAGCTAGAGCTAGGAGGATCACCATGGAGGGTGTGAGAGACCACATAGTCTCAAAATTACATGGAAAAGAGACTCCCTTTGCTTTGTGGAAGACCCTCAATGAGCTATTCAGAAATATCAATGAAGCCAAGAAACTTGATATGATGAACAAATTGAGGATTGAAGACAAATGGTATGATGTAGTCTTCAGAGATGGGAAGGCATTCCTCAAGCATGCTTCATGTCAAATCAAGTAATTTGGTGTCAGGATTGAGAGCCTCTACACATTAGAGAAAGATGCATGCACAACATTGAGGAGCAAGGCAATGATTAGAGTTGTGGTTGAGAGGGAGCATGATTTAGCTCTCAAGATGGAGCCTCAACCAGTTGGAAGTTGGGCTGACCAGAAGGATGATGATGAAGAGGAATAGTCAGAGACCTCCAGTAGGAGGAGAGTTCGAGCGAAGTGGGCACAGGGAGCACATGCATGCATACCTCCAGGTGTGAGGTGGGGCGATGTAGAGCCATAGTCCCAAGAGTTGTAGAAATTTGGTAGGGTCCATTGAGGTGTTCTCTTCATGGATCATTACCTTGCTATAGGGGCCCCATAGTATTTAGTATCAGGAGGATCAATGTCAATAAGATACCGAGGAGTGCAAAGGAGTGTTGACAATAGAGCAAGTGGCTCAATAGTAGAGTCAACAACAACACAATTTTCCCAGTAGACAATTGCAGACACGATTGATTCAATGTTTTTTTTTGGATGCTTCTCAGTTGTAGATGTTGCAATAGCAATAACAACAATGAGAGGTGTTGCATGCAATAGATTCCACAGGTGCATGATAGGGGTGGGTGATAATCCATTTCTTGCTGAGAGGGAGTGTTGAAAAGTGCAACAAGAAAGTCTCAATTTGACTTTGCCTTGGTTAATTGAGAAATTGAATTTCCACATCAACATACAACTTGCATGCAATTAACTTGTGTGACATGAATCTTATCACTCAGTTAGCTCAGTAAATTCGAATTAGAGGATTTGGTGTTTAGTTAAGCATGTGCGATCGCTAATTTGTAGCAATCAAGGTTAGTTATTTCAAGTTGTTTTCAGTTAAACTAGTTCTATCTGTCGGAGGAACTAATGGAATGTCAGTTGTGAAGTGGAACTTCAGTCAAACTCAATGATCATTTAGTTAACTAATCATTCAACCCAAAATAGCTAGTGCATGCAGAGAATTCGAGTTCCCCAGCTGTGGTGGAGATTCCAAGTTGGTGTAACATCGGTTGTAGACTAGTCTCGAGTGTACATGTGTTGCATGCAATCAGATGATCAACCTTGGGAATTGCACAAGAATTTTGGAGGAAATTCCAAAATAATGTGGGCCTAATTTCCTAAGGAATTGCACAAGGAAATAGGGGCTCAAGCAGAGGCATAAATTGACTATGGGTTAGAGCTTCTCAGCGAGTAGAGAGATAGGTTATTCACTTGCAGGTTGAGCTCAGATTGAGCTAGAAATTGTAATACATCTCTATTCATCGGATTAGTGCAAGTTGGAAAAGGGGTTTTTAGCAGATTGCTTTCCCCTGGAAAAACACTGTGTGCATGTGTGTTATTTATCATTGCATGTTTGTGATTGATGTTCCAAATTGTGAATTTAATTCCGTAGAGTAGTAGAGTAGGTTTGTGTCTTGTTATTTTGATTAAATTTTCACAAGCAATTGCAAATCTACCTCATAATTTCTACATGGTGTCAAAGTAGGATTCACAATAGAACAATAATTTCAAAGTTGTTTCTCATGAGGATCGAATTTGTAGTTCAGTGTAGCAGGATCTCTTCAGAGCTGAGAAGATGACCTTCAACGCGCTGATTCTGCTAGAGTATGCCTTGGAAGACGAATCTAATTTCATTGCATGGAAGAATCACATGGAGGCGGTATTGTATGACAATGGATTGCTAGAATATGTCAAGACAAACATTGCAAAACCACATGCATATGATGCCCAAAACCTAGCTCAGTGGAAGAAAGATGTAGCTGAGCTAGGAGGAGCATCTTGAAGGGTGTGAGAGACCACATAGTCTTGAAATTACATGGAAAGGAGACTCCCTTTGCTATGTGGAATACCCTCAATGAACTATTCAGAAATAACAATGAAGCCAAGAAACTTGATCTGATGAACAAATTGTGGATTGAAGACAAAGGGTATGAGGTAGTCTTCATAGATGGGAAGGCCTACCTCAAGCATCTTTCTTCATGTCAAATCAAGAAATTTGGTGTCAGGGTCGAGAGTCTCTACACATCAGAGAAGGATGCACACACAACCTTGAGGAGCAAGGTAGGGATTAAAGGTGTTGTGGTTGAGAGGGAGTATGATATAGCTCTCAAGATGGAGCCTCATCTAGTTGGCAGTTGGGCTAACCAGGAGGATGATGATGAAGAGGACCAGTCATAGACCTACTTTGAAGAGGAAAGTTTGAGCTAAGTGGGCAGAGGGAGCATATGCAGCCATACCTCCAGGTGTGAGGTGCGGCAATGTAGAGCCCTAGTCCCAAGAGTTGAAAATTTTTGGGTAGGGTCCATTGAGGTGTTCTCCTCTTGGATCATTTACCTTGCTACATGGGTCTACAATATTCAGTAGCAGGAGGATGACTGTCAATTAGATATTGAGTGCAGAGGAGTGTTGACAACATAGCAAGTGGCTTAGTAGCAGAGTCAACAACAACATGATTTTCCCAGTTGACAATTGCAGACACAGTTGATTCAATGTTATTTTTTTGACGTTTCTCAGTAGCAGATTTTGCAGTAGGAACAACAACAATGAGAGGTGTTGCATTGAGTACGTTCCACAGGTGTAGGATAGGGGTGGGTGATAATCCCTTTCTCGCTGAGAGGGAGTGTTGAAAAGTGCAACAAGAAAGTCTCAATTTGACTTTGCCTTGGTCAAATTGAGAAAATTTGAATTTCTACATTAGCAGACAACTTGCATGCAATTAACTTGTGTGACACGGCTCTTGTCATGCAATTAGCTTAGTAAATCCGAGTTAGAGGAGTTGGAGTTCAACTAAGAATGTGTGATTATAATTATAGCAATAAAGGTCAGTTATTTCAAGTTGTTTTCAATTAAACTACTGATAACTGTTGGAGGAACTAGTGGAAGGACAATTGTGTAGTAGGACTTTAGTCAAAATCAATGATCATCCAGTTAATTGATCAATCAACCTAAAATAGCTAGTGCATGTAGAGAATTTGAGTTCCCCAGTCGCGGTGGAGATTTCAAGGCAGTGTAACATCACTTGTAGACAAGTCTTGAGTGTACAGGTGTTGCATGCAGTCATATGATCAACTTTGGGAATTTCACAAAAAATTTGGAGGAAATTCCTAAATAATAAAGGCCTAATTTCCTCAGGAATTGTGCAAGGAAATAAGGGCTCAAGCAAAGGTAGAAATTGACTAAGTTCGGGTCAGAGCTTCTTAGTGAGCAGAGAGATATGTTATTCACTTGCAGGTTGAGCTCAAATTGAGCTAGAAATTGTAATACATCTCTATTCATCATATTAATGCAAGCAGACAAAGGGATTTTTAGCAGATTGCTATCCCCTGGAAAAATACTGTGTGCATGTGTGTTAGTTCTCATTGCATGTTTGTGATTGATGTTCTAAATTGTGAATTGAATTTCGTAGAGCAATAGAGTAGGTTTGTGTCTTGTGATTTTATTTAAAATTTCATGAGAAGTTGCAAATCTACATCATAATTTCTACAAATATTATATTGATTCAAATCCATTGAATTCCCTCATAATTTTCTTGATAAACCTTACTAGGGTTACCTCATAATTATCTTGATAAGATTTACTAGGTTACCATTATTGGGACATGAAGGTCTATGCACTTGCACTCCTTAACAAATGATACTATTATATTGATTTGATACTATTAACTTCCTTTGACACATTACTAGGTTATCATTAGTGGAACATGAAGGTCTATGCATTAGATTTATAATTACCTTGATAAGCTTTAATAGTTTACCATTAGTGAGACATGAAGGTCTATGTACATGATAATATTATATTGATTCAAAGCTATTGACTTCCTTCTAAATTCCCTCTATAAGCCTTGTTTGGTTACATTTGAAATCTCTTGATAAGCCCTACTAGGTTACCATTAGTGGGGCATGAAGGCAAAGCATTTGCATTCCTTAACACATGATAATATTCTATTGATTTGAAGCAACTAACTTCGCTCTAAATTCTCTTGATAATCCTTTCTAGGTTACCATTAGTGGGACATGAAGGTCTATGCACATGATTATTTTCTATTGATTTGAAACTATTGACTCCTCTCTAAATTATCCTAGATAAGCATTACTAGGTTACCATTAGTGGGACATGAAGGTCTATGCCTATGTGATACTCAACACATGATAATATTATTGATTAAAAGGTATTAACTTCCCTATGAAAACTACTGGCTTCCCTCTGAATTTTCCTGACAAACCTTTTAGGTTACCATTAGTGGGACATGGAAGTATATGCATCAGATTGATAATTACTATGCATAAAATTGATAATTACCTTGATAAGACTTACTAGGTTACCATTGGTTGGTTATGAAGGTTTATGCATCATAATGATAATTATAGTTGAATGATTATACTTAAACTTTTGATTAGGCCTGCATCTAGAAGTTTCATCTCTTGGTGTAATGCAAATGCCTCACCTTGATTGTTATATGCTTTTCCTAGGCCCCATTTAAAACTAAATTTGTATATGTGTTCCTTTAGAGTGGAGGACTATCTCCTATGCTAGCCACCGTAGCCATCCCTTAGACTAAAATAAAATATAAACCATAAGAAATAGTCTCAATTTTCATAGAGATAAAATATAACAAACAAAAAACAATGAATCACGAGTTTAAAAATGATGCTTATACAACTATTTTGATAGAGAAAATGTACTAGAACAACCACATCAACAAGTGTGGTTGATATATGTCAATCAATATCATTTCCCTCTTAAAAATAACAAGACCCATCTCTTTGTTTTATAAGCCTACGTATTCACAAGATGCCATTTTTTATTTGATAATTTGCATGGTTATTTCATAATTGTATTAGGTAAATGTGAAATAAAAACGGATTTAGAGATACAAGACGGTTAACATTTGAAATTTCATCTTTTATTTAGAGATGTAGAAGAGATGTTGAGAATATGGCAACATCTATTATTTATGACCATAAGGAGATTTGGATTAAAAGAAAGATTATTTTTTAACACTTAATAAAGAGATACCATAAGGAGATTTGGATTAAAAGAAAGATTAATTTTTAACATTTAATAAAGAGATACATATCAACATAATTTAAAAAACACTTGAAAATTAAAAATACAAATAATTAAAACTATAAGATTGTATTAACTATATGTATATTTTATTCTCATTAATTATAATTATTTTTATAATTGTAAATATAGATTTTGTTTCATTATATTGAAATGCAAATTCGAAGTGTAATTCTTTTGTTATACATTTAACAAATTAGAGTGGGAAAAATGCAAATAATTATAAATATAGATTTTAAGTTACACGAAAGAAAATATTGAATGAAAATAAATGAAAAAATGCATATAATTATAAATATGGATTAACGGAAAAATTTATTGATTACAAATGGATGACTTGAAAATAAGTTAAAACTAAGAGACAACTAGGACATTGTAGACAAACTAGAGTGAAAGAACATAACTTTGCATAAAACCATAGTATAGATATGAGGTATGCAACAAAGTAAAGTGAAAGAGATCGACATAATATACTAAATTATTTATGGGAAATTTTTTTAATGTAATGGAGTTCATGATGCCAAATTAAAATTGAAAGGTATAATTAAAACATTGAAAAAAAATCTCCCATATTCAACTCAAACAAAATTGTATATAAAGTTTATTGAATTTTTTTTATATAAAAATGTATAATTAAAACATTGAAAAAACATATCACAAATTAACGTGAAAGGGAAGTTGTATAAAATTATTTATTTATTTTTCCCAAGAAAAAATCGAACTTTCTATTTGATAAATAAAAAGTTACATCACATATGCTGAAGCATTCCATAAGTCCTTGTCCTCGAGAGAGAAGCAAGGAGAGAAAACCGGCCGTCCAACACCCAAGGGTGAGAAAACAAAAATTAGAGACCAGTACTGCTCAAGAGGCCATTTTAGACACAAACAACTAAAATGGTGAGTGAGTAAAGAAAAATAAACATGTAATCTATACGGGCCTCCGAATAAGGAGAAACACCTGACATATATAGACATTGGCGAAAAACCATCCATAAATTGGCCTCTCCAAAAAGGAGAAAACAACCAAAAAGACCATATATATAGTGTATTCAAGTATAAATTAAGTCCAATAATTAAACAACCGACCGATATGTTTGTTTAAAAACATGACAGACATATATACAAAGGCGCCAGGAGATATAGCAATGCTGGAGAAAATAGAAAAGAAGAGAGTCTGAGAGTTAGTGGGATGAGGGGAGTCCCTCCATCAATATGGTTTGGTATCTGACACACGGAAAACCAGACCATTTTTTTCTTCTATCGCCCATGAGTCCTGAACCTGTCCAAGATCTACCTTAGAAAAATCATCAACATGTTGGTTTTGTTCCCTGTAAATATGGCAAACAGAAATCCATGTAAAATGTGTTTTTAATGACAAAATCTCATCAAGAATAGGAAGTAATAAATAATTTTACATCTCTGAGAGTTTTTAAACCAATTTATGATATTCAAGGAGTCCCCAAAGATTTGAATTGAGGTGATGTCAAGATGGAGGAGCCAGCATAACAACAATTTTAAAGTTTGAAGCTTAGTGAAATTATTTTTCCCTATGCCAAGTCCCACAGAGGCTGCAAATGAACATTGTGTATTTTTGTGGATGATCATGCCTGCCCCACATATACCATGAGTAGCAACACCGTCAAAATAAGCCCAGGGGATATAAGGAATAATGAATTCGATCAACACCTATCTGGGACTAATGTGCGAAGAGGGAGTAGGGGAAGCCGAGAAAATTGCAACACTTTCACCTGCCACCAAAGTTGGAGAGGATAGAGTGTATTTAAACACACATTTGTTTCTGGATAGCCATATGCCCCAGGAAATGATGAGTGGAATGCATCTATGATTAAGGACTTTGCACTTCTCCCACCAGGCTTTCCACGCCTCGCCACAATTATTTCCCACCCATGAGGAATCCGCATCACAAAGAGTAAGGGTGAATTCACAGACCTTCAAGGTGAAAGGGCACGATATGAATAAATGATCAATAGTTTCCTCTACCTTGTTGCATAAACATCACTACCCGGGACTTGTGAGAAAGCGTTTTTGGAGGGTGTCCCATGTCGGGACCTTTCGACAAAGAATATTCCAGAAAAAAAGCTTGGATTTTGCAGGGAATCCGAGTTACCAAAGAGCCTTATAACACCATTCTTTAATCCCACGCTCCTTGAAAGCCATAATATGGCCATAACCTTCTTTAGGGGAGTATAAACCATTTGGAGTGAACCCATACAAAAGAATCAAAAGACTCTTTTAAGCGAACTCTAGTATTTTCCAGCTCCTGAGTATAGGACTGCCATTCAACAACCCACTGGTTTCCAGTCCAATCTCTTCCGCATTTTTCCATGCCCGAGCCCAAATGGTGGTACGACTAGGGAGTTGATCTGATTAAGAGCACAAATGCCTTTAAGGTTGAGGGAGTCCCTCAAGGCAACAAAAAGAGAGAAATTTTCATTGCAACCCACCCAAGGGTCCAGCCCAATCCTGCATCGTTCCCCATTTCCAATATTTCAGGCAAGTCCTTGACCCACCAAATCAAAGAAGAGAATGGTGGCTTTCCAAAAAAGGAAACTTTTTTTGTTTCTTTTATCGGGGATTTGATCCAATCATCGAGAGGAGTAGGATCAATATATTTCCTTCTGACGACTGAAGTCCACAAATTATTTTCGAAAATCACCCTCCAAACAGATTTTGCTGCCAG
The DNA here is from genome assembly GCA_034641835.2 of Pinus albicaulis. Lineage (NCBI taxonomy): Eukaryota > Viridiplantae > Streptophyta > Pinopsida > Pinales > Pinaceae > Pinus > Pinus albicaulis. The sequence goes on along the minus strand of CM076579.1, from coordinate 668,279,274 downwards.
TATCGAGGCGAAATGGTTTAGTTATTTGATACCCCATCCCCCCCACTCTTTAGGTTTAGAAATATTATCCCAAGCCACCCATGATAAGGTTTTTTTGTCCTCCTTACTTGACCAGAGAAAATTGCTATAGATACTCCTTATTTCATTAATAATGCCAATAGGAACCCAGGCTAGACTCATCCAATAAACAGGGATGGCCAACAATACTGATTTAATCAGGACTAATCTTCCTGTTTTAGAGAGCCACTTATGACTCCAAACATTTATTCTTTTTTCAATTTTCGAGACCAGCCAGAACCAATCCTGTTTGCGATATCCGTTTGGTTTTAGCATAAATCCCAGATACTTGATACAAGTTCCCAAAGGTGCCTGATTGAATGGAAGGAGACTGGAAGTCCATAAGAGATCAGCTTTAGAGATGCCCTCATGGGTAAGGGAAGACTTTTGATTGTTGATGGTTAAACTCGTCACCTTCATAAAAGATTCAAAATGTATTTCAAGGTTTTAACTTCACGCCGATTTCCATTGCTGAATAACAAAATATAATGCACAAAGAGGAGGTGAGTGATGAAGAGATTTGAAGCCACTTCTATGCCCCCAAGGTACCCAGCTCTTCGGGCCTGGTGAATGAGTTGACTGAGGCCTTCAGCAACCAAGAGGAAGAGTAAAGGAGACAAAGGGAATCCCTATCTCAACCCTCTTTGGTTTGAAAAAAATTGTGAAGCTGCTACATTAATAAGAACAACAAAAGTAATATTAGTGATACAACTCATAACCCAATTAATAAAAGCAATATGGAACCCAAGATGAGTCAAAAGAAGTCTGAGATAGAGCCAATTAATCCTGTCATATGCCTTGGAGAGATCAATCTTGACAACCATACATTTTTTTTGGCATAATTTAATACTATGGAGGGTCTCCTGAGCCACATCGATGGCTTCGTGGATTTGTCTGCCATTCAGGAATCCAAATTGTTCTTTAGATATTGAGCATGAAAGAATAGGATTTAATCTATTGGCAATGGTTTTAGAAATGACTTTATAGATGCAATTACAAAGGGAAATAGGGCGAAAATCATCAAAAGATGAAGGGGAGTCAGTTTTAGGAATGAGGGCCAAGAAAGTAGATTTGATGACGTCGTGAATACCATGAGAACATGATTCCTCCACCACATCGGTAATGGTGTCCCCCATCAAATCAAATAAATGTTGAAAGAATTCCACAGTCCAACCATCTAGCCCAGAGCTTTTGTCAACTTGCATAGTATTTAGAATATGTTCAATCTCCGTTTTTTCCACAGGTGTGAGAAGAAAGTTATTTCTTTTTCATCAACATAGCGAGGAAAGCACTGAGCGACCTATATGACTTCCCTGATATTAACCCCTTCCTGGGATGAATAGAGACTTTTAAAGTGAAATCTCCCCATGGTGGAAATATCTTTGAAGGTTTTTTTCCTTAACCCCTGCTGAGTTTTCCATTTCCTAGATGGTATTGGAGTTTTTCCACCCCTTTGCATAGTTGTGAAAGAATTTAGTGTTTTCATCTCTCGCAACAAGCCAAATGGCTTGACTTCTATTCACCAAAGCTCTTCTTTGTCACTGAGAATTTTCTTCCTTCTTGTTTCCAGCTCTTTGATCTTATTCCGAGCTTCCTCATCCACGAAGCCCTTCTCCCCATCATTGTACAATGAGCCCAAGGACTCATTAATAACCTTTATAGTTTCCGAGTCTTTTAGGGCCTTTTCTTTAGCCCAAAGAATGGTGGCCTTTTTAATATTTTTCATATTATTAATGAAAGCCTGGGCATGGGAGTAGCCCTCTTCAATCAGGGAAGCCCTCCAATTTTCAACCACCAATTGATGGTAATCCGCTTATTTAAGCCAGCCAACGTTAAATTTGAAAGGAGTGGGAGGCTTCTTATATGGGCCCACCAATTCCAAAAGAATAGGGGAATGATTAGACACCCCCCAAAACCAACCCATTTCTGGAAGCCAGTGGGATTGTTTGAAAAATCAGCACTTAAAAGGAAACGATCTAGTCTTTTAGCAATGCGAGCCTCCCCCCCCTGATTGTACCTCCACGTGGGAATTAATTTTGTGAGGGAGGGGTCGAACAAAGTTCCTTCCTGCATCATCTTCAGAAAAAAGTCGGCTAAAGGGTCAACACAAGCATATGCCCCCATGCTTCTGATCGACCCAAGGAGAAATTTAAATCCCCCCACACAATCAAATTAGGGCCATGCATAAAAGATTTTCCCATCAACTTGTTTCAGAAAGTAACTCTATCCACACAAGGGCCATATATGTTGAGTACAGAGAAGACAGAGCCCAATTCCATGGAGTAAGCCTCCATTCCAATAAGAGAATTCGAGGTCCAGCTGTTGATCAGATTGACCAAGTTATTCTTGAGCTCGGTCATTAGCCCGCCAGAGCGGTCCCTTACATCGGATGAGACAAAGGACCAATTCGGGAGGAACGAAGACAGGAAATGGGAAATTTGATCCCCGGTGCCCAAAGTCTCTTGAAGCAGAATAACTTCCAGATGATATTGATGTACAATATTTTTAAAGGCTAGTTTTTTAGGTTCACTAGCTAAACCCCTACAATTGAAAGATAGAAAAATCATTTTGTAACACGGTCCGGGGAAATCGCCGCTCTAAGCGCCCCTTTGAGGGATAATTGCCTACTATCAATAATATCTATAATGGCCTTAAGTTGGGCTTTGGATAAATCAGACTTCCTACCCCTGAGTTTTTTGACTTTCTCAAGACTATGCAGTTTTCCCAATCCCCTGTATAGTTCCTTGTCTAATCTTTTCTCTGGGTCTCAAGTTATAAGGAATGGTATTAATGGATATTTTAGGAATAGTAGTGATGATACTATCCATATCCAGAGATAAGTTACTAACACACAAAGAGGGGACAGATTCAAGTTTGGAGGGACCAGGCTTAGCCATGCAATTGAACAAAAGATCAAAAGCGTTTAAAAGAGGAGAGGGGGGACAAGGGGAAGTACTCGCTAAATCTGATGCAGGATCAACAAGGGCGGGCGTGGGGGGGGGGGGGGGGGCGGCACCAACTGCTCTAACACCATGTCCACCTCATCCTCTAAGGCGACCACCACATTATCTGTCCTGTTTTCCTCCATCAGTTCTTCGACCACAGGGACAGAAGCATCTTCCATACCAACCTAGGTACTCCCTGTGACCAGATGCTGCTCCGGCTGAAAAACCTGTTCCTCTGGTACCCTGATATCCACATCGATTTGCTCCTCCGGCTCCGAAACCTCTTGTATAGATCTAGTAGTGTGGGAGATGCCCCTTTTATGTTTGTGGCTCTTTTTAAAACCCAGTGGACAATCCCTGGCTAAATGAACCAGTTTGTGACATATATGACAACGGAAAGGGAGGTGTTCACAATCAATCCCCTGTCATAGGCATGCCCATCCAGATTCAGAACAATTTTTCCGATTAACCCTTCCCTCGGGGCCAAACTTACCAAAATTCTTGTTGTATTCTTGGATCTAGATTCGAAGAATGACATATCAGCTTCCAGGAAGGTCCCCATACTATTTCTGATTGCCCTGAATACTTCCGCAATCCAGAAATGTGGCGGAAGTGACGGTAGAGGAGGCCAAACCGGGATCTCATCCAGTCTCTCCCTGTTTGCGTCAAATAACGGGTTCCATCTTTTGAAGAGAATTTGAGTGATACTGAATCCCCATTGACGAGCAAGGACCCATTCCAACGTTGTGGCATTCTTGAAGGTCACCATGAACCATTGTTTTGATAAACTAATAACCTCAACATCCCTATCTGGGGCCGCCATCCAACTGACTTGAATCCATTCCATAATGTATTATGTAGAGAAGAATTTCCCTTTGGCCCTCCCCACCAAGATCAACTCAGAAGCCTCCATCATCCTTTCAAAATGAAGATCAACCCTGAAGACCGAATTCGGGCACCCAGGAATCTCCTAAATAAATTTTCCTTTCTTCCTTTTGTTCTTGGTCTGCCCATCAAATTTTACATAGAATTTGGACGACTGTGCGCCACCACCGGAAGACCCTCCCATATTGCGGGCGTCATCATTCCCCATTTGACCCAGGCCAACCCCTAAGACATCCAGGCCGTGACTTTGTTTCGAGCCAACCTGAGACGGGCCCTCACTAACCTCTGTCCAGAGACCAGGGTTTCCATTCCCAACAAAGTCGGCCTCCTTCTCGCTGAAAACCCCCAGAAAACCCTAAAAGTCCCCACTCAGACCGCCCAAAGAAAAACTACCAAAAACCCCACAAGTGCCCCAATCCAGTCTAAAGAGGTCCGCCGTCCCAGAAACAGCTGAAACCCCAAGCACCAATGGAGAGCCCAAGCCCAAGTTCCAGGAGTCGATAGGAGCAATCTCAGAAGGGCCGCCCAGTTTAGCCGCACAATGATTCAAAGGCCTGATTGTACTGTTAGAGCACATGTCCGATTTACCTTCCACCCTTGCCCCGATAATAATATCCTCCAGACCACCAGAATAAAAGTGTGCATGAGAGACCCCAGGTCCCAGATGACCAGAGGAGGCAGCTGAGGATAAACCGGAAGATACTAATCTCTTATCCAAAGCCAAGGGCTTATGTTGTAAGACAGAACCAACCTTGTCCATGGACCGAGGCTTAGAATAAGTGAGTGCAACACCTTTGAGGGAAGCCAACCCTATCTCTGGGTTCCATTTATATTTCTCCTCCCCACCCTTCGCCTCATATGACCGAGACATAAGGGAAACTTTCGCCAAATTAGGGCTAGTAGGGTCCAAACCCCAAACTGACATAATGTCTTCTGCTTCTGGCTCCACATCCACAAATTCCTTCTCATTTCCCATAGAAAAAAAAAAACTGTAAAAAACCTAATCCCCAAACACCAGCAAATAGGGTTTACATTTCCAATTGACCGAAAGGTCACAGCGGCAGACTCAGAGGTTTGAGAGAATAACGAAAGAAAACAAGAAACTGACAAATGGTTCGGGAGCTAAGGCAACTGACCCGACAACCCAACCGCCAAGAAGACAACCCGAGAGAAAAAAACAACCCAGGAGACACACCGCAAGAAACAACACAACACAGAAAAACCTAGGAAAAACAGAGGTAATTGAAAAATGGCACAGGATATAAGTTATCGTAACTGGACGAAGTGCTGTTCACCCCAGGAGAGAAAGAAAGCGCGCAAGAAACCCCAACACCCTAATTAGAGGGACCTTCACGCCGTCCCAAGGAAAACGGAAAATATCTAACCGCAGAGAGAGTAGGGTTTAAAAGAAATCCGCCACCATAATACCACAAGACCCTCAAAACGCCAAAGTAAGAGAACAGTAAACCCGTCACGGGAAAAGCCAGAGGGTAATGTAGACACGCCCAGTCCAAATGGAGTGCCAAGTGGTGGCCCTCACCAAATAAAAACGAGCCCTCCCAACAGCGCTGGCCCGCCTGTCAGCCCCACAAGTGTCATCATGCATGGCGCCAGGGGTTTACCACCGTCTGCACCAATAGTCTGCGCCATTATCACCCTTATAAAATTATTTAATTACTATGCATCAAATTGATAATTACCTTGATAAGCCTTACTAGGTTACCATTTGTTGGATATGAAGGTTTATGCATCACAATGAAATTATAGTTGAATTATTATACTTAAACTTTTGATTAGGCTTGCATATAGAAGTTTCATCCCTTGGTCTAATGCAAATGCCTCACCTTGATTGTTATATGCTTTTCCTAGGCCCCATTCAAAACTAACTTTGTATATGTGTTCATTTAGAGTGGAGGACAATCTCCCATGCTAGCCACCCCTTAAACTAAAATAAAATATAACCCATAAGAAATAGTCTCAATTTTCATAGAGAAAATATAACAAAAAAAAAAAAAGAATCACGAGTTTAAAAATTATGCTTATACACCTATTTTGATAGAGAAAATATACTGGAACAACCACATCAACAAGTGTGGTTAATATATGTCGATAAATATCATTTATCTCTTAAAAATAACGAGACCAATATCTTTGTTTTATAAACCTATGTATTTACAAGATGCCATTTGTTATTTGATAATTTGCATGGTCATTTTATAATTGTATTAGGTAAATGTGAAATAAAAGCAGAATTAGAGATGCAAGGGAATTAACATTTGAAATTTCATATTTTATTTAGAGATGTAAAAGAGACCATGAGAATATGACAACATATTTTATCTATGACCAGAAGGAAATTTGGATAACAATAAAGATTACTTTTTAACATTTAATAAAGAGAAGAACATATATCAACATAATTTAAAAAACACTAAAAAATTAAAAATATAAATATTTAAAACTATAAGATTGAATTAACTATATGTATATTGTTAGGAATTTGGCTTCTGTCAAAGAATTCAGGAGCATGCCGCTGACCTAAAGCATAATAGGTCTCGCTCCTCTGCATTAGCAGAGCATGCAGAGAAGACAAAGCATCACATTTGCATCGAAGATGCGGAAGTTATTGCAAGGATAGACCATTTCCACCATAGAAAGTTAAGGGAGGCCTTAGAAATTGAAAAGAGGCCAGTCAACCTCAACAGGGATGATGGGTGGAGTCTTAGCAGATGTTGGATCCCTGCCCTTCACTCTTAGTCTTTGGTTTTCTTCCCTTCGATTCTCCTTCGTTTCCTTTCATCTCCTTTGTTTTCTGTTTTATTCTTCCCTTTCTGTTCTTGATTTTATTTTTATTTTTGTTTTTGTTTTTATTTATTTATTATTATTATTTATTTAATTACTTATATTTAGTATTTATTTTGAATATTATTTTTCATGTTCATTTTATTTATTTATCTATTTTATTTTTATTTTTATCTATCGTTATTTATTTATTTTATTTTTATATTTTTATTTTCATTTGATTATTTTTGGTTTTTACTTATTTATTTAAAAATTTTCTTTGTGTTTTTATCTTAGTGCATTTTTATTTTTATTTTTATTAAAAAAAATAAAAAAATAAAAAAATAAATTGTTTTATTTATTTATTTATATTTTTATATTTTATTTATTTATTTATTTATTTTTTGAATTAATTAATTAATTATATTTATTTATTTTGAATTAATTATATATAAATATTTATTATATTTTAATTATTAATAGAATACATAATAATAATTCAACTATAATTTTCCTCAATTAGTCAAATTATCCGTTATGGAATAATAATAATTATACTTTTATTTTTTCTTTAAAGTTCTTTATTCAGTCTAATTATCCGTTTTGGAATAACGGCTAGTCAGAGTTTCCTATCTATTTAAACTATGTCCTAGATCGGATTTCTTATCTTGTCTTGATGATGAACCACAATAGCTGGTTCGAAACACGTCGACAAACTCTGTTTGAATGTAATTTTCACCGAAGGATTTTATACACAATATATGTATATTTTATTCTCATTAATTATAATTGGAAATATATATTTTGTTTCATTATATTGAAGTGTAATTTTTTTGTTATACATTTAACAAATTAGAGAGGGAAAAATGCAGATAATTATAAATATAGTTTTTAAAGCTATATGAAGGAAAATATTGAATGCAAATAGATGAAAAAATACATATAATTATAAATATGGATTAAACGAAAAATTTATGGAATGCAAATGGATGACTTGAAAATAAGTTAAAACTAAGAGACAACTAGGACACTGTATACAAACTAGAGTGAAAGAACTAGAATGAAAAAAGAGAACTTGACATAAAACCATAGTATAGATATGAGGTATGCAACAAACTAAAGTGAAAAAGATTAACATGATATACTATAATTATTTATGGGAAAATTTATTAAATGTAATGGAGTTCATGATGCCAAATTAAAATTGAAAGGTATTATTAAAACAATTGTAAATACATCTCTCATATATGGAAAATAAGTTGTATAAAAAGTATAATTAAAACTTTGAAAAGACAATTTGTATATTAAATGGAAAAGAAATTATATAAAAAAGTATAATTAAAACATTGTCAATATTATTATGTAAAAAAATTATATATATATATATATATATATAACTCTAATTTTGACTTTAACATTAAAGATACCTAATAAAGTAGTGTATAAATTAACGTGAAAGGGGAGTTGTATAATATTATTATGTAAAACAATTATATATATATATATATAACTCTAATTTTGACTCTAAGAGATATTTAACAAAATAGAGTATAAAACTATAGTATAAATATGCCGTTCTAAGAAAAGTTTATTAAATGCAATGGAGGTATCTAACAAGTTAGAATAAGAATTATGAGTTCGGCATAAAACCATACTATAAATATACTTTTTAATTAAAAAAAAAAATTATTAAATACAATGGAGTTCATACAACCAAATTTAAATTAAAAAATATAATTAAAATATTAAAAATACATTTCACACATCAAAGTATAAAAAAGATAAATTTAGATTTGTATAATATTATTGTATGAATGACAATATTAAGTGCATATATAAAATTTAAATTAGAAAATATAATTAAAATATGTATAAAAATAAAATATAAAATAATAACATTTTTCTTATTAAAGTGGATATTTGTGATATGTTGTATAGCGCGGAACTCCCCATTATTGTTAAAGTGGGCATTGGGACATAATTAAAAGGAAGTAATTGAAATTAAAGATATGCAATAGATTAAACTATAAAAAAAACAATGTTCCGATGTCAAAGTGGATGCATGTGCTACGTTTATATTTTGATGTTAAAGTGGATGCATGTACGACGTTTTTGTGTAATCGGGAATAGAGAGAGATTTATCATCCACGTTAGTTGGACTATTTGTAATTATAGTCCAACTATTTGGTAAGGTTTTCTTTGGTAAGCTATTTGAAAATTACTTTCCCTCAAACTAGGAAGGAGAGATATTGAATTTTACTTGAATGTCTATGGGATCATGGATGGTGAAATATAGAGGACCATTGTATGAGTATCGGATAAAGTCTTTGCGCTTTTTTTTTTTTTTTCCCTCTATATTAAAATGTGTGTTTTAAGTGAAATGAAAGTAATTTATAAGACTGTAGATAAAAGTAACTAATTATAATTTATTTATTTATTTATTTTTTAATATAGGTGGGTTAGTGTTTAGATTACGCATGAGAAGTGATTTCTAAATTTATAAGGAATATATTAGAGACTTTTGGTAGTATGGTTCATTGGATGTCAGATGTGTAAGAGGTTGGCTGAAATTTGCTAGTGGGATATCCTTGTGTCTCGTTGAGGAAGTTTTGGATAATTGATTGTAAGGCTATGGATATTGCAATTAACATTTATATGAAATTGGCCAAGGATAGATGAGGCACGGTGAATGGATTGCCTGATTTAATATGAAACTGTATTAGAAGCAATATGGATATGCGTTTGAGGTTCAAGCAATTTGGTGAATGGATTGCCTGATTTAATATGAAATTGTATTAGAAGCAATATGGATATGTGTTTGAGGTTGAAGCAATTTGGAGATAGATTGTTGTGTAGAGGTTATAATCTTTGGTATATTGTATTAGTTTTTTTGGCAACATATTGACTTATGATCATTTCAAAATATTGGCAAATTTTAATGTTAGTGGTATGTGAGTTTTTTTTGTGACTTTGATGTGATAATCAAACTTTTAGTATTGTTTAAATGTTTCTATTGATTACAACAACATCTCTTGCAACTTTGATTTTATACATGAATAGTTCAAATTCTAGATTAAAAAATGATGAGCACATTTTCAATTTTGTTTAAAATAGTATTGACTTTCTTTTGAAAAAAGGTGGTGAGAGAATAGTCCTTGAGTGCACTTAATGGTTAAGAGAATTTATTTCCTCATAAGATGTCACAAGTTCAAATCAGAGGGGACTAGAGTATGCATGTCTCCACAGACTTAAGCAATCAAATCGGTGCATGGAGGTGGGTCCTTATCCCGCAATGAGATATTATGTACCAATTTGGTATCTGGCTTGGCCATGACCCTAAAATTATATTATTATTATAAGCCTTGCAAAAGTGATCATGTGGCATTGAGCTTTACCTTCTTGGTTAATTTTGTTTGAATTATTATTTTGTGATATTTGTTGCATTAGGTTAAGGTGCAAAACATAGAGTAGTCAATTATTGGAGAAAATTTCACATTTTCTTGTTGTCTAGATAACTATTTTTATTTAGTTTCAACTATTTTTGTCTTTATATAGTGTCTTGTTCAATTGGATTTGCATTGAAAATTTGTATAAAACAACCTAAGTTAGGGCTTCGTAGTAAATGTCACACCCTTTGTCTTTATTCATTGATAAACAAAAAGTAATAAGAGGATGCGGCTTAATACAAAATACTATAACAATGGATGACATCGAACATCAATATTAATGGTTGATTTCTTCATTTAAGCAATACATAAATAATGATAGTAATACATTCCACTAAACAAGATCATGATTTACTTTTGAAGCACTCCATCCTTATTCTTTGAAATCCATGTACTCAATGGAAAGTGTACGCATAAATCATGAATATCTTTGTGATGTACAATCATTAAACAAGATGAAGGCAAAAAATCACAAAGGTAAGTTAAAGTTGTTGTTGTAAGAAGTATAATTTTGAACAACATTCTTGATTCAACAAAACCACCACCACAAGGAAAAAACCTTAAAAAAACCCACCACCATAGGGAATTTTTTTCTTGATTTAGTAAACACACTACCACACACACAAAAGACTTTATGAAGACATTGCTGAGATCGATAATTGTCACCATGAACAAAACATTGCACAATCTAGTGAGTGCATTGGTGGAAAAATTCGACCACTAAATGGATGGGCAATCATCCCTATATTGACCAATTCTAATAGATATTTTCCATCATTTTTGCACTCAATGTCTGAAAATAAATAAATCTACTATAGGAAAACACCTTCACCATAAACATGATACTTCACTATAAATGAGTATTGCACTTGTGTGAGTATGTTGTGATGCTAATCTCAATCAAATTAGAATGTCTTGGATATTTCATGGTCTCTTTCGTAGTCAATAGACCATAATATTTACAAGAATGTCGAGTGCTTTGTAAATCAATTTTTAGAGGATCTAAAAAATCATACAAGGGCACCACTTAAGGCATATGCTATCTTGATCATGTTTTATGTGTAAATTAGAGGAGAAAGTTGTGTAGGTAGGGGATTGCGATCAAACATTGGAAATCAACCCACAATACTATTCATGAGCTAGAAGAGCAATGGTATGGGTATAAATCGATTTATAATAATTTAATTTTTTATAAAAGGAAAAAGTGTAGCATAATTATGGTTGAAAGATTAACTGGATCTAACTTGGGTGGTTAAGAGGAATGATTGTTATCCTCCACATTTGAGTTCTATTCTCAATACTTACATGTTGATAATGTTAATGAGTACATTATTGTTGATAAAATTTGAAGATTATGCAAAATCAAACTTATCTTGAATATCATATTCAAAATGAGGGGAATCACACTATTTTTTATGGAAAATAACCAAAATTATGGTCAAGGTATATTTCTTGGTCCAAACTAATTCAAGGATAAGTAAAATAATTATAATATTAATTTTCCTATGTGATATTTCACCTCCTTTAACTAAGCAAGACGCGTATGATATCACTAAGGATAAATATCACAAATCCTTTCATTTTGTGTGCATGTCATATAGGACAATCTTAATTTGGGTAAGAGATCCTACCCTACAATCCAACAATCTAGGAGGAATTGTGTATATGTTATTGGTGGTTGTCTCTCAACATTTGATAAATGTGCTTCAATGACATGACGATCTTTAAACTCACATTGAGGATGATGGGAAATATTCTTATAATATGATAACAAAGTTTTTCTTATGGTGCTTGGAGTTTGACAAATAATGCGGTACAAGGTTGTGATGCATTGCATGGATAGTAGATGTCAGAATTATGGGAAATTTAGACAATATTAAGTTTAAATTTGATAGGAAACAAGTTTCTATACCCTAGGATAGTATTTACAAACCATTGTCGTGCAACAATGTTCCACTTTATTTGAAAGTCTCTTATTGTAGTTTGAGCCTAGAGTACATAGAAGAAAATATGCTAGAGTAATACAAAAATTTTAATGTTTACCTTTTTGCTCCACATCCCTTGCATTTGTGTTTGATTGCATCTCCCACTTTCTAAATTTGAGTAAATAATAACAAAATAAATATTTTAAGCGATTTGTTTTAGAGGTGACTAGCATAGGTCTTAATGGAAATATAATGGTTCTAGATTGACTTGGAATTTAGTGATAGTGGCCTAAGTGATTGGTTGTTCCAGTAATACCTTGGTTGTGATCCCTAAATTAATAATGCATGTTTTTACACAAGGAAATGATAGAGAGTCTAGTGATGCAATATTTTTTGAATGTTATTAATAAAAAAACATCACTAGCTACAAATAGACAAGGACAAAAGTTATAGGGGGATATGATTACACAAGAGAGCGAGGGGGGCGGGTAGCTAGAGAGGCTAGGCCAAATTATATTTTTATATTAAACCCATATTTGATTTAGTTGAGAAAATGAGTTACATGAGATTCTCGGGGAAGACACACGGAGTTGGTTTTTTGGAGTAATGTAGTCCCAAAATCCTTTCCTATGCAAGTTTTTTTTTTCCCTACATATAGTCAACAAAGTTTGGTTAGTGTACATGAAAACAAATAACAACCAAAATAATGAAATCTAACATGAGATGTTAACACTACAATGCAAAAATAAAAACAAGAACTTGGGAAATAACAAATCTCTTTATTTGATGTAAATGATATATGATCTATCCAAGAGACACTAAATGGAGCTTTGGAAACAATGGTTTCTTAACCCTCTTAAAGGAAGGTCCTTACTTTCCCTCTCATGCAGGTATGATTCTTCTCTCAAGAATTTTCTTGGAAACTCTTTGAATGGAGATCTCCTAGACTACAAAACAATTCCAATTGGATGGAAATTTGGGTAGTATAATCTTGTAATGAATTATCTCTTGTAAGTGGTCCCCAGTGAAGTGGTATTTATAGGCCAAGGTACATGAATTCCCCCAACTTGCCTCATTAATGAGATGTGATATTTGAGTGAGCCTCTCATCTTGATGGGAGAATATGGAATCCTTTTGAGGCTTCGTAACTCAACGTTAATAATGTAGAGGCTCGAGAATGAGGAATTGACCTTCTACCTTCACCTACTAGGGATGAATTTAAGGCGTCTTGAAACACAAATCTCTCAAATGCCACTTCCTATGACCCACGTGCTTGTCGAAGAAACAATCACGATGATCCAGAAAAACCTAAAAGAGTGGATTTGCATGGATTAATTAAACTGAGTTTAGTGACAAGTAATCCTCTGCTTATGGCTTCCTAGATTTTTGACTTTTGAGAAAATTTGATTTTAGTGATATCTGAAATATTCCATCCCTTAGTTGACACCTTTAAGTGCGTAATTTTAAAGCGATAAAAATTCCCCCTTGATGTCTGAGGTTAGGAGTATATGTATAGCTAAAACACATCACATTTTTCTTGACTGTGAGTATTTATAGTTCTTGAAAAATATACCATGGTCTAAGAGAGAGGGGAAGGGTCCTGAGGGATAATCGTGGAATGTATTATTGAAAGAGAAATATATACAATATATATACGAGGTGGGCGTGTCCCATGCTCATGATCATGACTATTACAATGATGGATACATGTGTATGCAAGAATGATCTTGCAAAAAAATATTAGAAAATGATTGCTAATGTTGAAGTAAATGATTTGTTCGCACTCAAGGGTGCCATGATCAAATAATGTACTAATGACCTACATGCCCCCATGTACCAGGTATAATTAGTGATGACGAGATCATCGATGATGAGATGATGGACTGGTGCATGGGTCTTAACCAAAATAGGAAACTGCAACTGTTGCAAATTATGATACATTCCATAGTGAAATATATTGAAGTGGAAATTTGTGGAGTTCGATTAACTCTTTGGGAAATGATGACTCCCACTAGTCCATTCGAGGTTCACATTTGAATCATGGTAATGAACACTAAGATACTTCTTCCTTCATGGAAAATGAAAGTTGATTTCGACATAAAGGAATATGCGACTATCTAGGAAAGGAGGTTCTTTGAGAAATCCACTTGAAGTCAATTCAAATATCGAGCCATGATGATGTGTAGATATCTTGATGGATGAGGTCAACAGGAAAATGGACACTATAAAATTCCCATGGTTGGAGCAAAATGGTGGTGGCAAAAATCAAAACAAACTAAGGTAGGCATGCCCTGGAGTCGAGAGGGTATCCGATGGGGGGGTGGGTGATAGGCGGTTGCAATACAATATGATGACTAAGGGTGTCAGAGGGTCACAACATGAAGCTAGTATTAAGTAGATAGGACGAAAATGTAAGTGCTCCAACCATGGGTGGCATGGGATCACTGCTAGGTAGTATGTGAAGAATATTGTTGGGTATGTGTTATATTATTTCCATGATTAGATGCAGGTGTTGTTATGAGGTTCGGGGAAGCACCCCAAGATTTTTTTTAATGCAGAACCAATAATAGTTGGGCAAACCCAAGGATGGGGGGTAGACCCAAGGATGGTGGGTGAACCTACCCATGGTTTTCATGCATGGTTTTGTTGGAGAAATTAATTAAGGAAAGATCTTAATCTTTAACATTTTCCTTTCATGACATTTACTTGTAATATTAATTTATTCTTGTCATTATTATTCTTATTTTCTCATCATCAAATAAATTCCAAAAACAATAAATATCACATGAACACAAGATATAGGCTCCAATCCAGGGAAAAAACCATCCAAGGGGAAAATCCAAAATAAATTTCTCTTCTCATAGAATAAATCTAAAGGAGACTTCAAAGACCCAAAGACAAGACCCTTAGCTTCCTCTAAGACACAAGATAACCTTCTTGATAACCCAAGAGATATTCAAGAGAAACAATCTAGGAACCCACCACAAAATTGGTCTCTTAGTCATATTAGACCTAAGGAAACCCTATGTCCCTTTTGCATGATGGATCAATGCACCTTCACATGCCTTAAATATGCTATTTTTATGCATTTTTTTATGTTTCAATCCAAGGTTAATGGATTGGGGTTTATGAATTCTTCGCCATGTATATAAGGTATTGTAACATTGGGAGGAATATAATGAAAAATCAATTTGGTTTTCACGATTTGGGTTTTAGGAGAAACTCTCTGTGTAGTGCCCTTATTTTCCACATTTACAACATACCTTTACAGGTTTTCCTGGAGATTTAGATCTCCCACTTGAGGACTTATCTTTTATTTTATTTCTGGGACCATCCTATTATAGACAAGGCATCTATGATTCTATCTCTCCATATTTTTCTGTCTCATATCCTCCAACAAAAAGTATGATACTATTTCATAAAACTTTAAGGTAGTTGTATTGCTACCTATAACAACAAAGAGACTATACCATGAGTCTGGCAGAGAAAAAAAATATACCGATGCACTTATCTTCATCTGAAATTTTAATATAACATCTAACTTACCACAATATTAAAGACGTTCATATGCTCTATCAACAAGTCTCCATACTTCATCCTCTAGTTATACAATTTTTTCCACGAAAACAATTTTTTTATCAGAGACTTATATTGATACAAAGTCCCTAACTTGTCCCACAATGTAGAAATTTGATAGAATTGCAACTTCTCAAGAAATTTAATCTAAAATCAAGAGACACAATTCTGCTTTATTGATTTTCGGAGAACATGCCTAAACATGTAATAAGAAAAGCCAAAAATACACAAGGATTTCTAGGGGAACCAAACTAGGAAAACCCCTCAAGCCTCTTTGCATTAATCAGTTGAATTAAGAAACTATTACAATTGCTAGCTCCAGCTCTGAGCTCAACTTGCAAATAATAACCGTTCTCCTGCTCAACGACAGACTCTAGCCAACACTTAGCGAAATATCATCTCAATGAGGCTCCTATTTCCTTGCGCAATTCCCAAAGAAATTAGCCCCTATTATTTAGGAAATTTCTTCCAATTGATTGTGCAATTCCCAAGGATTGATCATCTAACTGCATGCAACAATTATGCACTCAAAATAGTTTACAACTGCTTGTTACACTGCTTTGACATCTCCACTTTGTTAGAATATTCTGACACATAGGAAATAGTTAAGAATAACTTAGTATAGTGTAGAGTTAGGTAAAGTGTGTTTATTTACCATGTACCTTTGTAACTTATAATCCGACGGTCACGATTTGTAGTGATCATATGGTTATCTCTCACCTTGGTATTAACGGCACTTGATCCATGGCTTAACACCCGATTGGTCCATGATCTCTATTTAAAGAGCATGGAGGGTCATTTGTCCGGTAACCGTTTATGAGAGAAACATATGTAACTTTTATTTTTATATTAATAAATTCCCTGAAGTGGCCGCGTTGGCTCAGGGCGTGGACTGTTTCCCTCTTTGAGGGTTTTAACCACGTGATTATACTGGTGTACTGATTTGTGATTTGTTTGTGAGTGGTGACCTTTGGTTCTTGATCTATGGAACTTACCCTGTAAATTCCTATATGGTATCAGAGCTATTTTGAGGGCCGCGTCCGTTGTTGATCAAAATCCGAAGCCGGTTTGACTACATGCGAATGCTATTTTGTAGATCTACTATTTCTGAACATTTTTGGGCTTCGAGAACTGTTCGGTTGTGCCCGGAGCGTCTGTTACAGTGAGGAATGCCTTTCGTTTCATGCGAAAAGGTTTCCGGCTGCCCAAGTTAGTCAGTTTAGATCTGGAGGTATAAAGCATCTATTTTGCACTTATATTTGTTAATAATTCTGTCTCTTTTTTTTTTTCTTTTCGTATTAAGGTTTTATTTATTTGCCAAATCTATACCCTCTTCTCTGTGTATGCTCTTTGCTGTGCACTCCGTGCGATCTCAGAAAATCAGAAACAGGAAAAAGGGATTTTTTTTGCTACGTATGCTCTTTCCCCACATCTTTGTGCGATCTCGGGAAATCAGAAATAGTGAAAAAAGTGATAGTTTCCGGTAAGGCTAACTGAGAATCTAACATTCTGCCGTAAGGCTTTGAATTTTGTTTTTTTCTCGTTTTTTATGTTTTTTGTGCAGGAAAAGGCACGCACACTGAAGGCTAATAATAATAATAATAATAATAATAATCATCATCATCATCCCCCCTTCCTCCTTTCTAAAATAACATAATCCTTTTACTATCTGACTTGGTGAGGGGTTAGTTTATGAGAATAGAGGTCTTGGGTTCAAGTCTCCTTCTCAAGCTTCTTTTGTAAAAAAAATTTGTTCAAAGGGGCGGAATTATTTTTTAAAAAGTCGCACTTCATCCCGTTCCCACAACTATTTGGCGTCTACAACTCAAATTTTTCAAAAGGCATAACTTCTTCATCCGGAAGCCGTTTTTTGAGCCGTTTTTTTTTGAAACGGCCTAATTTTTCGAGATCTTTCCATTGGAGTAGTTATTTTCAGCTTTTCTTAGTTTAATTTTAAAAAAAAAAATGGAAAGTGCATGCCCAGTTATTCTTAACAGCACCAATTATTTCCAATGGCTGCCTCACATGGTAGATATACTTAGAAGTAAAGGGCTTTATAGAATATCCATTGGTTAAGAAACTAAACCTTCTGATGATGATAAAGTTCCTAAATGGGAAAATAAACAAGATCAAGCACGAGGGTTGATAGGAATGTCCAGTGCTCAAGATCTTCGATTTCATATCCTTGACATTGACACCCTTGATGAGGCCCTGGAAAAGCTAAAAACTGTTTTTTGCGTTCAAAATCAAATCCGGGCCCACCAACTTGAAAACGAGTTGCTTACTTTGGACCCCAATAATTTCTCCTCCATTGAATATTTTTTGTCCAAATTTAAGACCCTATGAATTCTTTTAGAAGGTTGTAAGATAAAAAAGGACGATGGTAGCCTCATATATTGCATTCTTGCTAAGCTTGGTCCTGCATACTCTGTATTTGTTTCCACCTTCCATTCCACCAGAGAAACCATCATTTCTTCAGGAACAACCTACAAGAATCCCTCTTTTGATGCCTTTTGTGATTCTTTGATAAGAGAACAAGAAAAGTTTTTACACCTTGGTCTTATCACTGCTGGAAACACTTCTAAGAAAGCCTTAGCAGCCCAACAACAACCATATCAAAAGAATCCCAAGAAGCAGTATCCTAAAAAATATGGTCCTAAACCAAACAAGGGCCCTAAGCAATTTCAGCCGCAAACTGAAAAATCAAATCACCAAAGTAATAAGGAAAATCAAAACAAAGGGAAGAAGGCAAATAGACATTGCAACTTTTGCAATCGGGATGGCCATATAGAGTCCAAATGTTTTAAGAAGATGGAAGCCTTAGAAGCAGCAATGAAGAAGCACAACATCAATTTGGAGCACTCTTCACCTTCATCTTCAGGCATGGCACTTTCTGCTTGTGGTTGTCAAGAATCAAGATCTGGCTATGCATTGAATGTATCTTCTTCTTCTCCTTCTCATGAGTGGCTCATTGATTCTGGAGCTTCTTACCACATGGCTAAAAATAAATCCATGTTTTCTTTTTTAAATGATTATAACACCAAACATATTTATGTTGGTGATGATAGATCTCTTAGTGTTGTAGGATCTGGAACCATTCATCTAGATAATGGTCAGTTTAATGATGTACTATGTGTTCCTACCTTATCATGCAACCTTCTATCTATTTATTAGATAACTCGTTCAGGTGAAGGGAAAATAGTAGAATTCTCACCTCATGATGTTGTAATCAAGGAATTTAAAGATCCTAAACATATTTTAGCTACTGGAATTGCTGATGATTCCACAAGGTTGTATAAGTTTGACAACTTTGGGTCATCATCTCTTCCCTCGGTTTTTGTTGCTCATAATGATGATGTGAGCAAACTTTGACATGAGCGATTTGGTCACTTAAACTATTGCTCTCTTCAAACTCTATGTAAGGAAAATATGGTGACGGGCCTTCCTATGGTATATTGCCGAGATGGTGTTTTCTCCGGATGTGTACTCGAAAAACATCATCGGGATAGTTTTGACAAACGTGCCTCTTGGCACGCTTCAGCCCCTTTGCAGCTTGTACACAGTGATTTATGTGGTCCTCTTCCTGTTGTTTCTTTCTCTAGTTGCAAGTACTTCTTAACTTTCATTGATGATTTTTCTAGACGCACTTGGGGGTATATTTCTTAAAACTCAAGAGTAAAGTTTTTAACATGTTCTTGGCCTTCAAGGCCTTTGTTGAGAAACAATATGGACATCAAATTCTTACGTTAAGATCAGACAATGGCAGAGAATATTTTAACAACAAATTTATCAACTTCTGCACTGAGCATGGCATTCAATTGCAACATACTGTTCCATATACTCCACAACAAAATGGTGTAGCTAGAAGCGCACCTTAAAAGAAATGGCTAATTGTATGCTTCAATCTAAAGGATTTGGTCTCAATTTTTGGGCAGAAGCCATTAACTGTGAAAGTTACATAGTAAATCGCACTCCTACTAAGGTTTTAAAGAATATAACTCCAGAAGAAGCTTGGAGCTCAATCAAACCAGATGTAAGTCACTTTCGTGTTTTTGGAAGTGATGCTTGGGCCCATATTCCAGATGCGAAACATAAAGCCTTTGAACCTAAGAGTGAAAAATGTATTTTTGTTGGATATTCTGAAGATGTCAAAGGATATAGAATTCTTCAACCAAAATCCAAAAATATTATCATTAGAAGAGATGTAAAATTTGATGAAAATATATCGGCATGCGAGCCTAGTTCGGCAAGTGTGCCACCTTTGGCCTGTGAGCCTGATTCGGCATATGTGCCACCTCTCTCTCTCTCTTCTATTTTTAATAGCATTCCTTCTAGTTTAGATGATGACAGTGAGGATGAAAATCCTCCTCCAGCTTGTGAAATTGTTCCTTATACTCCACCGCTTCCAAGATGGGTCCGCTCTACTAAGGATGTAGCAGGTTCTCTTGCAGGTGACCCTGCTGATCGATGACGTACACGTTCTCAGTTCGAAAGAGCTTCTTCCTTATTGGCTCAAGTTCCGGAAAAACTTGATCCAGAAACCTTTGAAGAAGCCTCAGGTCATCTAGATTGGGATGAAGATATGAATGAAGAGTATCATTACTTATTTGCAAACGATACTTGGGATCTTGTTCCTCTTCCAAAAGGAAGAAAACTTGTCAGATGCAGATGGGTTTACAAAACCAAGTTTGCACCAGATGGAAAAGTGGATAGACATAAATCTCGTCTTGTTGCTAAAGGATTTTCACAATTTGAAGGCATTGACTATACTGAAACCTTCTCCCTTGTTTCCAAAATGAATTCTATTCACCTTGTTCTTTCCCTTGCTTCCTCCTTTAAATGGGAAGTCCATCAGATGGATGTTAAATCTGCCTTCTTACATGGAGATTTGCATGAAGAAATCTACATGGAACAATCCCCTAGCTTTATCCAAAAAGATTCCAGCCTTGTTTGTCGCCTTAGGAAGTCTCTCTATGGTCTCAAACAAGCTCCCCGGGCTTGGTATTCCAAAATGGATAGATTTCTCTTAGATAATGGCTTTTCTAGGTGTCATTTTGACAACATTGTCTACACCAAGAAAGTGGGTAATTCCTTCACCATCCTTGTTCTTTATGTTGATTATCTTATCCTTACTGGTAGTGATCCAAACCATATAAACCATGTAAAGTCTAGCCTCAAAAAGAAGTTTGAAATGACAGACTTAGGACACTTGCATTATTTCCTTGGTCTTCAAGTCTTGCAATCCAAGGAAGGCATTACCCTCTCTCAGTCCAAGTATGCCTGTGATCTTCTACACCACTTTCACATGGAAGACTCTAAGCCAGCCCCTTCTCCCTTTCAGTCTGGAGTCAAGCTTTCAGTCACTTGTACTACCCCTAAAGTTGATGCTACCTTATATCGTCAACTTGTTGGTAAACTTCTGTATCTAACCCATACCCGTCCTGACCTTTCCTTTGCCATTGGTCTTGTCGCTCGGTTTATGCACCAACCTCATGAAAGTCACTGGAAAGCAGCTAAAAGAATACTTCGATATATTCGAGGTACAGTTCAGTTCGGGATTCATTACAGTGCAGGAGCATCTCCCTTGTTGATTGGTTTCACTGATTTTGATTGGGCTGGTGACCTTGATGATCGGAAGTCCACTGCAAGATATGTATTCACTCTTGGTTCAAGACCTATTACTTGGTCTTGTAAGAAAACAAAGTGCCATCTCCCTTTCTTCAGCAGAAGCAGAGTATCGTGGTGCAGTTGAAGCCAGCAAGGAAGCCATGTGGCTTTGTTAGATCCTGTTTGAATTTGGTATTCATCAGCAGCATCCAACTACACTTTGGTGTGATAATCAGAGTGCCATTCAGCTATGTAAAGATCATAGTTATCAAAACTGGCCGGTTTGAACCAGTAACCGGTCAAACCGGCTGGTCAGCTCAGTCACCGGTCAGAACCGACCATGCAACCGGGTTTAGAGGAGGGAATCACCAGTTTTGGCCGGTTAACCGGACCTAACCGGCCGGTTAGGTGTCCCTTTTAGGGCTTGAGCAAAGGATAAAAGTAAAAAATTGTAATCTATGTTTTTTGATTTTTAATAACTATGGTTGTTATTAGATAATGTGAAGCAACAAGACTCAGTTTCTATGCCCACATGTGTATCTACAGAACTCAATATAGGAGGCCTTTCTCAGCTTGAAAGGTCTGAGGTGCACAACAGTCTATCTTGTTTGCTGACCATGGGAAATTCATCATAGAGTGAGAATAAAATCAGTAGTTGTGCCACTAGCTCTACGTCTAAGAGCACATCTTTTCCGTTGTTTGGAAAGCCTATACATATTACATATAGACCAATCTCCAAGATCTCAACAACAACAGCAGTATGGAGTTAGCTCTGCAGATGGGCTTGGTTTTCAGTCCTTCAATGACACTGGTTCACCTAGGCTTACAAATAACAACTCAACTGATGTCAATCAAGAAGTTGAGGATAAGGTTTAGAAACTAACAAAGGCATGTGGATCAAAAATCTCTGACAATTCTAGCCTTACACACCAAAATGGGAATAGCTTGGAAGCTTTTGGAAAAAATGGCGTCAAAGGTCTTCAGAGGTTTAAATATGAAACTGGTATACTCAGTTTGAAAAAAGATACACATGAAAAAACATCTGAGGATGCAGTTCTCCCCTGCAAATTATTTAGTGAGTCTGAAGAAGTAGGGCGAAACCTTGATCTAACAATGTTCAGCAGTTATGAACAACTCTATGACAACCTACAGGTTACAAAAAATGTTTGGTATTGAATATTTGGAGCTGTCAAACCATGTTCTCTACAAGGATATTGGCAACATGATGAGACATGCTGGAGAGGAACCTTACGGGTAGTTTTAACTTTTATCTCACTTCAACATTTACACTTGATTCATCTAGTAAATTAGGGCTTGATCAAAGGCTAAAAGTAAACAGTTGTAATCTATGTTTTCTGATTTACAATATGTCTCTGCACATCATGTCAATGATGTTTTGTAGCATTGTTTTTGGACTTTATGGGCCATATGGAGCCTCATTGCTTATGTATTTTTCGATGATATGTATTGCACTCGGTGCCATTTTGATATATTCACCTTTGCATGGTATATAAATGAGAAAAATTTGCATATTTTGTCTCTATTGGCTTGGAATCATGGTTGCAAATCTTAAAAATAGTTTTTTTTATTAAAAAATAATTATTTAATGTATTTTTTTTAAAACCGGTTCATTGAGATCTGACCGCTACCGGTTAGACCAGTTCCGGTTTGAAACCCGGTTCATTAGGTCCACCAGTCCGGTCAACAGTTTCAGTTTTAATAACTATGGTAAAGATCCAGTTCAACATCAGCGTATGAAACACATTGAAATCCACATAAACTTCATCAGAAAGCTCATTCATGATCGTGTTCTTGAAGTGTAGTATTGTCCAACGAATGATCAGGTAACTGATATCTTTACAAAGGCTCTCACAGAAGTGAAGTTTACCAAACTTTGATCCATGCTTGGAGTTCAGGAAAGTTGTCATTAAGGGGGGATAGGCTCTAATGCCTCCTTCCTTCTCCTATTGTGTCACTTTTGTAAATCCTTCAATCCTATCCCAATTTGTTCTTAAGGGGGGATGTTAGGATATTTCGACACATAGGAAATAGGATCCTTTTGTGTCACCTTTGTAAATCCTTCAATCCTATCCCAAGTTGTTCTTGAGGGGGGATGTTAGGATATTCCGACATATAGGAAATAGTTAAGAATAACTTAGTCTAGTGTAGAGTTAGGTAAAGTGTGTTTCTTTACCATGTACATTTGTAACTTATAATCTGACGATCACAATTTGTAGTGATTCGACAGTTATCTCTCACCTCGATATTAATGGCACTTGATCCGTGGCTTAACACCCGATTGGTCCATGATCTCTATTTAAAGAGCATGGAGGGTCATTTGTCCGGTAACCGTTTATGAGAGAAACATATGTAACTTTTCTTTTTATATTAATAAATTCCCTGAAGTGGCCGCGTTGGCTCAGGGTATGGACTGTTTCCCTCTTTGAGGGTTTTAACCACGTGATTATACTGGTGTATTGATTTGTGATATGTTTGTGAGAAGTGACCTTTGGTTCTTGATCTACGGAACTTACCTTGTAAATTCCTACACACTTCAGCTAAGGAACTCAAATTCTCTGCATGTAATAAATATTTTAGGCTAATTGATTAGTTAACTAACGTATCTTTGAGTTAGATTATTGTCCCACTGCACAAATAACCTTCATCTGAGTCTAAGAATATTTAGAGTTCAGTTAATTGAATACAACTGCAAATAACTGAACTGGATTACTAAAATTTAGTAATCAAACATGCTTAAATAAACTCCAAGTACTCTAACTTGAATTTACTGAGTAAACTGAGTGACACAAGCCATGCCACACTAGTTAAAATCCTCCAACGGTTGTCCTGTTGATGTGGAAATTTGATTTACTCAATTTGACTAAGGCTAAAGTAAAATTGAGCCTTTCTTGCTACATTTTTTCAATACTCCCTCTTAGCAAAAAATAGATTTTCCACCACCCCTTTCCTGCACCTGTGGAATTTGAATTTACCTCGTGAAAATGCCTTTGTCAATATGTAAACATCTTGCTCCTCAATTGGAATGTACTGCAGCAACATAATTCTCCTTTGCACACAGTCATGCAAATGCTGCTACTAGATATTAATGTGCTTGGACCTTTCATGAAATGCCTGATTATCATAGAGCTTAATGCAACTATGATTATCACAATATATCACTTTTAGATCTATCTCCTGACACAATAGTCCCGCAAGTATTTTACTCATCTATATTGCTTCACATGCTTCTTGACTTGTAGCCATGTATTTAGCCACTGCTGAGCTGAGTGCCACAGACCTTCGCTTCCTAATATACAAGAAAATAGTTGCGGACCTAACAATGAAGATAACGCCTAATGTAATTTTCCCATTAGATGGAATTCCTGCCCAATGTACCTCAATGAAGCCTTGAAACTTCACTCCCTCTATCCGTTTATACTGTAAACCACATTGGGTAGTGCCTATGAGGTACTGTTGGAGCGAGGTCCCATAGGACCACAATTTTGGAGAAAATAATAGTATTTTTTGTAGTTTTGAGTTGTGCGTGCCAAGCAAGGCACATTCAAGGGGCTTTGGGGTGGGTCAAAGTACCTTCATGAGTTTTAATGGGCTAAAGGGTAAATATAGGAGTCTCAAAACACGATTTGCGGACCTTAGTATGAGCGCAGGCTAAGATATAAATAGAAGTCTAGATCGAGTCGGACAAGGTATTTTTTGGATGGAAGTGTATGTATGTTTTGAACTTTGAGCCGAATCTTTGTATGAGAGGCTCCTGTTAGCTGTGTGCGAAAAGACCTTAGTTCAGTTGTGTGCGCGGGCGAATCTGAAGGATTGTAAAGGGTTTTACGAACTATTGATAAATAAAGAAGTGTTTGGATAACTCTGTAGAACAATTTCATCTGTTATTTGCTTTATGATTTGTTTTTGTGTATGGTTTCCATTTACCGCATTAAGTTATATTATCTGTGATTGGATCGGTTGCGTACCTATGTTTAATGCTGATATAAATGTTAGTTGCATAGATCTAGCTCTGTAAAGGCTGAGTATTACATTAGTAATACTGTTAAAGGGATCACAGATCTTCTGTTTGGGTGCGCGCACTAGATTATTCTGTGTTAATCAATCTAGGGTTTCTAGTGCGCAAGTGAACCTGTGTGTTAAAGTAGATATGAAGGTGCCCACTTCATTTAATTCTCTCTCAGGGTGTGGAAAATTGGTTCCAGCACCCGCCCATACTGCTTCTGGTGAGACTTTGGCATGCACAAGTAGGTCATTGCCGAAAGGGCCTATAGTAAGAGGGTTTTGTTGGTTACGCTTAACTCCGAACCTGGGTCAGGACCCCTCAAGCCAAAAAATGGCTTCATTGTCGGGACTAGGATCATTTTGAGAGAGATTAGGTGATGTGGGAGCCATCAAATATTGAATTAGAATATTGGTTTGAACAAATGATACACGAATTATCCATCAAGCATAATAGAAGTAAGAAGTTGTCTGTTGAAGAGTGGAAAAATAAGTATATTTTCACAGAGGTTCACGAAATCTTCTTTGTGACCTTTGCACATGAATTGCAGGAGTTTTTGATAAGGTTAGCGGAGTTTCAGACCTGCTGGAAGGAGGATAAGATCACTCAGTGGACACCTGAGTTGATCCAACAGTTAGAACGGACTGATAAGTCCATCACCCACACTGTAGATCGTTGGGTTGACAACATTCTGGGTGGGTTTGTGACATAATTTTTAGTAGATCAGTTTGTGTCATATTCTGAAGCTGAAACGAGGTTCTTCAAAGGGATGAGAGGTAAGATCAGATGCTCTCTACCTTTGATGATTAGGATGCTATTGTGTGAAAAGGGTGTTCTGTGCAGTCACACCTAGTGAATGACCCCAAACGAAGTTGAAAGCGCTACGCGCAATAGAAAGTAATTTCGGGTTAACCAGAGAGGAGACAGATCTATATAAAACCCTCTAAGGAACCCGCCTAATAGTGATACAGAGAGTGGTGAGGCTACGCGCGCCAGAGGTATCCCTCCAACTACTCCATAGTCGAACTCGCGTAGGGGTCAGTCATCTCCTACCCCACCTCCACCGCCACCAGGAGGTGATATGGCTGCACATATGAAGCTACCCACCTTCAAGGGTGTGCAATATGAAGACATGGACAAGTTCTGGTTTTTTTCATACGCAGCATGGACTATGCAGAATGTCAATACTGATGCTGTCAAGAGGGGGCAGCTGGACATGGCATTTGAGGGTCATGCACTAGATTGGTTTATGGGATATCTGGCTCAGAATGCTGATCCTCCTGTCAATGAAATCAAGAAGGCCTTAAAACAACAGTTCGGAAAACCAAAGTCCTACTCACAATGTGTAACAGTACTGAAATATATCTGACAAGAACCAAATGAAAATGCGTGGGAAGCATATCAATGATTGAAGCGCACCATCAGTGATGGAGGATTTATCTATGATGATAAGTAGCATAAATAATGGTTTATTTCCATGCTCCTGCCACACCTTTGTGGCCCTATGAATCAACAGAAAATCGATTCTCAAGGAGAGGCTCTTGAAGTTGCTATGAAGCTGGAAGCCGCACCTAGATCTGATGACCAATTTGGAACTTTACAAATTCAAATTTAATTGGAAGCGATGCACTTGGAGATTCAAAACCTGCTCAGAGATAGAGGAAAATAAGTCGGCGCAGATGTATGGTGTATATGTTGTAAGTGTTCCAACCAAAAAAAGGATCAATGTACCTTACTTAAATATTACATGCAAGCGGGAGGACCAAGTCCATTACGACCCAGGGATGCTGCAGGACTGAGTGGTACTCCTACGCTGTGGTGCGCTGACTATCAAGTGGCTAGAAGGCATGACACAAATCATTGCCCTCGATTAGGAAGTTATCTACCAGAAATGAAGCAAAAATGGTGTAGGTTCTGCTCTTTGGTTGGCCATGATGAGCATCACTACCACACCTTTGATGATGATAGACAATGGAAACCTCCATAGAGTGTAGGTTGACCCATATTCACCAGCACCCCCCTCTAGGCATGGTGGATCTCCAACTAGAGGAAGGGGAGGAGGGAGAGTTGGAGGTGCAGGTCGTTGAAGAGGAAAACTGATCTGTTATAACTGTGGAGACACTGGACACTATGCGCGTGACTTTCCAAACGCTACGTGACAGTATTGCATGTATTGTAGATAGTTTGATCATGTTATTGAAGATTGTCCTATTTTGATTGCTAGAATGCAAGAGAAGAAAAAACATACACCTACGCAGAATATACAAATGGTTAGAGCTAAGCTACGAGCTAATGATATGAGTGTAAACATAATTACACGCAATGGTGATGCCACCAGAGAAGATGAGGGAAAGAAGGTTGATGAAGAGCCATTGATTAGGAAGGCTTTTGAAAAGAAGGAAGGACTCAACGTGGAGAAGGAAAAGGAGAATTTTGTAGAAGTCATGAAGGATTTTACTGCTGCAGGCGCATCCACATCCAAGTCAATCACATAAGCGAAGATTGATGATGAAGTCAAACCTTTCCTGCAAGCATGCATTAAGCTATTGCATAACCAAAAAACAATATACAACCTTCAGGCTCTGATAGATAGCTTCTCGGACAAGGAGTTTCCTCGAACTGAGAGTAAGGCTAATCAAGATCTACAAGAATAAGAAGAGGACTAGTCGGGAGATGCGCATGACCGTGAAAATTGGAGAATATGAGATGGATCAGGTCATTTTAGACTTGGAATCTGATGCAAATGTCCTACCTAAGCAGACCTGACAGAAGATGGGAGAACCAAAATTGGAGTGGTCCACCATTCAACTACACATGGCTAATAAACAGAAGATCATTCCATTAGGAAGACTCCCACATGTTCTGGTAGACATTTCTAGAGTAAAGGTACGTGCAGAATTTGAAGTGGTACAGATTGTGGATGATGCAGACCCCTACCCTACACTGCTAGGGCTAGATTGGGCCATCGATATGGGAGGCATCATTAACTTGAAGCGCAGGAGCATGAGATTTGAAAACAATGGTACACGGGTTATTGTACCTTTGGATCCTGTGGAAGGGGAGAGATATACAGAACCAGTGTGTGAAGGAGATGATGTCGACCATATCTACAAGTTGACTGCGTGAGATGAGGATTGGATCAACCCTACTGCCGATGGGATTTTGATTTGGGAAAAGGATAGCTCATGTTTTTCAGATTCATATGGAGAAATGGAGAACTGGAAGAATCGTCTGCATGTTGTTTCTGCACTGCATTTCCTCAGAATTACTAAAAATTTATGATGCATCTCCTCAAAGGTAAGACAATTACCCTATTTTGATGGTTCTGGTAGTGTTGTAGTATTTTTGGAAAACTTGGAAAAGGATGTTCCAAAAGAAAGAAGGTTCTGGCCACTCGATCTTGCTATGCGCGCAACTCCAACACGTTGGTGGGATACGCACAAAGGAAACTTCGAGGATTGGGAAGAATGTAGCAGAATGATGCAGTTGCACTTTGAGAAGCCCACTACCACACCAAATGATATTTTGGTGGCCGAGGTGATCCGCACAAACACCTGGATACATAGATGGAGGTCTGGGATAAGAAGCCTAGGGCCGAATGGGTTCACATGTTTGTCCATATGTTGGGACCAATCCCTAATGCATGGTATTTGGAGACGGAGCTGCGCCGAGGGACCCTTAATTGGGTTACAATGAGAGATTTGTTTTTTAACCTTCGGCATGGCAGGTGGATTAGAAGGATTGGACGAAGCCCTGAAGGATATAGAAGAAATTGTCTTTGATGATTCCTGGCCCCGGATAGAATGTGCTGCGTGAGAATAGGAAGCGCAAATGCAGGATATTTTCAACTACAGGAATATGTCAGTGGAAGATAACGAGGAAGATCCAAGAAATATCAACATCCCCATGTCTGAGGAGGAGTGCGTAGTTGCAGGGCCCTTGTTAGTCATGGTGGATGTAACCAAGCCCTTGAAGCTAAAAGAAGTCAACATTGGGACTGAGGAACAACCCAAGTTGGAAAAAATAGGAGATTATTGGGATGATGACACAGTGGGAAAGATTGCAGAGCTGTTGACAAAATATCAAGACCTAGTTCCCACGAATTTTTCTAAGCTCAAAGGAATTGTAGGAGATTTGGGAGTTATGAAGATCACTCTAAAACCATATGCTTTCCCTATCAAGAAGAAAACATACCGGTTAAATCCAAAATATAAGTAGAAAGTGAAGGAAGAATTATAGAATATGGTTGCTGTAAGAATAATTGAGCCTGTGGAACAGTTTGATTGGGTGAGCCCAATGATTGTTCAAGAAAAGAAGACTAAGGGAGAAATAAGGATTTGTGTGGATTTGAGGAAACTGAATGATGCATGTGTACACGACCCCTTTCCTACTCCATTTTTAGATGAAATATTGGACAATGTGGGAGGAAAAGAGGATTAATTTTTCACTGATGGATTTTCAGGGTACCATTAGATCAGGATTGCGCCAGAAGACCGAACTAAGACCACTTTTGCAATGGAATGGGGATCCTTTCAATACACAGTCATGCCTTTCAGATTGAAGAATGCACCCGCTATCTTTTCGCACGTAGTGGTAGCTGTATTCAAGGAGTTCATGCACAAGTTTCTGGAGGTGTACTTTGATGACTGGATTGTGTTTGGGCTGGTAAAGAAGCATGTGTCCAACCTGCACATGATGCTTGACACTTGCAGGAAGCATCAGATCTCTCTTAACTTGAAGAAGTTTATATTCTGTGTTCCTTTTGGAATCTTGTTGGGACATATTGTTTGTCAACAAGGACTGATGGTAGATACAACTAAGATTGAAATTATTATCAACTTGGAGGTCCGTACCAACGAGAAGCAGCTGCACTCTATTTTAGGACACACTGGATATTACAGAAAATTCATTGAGGGCTATGCTTTGATCACTGCACCCATGGAGAAATTGCTGAAAAAGGATGTGTCCTTTTTCTGGGATAAGGAATTTCAAAAGAGCTTTGAGCTGCTGAAGGAAAATATGGTTATTGCACCTATTCTAATATTTCTAGATTGGTCCAAGGTCTTTCATGTGCATGTTGATGAATTCGGTATTGCACTTGGAGCTGTTTTAGCACAACCAGGAGAAGGAGATATCGATCACCCTGTTTCCTTTGCATGTAGGAAGCTCTCCAGTGCAGAGCGTAACTACTCAACCACAAAGAGGGAAGTATTGGCTATCGTCTATGATCTGAAAAAATATAGGCACTATATGCTAGGAGGGCACTTCAAGATGTTCAATGACCATTCTGCTTTGAAATACTTGGTCAATAAGCCTGTGTTGGGGGGGGTGGGGGAATATTTGTAGATGGATGTTGCTATTTCAAGAATATGGCTTTGAAATCATTGTTAATCTTGGTAGATTGAATGCTGGACATGATCACTCATCACATATTGAGAATGGGGAAGAACCGACCAGTATGGAGGATGGATTACTAGATGCACATATATTTTCCATTAAAGTAGTAGATGAACACTTTGTAGATATCATTCACTTTCTAACTACTGGTTTAGCGCTTGCTGAATATTCAGTGCAACAAAAGAAGGAGTTGGTTTCACACACAACTAACTTTACATTGATTGCTGGTCAGTTGTAGAAGTTGGGAGCAGATGAAGTGTTAAGAAGGTATGTTTAGGAACATGAAAGAAAAGATATATTGGCTAAAGCTCACGAGGGAGTGGTAGGAGGCCACTATGCAAATAAAGCCACTACGCAGAAGGTGCTGCGTGCTGGGTTATGGTGGCCCACACTGCACAATGATGCACATGCATATTGTCGAGCCTCTGATGCATGCAAAAGAACAGGGAAGCCATCACACAGAGATGATATGCCATTGTAGCTGCAGATGGCCCTGAAAGCTTTTGATAAATGGACCATAGATTTTGTTGGACCTATTAATCCTCCTGGGAAAAAGACTAGAATGCACTACATCATAACTGAAACATATTATGTAACCAGATGGGTCGAAGCTAAGCCTGTAAAATATTGTACTGCAGACACTACTGCACATTTTGTTTTTGAAAATATCTTGACTAGATTTGGGTACCCAAAGATATTGATGAGTGATAAGGGTACACACTTTGTTAATGAAACCATTGAAGCTCTGACGAAGGAATTTCAGATGCATCACCAGAAGAGTACTCCTTATCACCCTCAGGAAAATGGTGCAGTGGAAGCCTTCAAAAAAATCCTGGAGAATGCACTCCAAAAAATATGTAATGCAAATCAGAATGATTGGGACATGCACATCCCTTCTGTTTTATGGGCTTATAGGATGACATGCAAGAAGTTGATTGGTAAAACACCTTTCAGGATGGTTTATGGACAAGAAGAAATCATGCCAATGGAATATATTGTCCCAAGCCTTCACATCACAACATTCACTAATATGGATGAACCAGACATCATGGAGGAATGTCTATCACAATTGGTTGCATTAGAGGAGGATCGATTTATTGCTAACTTTCATCAGTAATTGAAAAAGGCGCACAAAATGGCCTGACATGATAGGCACATCTGGCAGAAGGCATTGAAAGAGGAAGATCTGGTGTTTTTGTATGACAGGCAGTTTGCGAGCCACCCAAGGAAGTTTAGAAAGCATTGGTTAGGGCCATATATTGTGAAAGAGATCACTAATGGAGGTGCGGTGTGCTTGGCCACGCTGTGCGATGAGAGTATTCCCGGGTATATCAACGGAAGCTGACTAAAGCCGTATAGGGATAACCCTGTGCCTACCAAATGACTATATGGTCGGATTGTCTGCGCACTGCACATAGAACATACGTATGCAAGTGTGACATGAGCGTAGAGGTAGTGCGTGATAGGAGAAGCTAGCTGTTGGAAAAGTAAATCAGGGTGAAAAAGAGATTTTATCGTTAGATGGAGTGGGTTTTCTGCATTTAATGAGGAGATATTATGAGATTTTTGACCATTTTTATAGGGATAAAGTGCCATTAATGAAGTTTTGACCGTTTTTACCGTGGATCACTTATAAAAGGAAGGCCACGGGTCATATTATGTTCCTTTGCTTTCTGAGTGAATTGCACCTTGAAATTATCTCTGAGAACTGTATGTCTGGCCATGAGACCCCTGCATCTGACGCGAGTAACCCCGAGTTCATTTTCAAACCAGAAATTCTGGCCAGTAACCCTTAGAGTGCACCGTCTGAGGAGCACTCTGTGCCACTCACAATGTCTACTCATCCTAACTCCGATGATGTTCATGAAGTTATTTCTGAAGTGCAAGAAGTAGTGTCAACACTTGCCAAAGGAAAGGGAAAGGCGACTAAGGGATCAACCTCAAAGCCGAGGACATCCCCCAGACACGTTACATCCCCACGCCAAGCGATGAAGGACATGTCCCCTATGGGAGACCCATCAAAAATACCTCTGTCAGCAATAGAGGAGGCTGCGTTCATTTTCGAGCCCCTCTCATGCCTCCCCAAATAGGTGAAGCCGCACAGACCCTCTGTTTGAGCCCCGAAGGATGTAGATATTGTGTGCGACTATCTACAGATTCCGTTAATCCCGCAAGCAGTCCCAATTGAAGGGGATATGTTCAGAAAAATACCTTTGGTAAAGTTCAATGACTATGATCTAGCAAGCGAGGAGACGTTCCCAAGTTATCACATGAGTATTACTTGGAGCGAGTACTATATCATGGAGTTGAGAGGGTAGAGCCCATGCCATGGGCGCGCGGGTTGAGTAACGTTGGAATTCTCAAATTTTTGAGTATTTCTCACTTCGGCAGGTACCCCATCACAAATTTCTGCGTGTTGCCCACTTTTGTACATGCTCAAAGAATGCCACGATTACAGACGAGCCGGGTGCTGCGTGATGAGGTCAAATATCTGCGAAGGAAGAAACAAATCTTGACCACCCACATGAAGTTGTGGGTAGAAAAATCCATGAAGCTATCACAATATTTAGATGTCGCGGTCAAGAACCTGAACCAGACTTACCAGAGTAATAGTCTCGTAGCAGAGGGGGTTAGTTCTCAAAAGTTGGTGGATACAACTCAAAGTGCTGCTGATTAGAGCTCGAACTTCCTTACACCCTTCACTGCCTCCATCGAGGCTATGAAGGCCAAGATGAAGACCCCAACGCCCATGTGACTCGGGACGAGTCATAAGATTGTGTTGGGGGCCTGTTGGAATGGGGTCCCATAGGACCGCAATTTTGGAGAAAATAATAGTATTTTTTGTAGTTTTGAGTCGTGCACGCCAAGCAAGGCACAATCAATGGGCTTTAAGGTGGGTCAAATTCCCTTCATGAGTTGTAATTGGCTAAAGGGTAAATCTAGGAGTCTCAAACCACAGTTTGCAGACCTTAGTATGAGCGTAGGATAAGATATAAATATAAGTCTAGATCGAGTCAGACAAGATAGTTTTTGGATGGAAGTGTATGTATGTTCTGATCTTTGAGGTGGATTTGTGTAAGTGTTTATGTTTGAAAGGCTCCTGCTGGCTGTGTGCACGAAGACCTTAGTCCAGCTATGTGCGGACCCCGCTGGCTATGTGCGCGGGTGAATCTGAAGGATTGTAAAGGGTTTTGCGAACTATTCATAAATAAAGAAGTGTTTGGATAACTCTGTGGAAAAATTTCATCTGTTATTTTCTTTATGACCTGTTTCTATATATGGTTTCCATTTACCACATTAAGTTATATTATCTGTGATTGGATCGGTTGCGTACCTGTGTTTACTGCTGATATAAATGTTAGTTGCATAGATCTAGATCTATAAATGTTGAGTATTACATTACCAAGACTGTTAAATGGATTACGGATCTTATGTCTGGGTGCACGCACTAGATTAGTACGTGTTAATCAATCTAGGGTTTCTGGTGCACAAGTCAGTCTATGTGTTAAAGCATATCTGAAGGTGCCCACTTCATTTAATTATCTCTCAGGGTGTGGAAACTTGGTTCCAGCACCACCCCATACTACTTCGGGTGAGACTTTGGCCTGCACAAGTAGGTCATTGCCGAAAGGGCTAGTAGTAAGAGGGGTTTGTTGGTTATGCTTAACTCCAAACCTGGGTTAGGACCCCTCAAGCCTACATGTACCGTAACATATTATTTGACACCTTATAATATAATTTGGTAGGCATCACCATATCTTGGATAAGCTAGATGACTACATAGAACATGTTGGGTCGTGTGTTCAAAAGATACATCAATGAACCCACACGATGCATGTACAGGGTAGCATCAACCTCTTCACCTAAAGTGGAATTATCCTTCCTCTAGTTTGTAGCTAGAGGTGTGTCCATGGGATTAAATTTATCCATGTGAAATATATGAAGTATCTTAGTAGGATAATTGTCTTGAGACACAAAAAATTCACCATCACCCTGCCATACTTCCAACTCGAGGAAGTAATGCATGAGGCCTATGTATTTCATCTCAAATTCCCTTTCAAGATCCTCTTTGCAAGATCAAATCAAATTATCATCACTTGTCAATACTAAATCATAAACATACAAAACAAGAATAAGTAACTTACCATCTACCACAATGTGATGGAGGTTCGAATTTGCTTCACTTTTGGTGAAGCCCAACCCTTTGAGATAACTTTCGATCTGAGCGTACCATGCTCGGGGCGCCTATTTGAGACCATATAATTCTCTCTTGAGTTTGCACACATGCGAATCTTGATCATATGTTTGAAATCCTTATGGATGCTCTATGTAAATTTCCTCCTCGACAACATCGTTGAGAAAGGTGGTCTTCACATCCATCTAGTGGATTTTACACCCCATTTGTGCATCCAATGCTAGAATGGATATGATTGAGGAATATATTGCAATTGGTGCATAAATTTCCTCGTATTCCACTCCCTCTACCTAAGAGAATCCTTTGGCCACAAATATTTCCTTGTACTTATCGATGATCCCGTCAACTACATCCTTCACTTTGTAGATCCATCTCGAACTAATCACTATTTTCCCTTATGGCCTTGACACCACCTCTCATAGATTATTCTTCATGATGGATTCACATTCTTCCACCGTGGAATCAAACCAAATTGGTTTAGCAATTTATTCCTCAAATGAATAAAGGTCCGTCTCAATGAGATTTGTCATGAGAGCCATGTACCCAATGTACCTATTAGTTGACCTCCTCTGCTTGTGCTGTAATGTGGGCTTTCCAACATTATCTTGTGCATCCTACAACAATCTATTAACTTCTATGGTTCTCTTTCTCCCCTCTCTGGAAGATTCTGGTTGAGTGGGTGCCTCCACTCTGCCTCCTGTATGCTCCACTTCATGTGGTTGCTCCATAACCTCCTGAAGATCCTCATGTGGCTCTTCCTTTGGATGTATAAGCTCCTGCTCTAGTGGGATACTGTACTCTCATTCCAGAGATTATCTCATAGCCTTATCCTCATTGAAATTGACATCTCTCCTTACAATTGTCATACTTAGTGAAGGAATATACACGCAGTAATTGTGTGGAGTTTCAGTGTATCCTGCAAAAAATCCCAACTCTACTGTAGGCTCAAGTTTCTTCCTCAAATCCTTGGAGAAATGGAAATAAACTAAGGCTCCAAAAATTCTGAAATGAGACACATCATGATTTCTCCTTAATAAATCTTCCTCTGGTGTGATCATGCAAAGAATCCTATGAGGACTTTGATTCTGCAAGTAGACTGCGGTGTTGCATGCTTCTACCCATATATGTAATGGCAACCCCTGACCATGAAACATGGCCCTTTATATTCCCACTATGCTTCTGTTCTTCCTCTCATTTACCCCATTTTGAGTGGGTTATGGGGTTATGTAATCTCTCTTTGAATACCTTATTTCGCACAAAAATCCTTGAAGGCATGTGAAAAAAATTCACCTCCATTGTCACTCTTGAGAGCCTTCACCTTATATCTAGTATCCTTCTCCACCAATGTGTTGAATTCAACAAACATGCTGAAAACTTGATCCTTGTTCCGCATGAAGAAGAACCAATTTTTTTTGGAGAAATCACAAATACAAATAACATAGTACTTGTGTCTTACTGTGGAGGCTGTAGAAAAGGGTCCACAAACATTAGAGTGGACTCACTCAAATATTTCATCTGCTCTACTCTAATGATCATGGAAAGTGGATTTAGCATATTTTCCCAATGTGCATCCCTTGCAGACATCTTGTTGGTCAAGGGAGCCTTTAGGGAGGTCGGTGGTAATTTTTTGCACGATATTCGAGGCACCACGGTGTAGATGACCCAATATCCTATGCGAGATTTCAAACTAGTGGAAGTGGAAGCACTTTACCTTGCTCAAGTATTTCTTCTTGCCATTATTTTGGATGGATTCAGGATTTCTCTGGTTCTTCTTCCCTTTTCCCTTCTTCCCATTTCCAACCAAGGAAAATTTTTCTTCATCCTATTCTCTAGATGAAGTTTCGTCTTGGTTGTTAGGGTCCTATAAATTATAGGATCTCAATGTGATTGAGTATTTTATAGTTGAAATTTCATATTGTATATGGTTTCAAAATATTCAAATGATTTCCAAAAAAATATGAAAAAAGAAAAAGAAAAAGAAAAGAGGGTATATTGAAAAATATGAAAAAAGAAAAGAAAGAGAAAAAGAAAAAGAAAGAAAGAAAACCCAAAAAAGAATAATACGAAAAGCGCTGAAAATAAAAATGCCACTACTGATTAGATTAGTTTGTTCAATTCATATAGTCTATGCATGATTGAAAAATTTTAAATTTTTGTTGGATAGGTTAGAAAATAAGGATTTTCCAAACAGTTCAATCTTGGCAAATCAGTAACTAGGTAGAAATAAAATTGATTCAACAGTTCAAACTGAATCAATAGGAGTAATAAGGGAAATAGTAGCTTAGAATTTCATAAAAAAAGATATGGGTCTACAAGTATTAATGCACCCTGCAAAAGAATGATAAAAAAATGTTAGATAGTGAAAGGGTAGGTAGAACGAAAGAAAAAATAAATGTGGAGAGACATGAAATTTACTCTAAAAACATTATTTCAAAGATTTCATGTGTTCTCATGTATAGAGAAAAATAAAAAAGAAAGGGGTTTATCCAAAGTTTAAGGGATTGACTCACTTTAAAGTCTATTTGACATATTAGATGTCATATCCTAAAGTCCCCATACTTTATACTTCACTCAACATTTCATTTAAACTGTTCGAACCCACCATTCACTCATCCATCACTTCATCTTTAAAATTCCGCTGCCTTCCACTTCTTCCCCGCCCCCACTATCACATATGACGGCCCATATTTATTTCCGCCCCCCCTCATCCTCCGAAAGTTAATGTGGGGGGGGGGGTGGTCCGAAGTGGGCGGTTTCTGAAACCAGCCCACCGGATACGTGTCAAGCGCCCATCAGTTCACACCCGCTTCGCTATTCAGCCTACTGTCCTAGACCCCCTCGAAAAAGTGGTTTAACTATAATAAAACCATCCAGTTGACCGTTAACCCTCCACCATTCCCGCTCCTCCACGTTATCACTCCCATCAGTCCGCCCAGTCATCCCCACTCCCACCTAAAAACCCATTGAAGCATTAAATTGTTTAAGTCGTTACACAAAGGGCCCGCGCCATGTCAACGGAAACCCCGCCATGCTATAAAATCACCTTTCCCCACCTATTTCAAAGGTTACCGTGTTTCTCAGTATTTTTATTTTAATAGGTGATTGAATTAAAAGTTTTGCAGATCTAAAGAAAGTGTGGAAAATTCCAATTGTCTGC
This sequence comes from Pinus albicaulis, assembly GCA_034641835.2. Classification (NCBI taxonomy): domain Eukaryota; kingdom Viridiplantae; phylum Streptophyta; class Pinopsida; order Pinales; family Pinaceae; genus Pinus; species Pinus albicaulis. The sequence goes on along the minus strand of CM076579.1, from coordinate 668,241,282 downwards.
AGATCAAGAGAAAATCTATCTTCTTTAATCCCCTTTTGATCAAGAAGAAATCCCTTCTATTTCTCCCCCCTCTGTTTAATCCCCTTCTAATATGTGCACTTGCAAATACAGAAAAGATATTCAGTTTCATTTTCAGACACATTCATGCCTCCAAAGAAGAAGGATCAGGAGCCATTCAATCCAATGGTTCACCCTCCTATGGACCTTGATCATATTTCCCTTGCTGACATGGATTTTAAAATTCATGAGACTCTCTCATAATTCAACCTCTTCGACATAGACTGCAGGTTGGAATATAAACTTATCAATGAGGCTGATGACATAGGACTCTGGGACACAAACCTGCCATACTACATCTTTCCAAAAACCCACAGTTTCCTTGAATTTATAAGAAAGTGTCATGCATGTTATGATCTAAACTAGAGAGCTGTTGTTGCCCCCACAGGGGAGCTTCTGTTCACCATTAGTGCCAAGTCTATCATGCAAATGATGTAGGCTCCCGTCACTGAAGAAACCACACCCTTTTCCCATGAAACCCTCGGGGAATTGTATCAGAAATTAGATTTAGCTATTAGAGCCAAAACCCTTGAATTATTCATGGCTGGACACACTCCCCTGCCCAAGAATAATCCTCCATACCCATCTTCTACATTCCCTGATAGTCAGCATATGGTCACTGTCATTTCTTACCTTCTAGGATACTATTCAGACCAGTGGCTAGATGAAGCAATTATAGGATTCATGTCAATAATTTCATCAGAATCTAAACCTTCCATCATGTTCAATTTCAGTCAATTCTTGGCAGATTCCATTCATGATCAATTTGTCAAGTTTCAAAAAGAGGAAGTGTTTAAATACACTTCAGTCATTTTTTGTATGTTTGTATATTTTCAGGCAAACAGGTTTCAGTTTACAATGAGAAAAGTGAATGAAGATTCATGCCCTCAGTCTGTCATCTTCTGGACAACAATGCTGATGAAATATCACAAATAATTCACTTAAAAAGAATTCATTGAATTGTTTGTGCATCCAGCTATGAGCATCCTCAACAACACATGGAACCAAGGATCAATGAAGAAATTAAAAAGATCATGCAGCTGTCAGACCAAGCCATAACTGGAGACTGGTACTTGTACCAGAATTATACAGAGCAAAGAATATATGGGTGTGAGTTGCCCCCTTACAAGCTGTCAAAGTTCTTCCCCATGAGGATATTTTCCCTGGAATACATTAGATATATGATTAATGCAGATGAAGTACATTTTGTATCAACAAAGAAGAAATCTCAGTTCAGGATCAAATCCCAAATTGGTCCTTTCATTTACAATAGTAGAGCATTAGGAGAGGAGGCTGACAAGAGGCTGAAAGAGATGAAGTTTACATAGAGTTTCACTTGGTATTATGACCCATTAGGCATTATCTCTAAGAAAAGGGTAGAAAACAAATCAAATCCATACATTCCACCCACAGGCCTGAAATTGAACAATTTATTAACCAGATAGAGTGGAAAACAAACACCTTGCAGGAGGCTGAAGAGCAGGTAATTTCATCTTTGAGCATACAGACCCATGTTCCACAAGAGAAGCAGAATACAAAGGATAAGCAAGATAAAGGAAAAGAACAAGAGAAAGAGACAACATGAAAAAGACCAAGAGATGATCAATCACCTTTGGGGACTGATACATATAGCAAGGAGTTCAAGATGAAATATAGGAAGAGAGCAACAATTCACATGGAAATTGATCAAGGCAAGGAATCAGAGCAGAAGGTAGTGATAAATATCAGAGACACTCCTGGTTCCTCTCCAGGAAGTGGCCAAACTATATTTTTCTCCTGCAACTTCAACTACAATTCCATTTCAGCAACAAAGCCTTCATACACCTACATCTACTACTATTACAGGGGAAAATGAGGAAGCAATATATGACACCTTCAAGGTGATCAAGAGAAAAAATGAAATATTGAATAATAACACCTATAATCAATTTTGGAAGCAAAACACCAGTTCACAAAGTAGGCTTCTATCAAATTTTTATTTAGAGAAGAGAAAGATGTGAATGGATTTCTTAGAAGCCCATATTTCACAGCCAAAAACATCTACTGATTTCAAGCAAACACCTTTTGAGTTTAATGTAAAGGAAATCCACCCAATAGATCAGATGGAAATGCACAAACATATTGGAGAGATGATATCATCCACATTGACTAGCACTTCTACGAGTCTGTCTAAATTGCAGGTATCTCTGGCCAATATTCAGTCCCACCTCAAGATGGAGAAGATTTATTCTCTTGCAAAGGATATTAGAATTAAATCCTTGGAGGATTTAGTTGTGAATATAGATTATGATCCAACAAATATAGAGGCAGTAGAAGAGATCCTGAAGAAGAAAAACACATATATAGTAGCCTTAAGAAATCAACTCAAAATGTCAGCTACTAAAGACCCTCTAACCAAGGACATAGAGGATAATGAAACACGAAAATCTGAGATGATGTTGGTGAGGTAAATCTCCTTTGCGGACAAAGTCGATCCCACTAGCCCTAGAGTGGATCTATCCACAAACGAAAACAAGCTATAATATTGATTCATAGTTAACGAATGGACGAAGATTCGATAGATGACTTACCGTAGATCCTACGTTGTTGTTGTCATCGGAAAGAGTGGCTACCTCTCACTCCTGGTTTGACAAATCACGGTCCATTCTCTTTCATGCTCGGATACCTGCACACACACAAGAAACAACGACGATATACAACATACTAATTCACATTCGTAACTATTAGTCAGTCGAAGAGGACTAAATCAATTGCATCAGATAATCAACATAACACAATGATGGAACCAACACCATAGTTGAGTATATTAATAGGCGAAAGGAAGAGTACAACCAAGCTTCGATGTTTCGGTCTCCTCCAACAGGGTTTTTGTGGAGCGCGTATCACAAAGGCTCGTCGGGAATTCGGATGGGACTCTCTTTGTGAAATTATCCTTGGTTCTACCTTCTCAATAAAAATTACTTAGCTATAGTATCTCTTCTCCAAGTTCAGCTCCTTGGCTATATGTTCAGCTAGCTTTCATAAAGGGAGAAGTCCTATTTATATAGAGGGAGAGGGAGAGGTTAGGATCTGTATAATTATGGAAGGGAGACCTATCTTCAAGGAGTGTTCCATGGGAGGTGAAAACCACTACCTAAAGAGGGAGATCTGTGGCTGATCAACTTAACCACTTCCAGTGAATCATCCCTGAGGTGGTTAGAAGGAAACTTCCGCCTCTAATTTGTTAAAAAACATTCCTAAAATAGCTGGCGCGGGCACTACACTGAGACAGAGCGCCAAGTGGCACAGGCTCTAAAGTAAATTTACCACATTGGCGCGAGGGGTGAACTAGCTACCCGCGCCAAGGCAAAAACATAGGTTTTTGTGTGCTTTTTGAGGAAATGTCCAACAAGAGAAATGATGTCCTTATGTAGAAGGATGCAAAGAAGATGTTTGCAAAGTATGAAACTACTCACAGGTCACAGGAATGACCTTCCAATATGCGGGGCGAGGGATTGCAGGGACGGTGACAAAATGCTGTGTAACATATGCCCCCTAAAGCATGAGGTCCGAGAGAGAGGGAGGGGTGAAATGCTTTATGAGAACGCGTTTGACCCAAACACTCCTGTCATAAAAACCTGCAAGTACAAATACAACTGATATTTCTGATACATGACATGTGGCATGGGCGCAACCATCCATAATAGAGTACATAAAAAATGAGATCCGAGGTATGGACACATCCATCCAGTAATAAGGATAAAAAAATAGACTCAGGTATGGTTGCAACCATCCAATCAGAAGAGTCATGTAATGGGCCATAATAATCCACAAAGGACCCGCAACCTGGATTTCATCAAACAAAACCCAGGGTCTTGCGCTCCATCTCAACCGAACAAAGTACAAATTCGAGCATGCGAATATGTGAGCTGAAGTCGAGCATGAAAGAAAATCGCCTGATTACCAGCCAATGATGAAAGCTGTTAACAGACACGAGAGAAACCCCCAATAATGATAATGGCTCTCAATGTACAAAAGGTACAATCCACGAAATGTGAACAATGATCTGACATCGAACACCCTCAGAGTCAGTCGATCGAAGGCTAATGATGTGAACCTTGCGTCGAATGCAAAGAACCTACCATTGAGGCATGCAGGCTCCAAGGTACTTGAAGGGAGTCTCTAGATCAGATTCTCGGATGATGAGCTGGAGTCGACAGGAAGTGACCTTCAGAGAATCAGAGGGAGGTTGAAAACTTCAGAGACAAAATTCTCTTGAACATATCAGCGGCACGACATTGGATTTGGAAATATTTGACATCAAGGGATCTGAGGTCATGGCGACATGGCAAAGAGCAGATGAGAGGTCAAAAGAGATTACCCAAACCCATGGAGGCATACAAATGACGAAGTGAGACGTCCCCAACCCGACACGAATGCAGACACGTGCCATGTTCAAGAGCGACATACTGGCAACACGACTACAATCTAGTTCCATTTTCCCCCACCATTTCTGGAGAGTACCCCAATTATTTTTGAAAATAAGCTTGAAGGGGATAGCATATGCTTGCGATGTAAGTTTGTCCTTCAGAAAAATCCATCCTAGTACATTTTACGAGCCCTAGGAAGGAGGAACTCGAGTAACGTCATAACGACGAGGTCTGATGTCATCAGTTTTTAACGAGTCTGACAAAGAGAGAACTCAACATCTTTTCATGTTTAGAGAGTTTGAAAAGAAATCGGAAAATAAAAATCCAGCAAGGCCCTTTTCGTAAATAGTCTCTCAGATCCGAAAAGGTAGAAAACTGTGTATGAGAGAACCTCTTAGTCACGATAGGCTAAGGTATTCCTTTTTCGTAAATAATCTATCCAAGCTCGAAAAAGGGGTAAATGTATACTGGGTAGATATCGTTTTGCAGCCATTTTAACGAGTTCAAAACGACAAGCGTCCTGACAATCTTTTTAGTTTTAGAGAGTCAGAAAAGAGTTGAAAGATGACTCCAACAGTGACTTTTTCGTGTTTTTACCGAGTCCGAAAAAGTATAAAATATAACTCGTTACTTCGTCATAACCATGTGGAAAACCTGTTTTTGCACAAGAGACATGCGTAAAACCCATTTCTCGATAAATATGATAAAATAATCGACAAATATGTTTTAAAACCTACTTTAAGATTCTGAAAAGTGATAAAATGCCATAAGTGGTAAAAATTATTTACTTTTCACTTTTACCTCTTTTGGAGCAATAGTGACCCATTGTGCTTTGCGATCTTGCAGCGACGATTGCGAGTGATCCAGTGAACCAATCTTGATTCCGTCAGTCTCAGGTAAGAGCCGACACCATTTCCCATCTCTTAAGCTAAATTTCATTCCATGCATACGCCATTTTGATTTCCTAGGAGGGGATTTATCAAAAACTAGGGCATCGCGGTCGGCACGGGTTTCAGGCATGGACCCACGCCAACTGCCCAGTTTTTACACAGAGGGCGCGCCCATTGGAACGAGTGTTAGTGATACAGTCGCGTCAACCACGCAACCTGAAAATCCACGTTAATTTAAGGAAAATGTAGTCATTTGTTTGCAAATTCCAATGCCCAGGTAGACTAACAATGCTCATATGAACAATGTGTGCAGGTACCAAGAAAAAAGAATGGTGATTGAGTGGAAAGAGAGAGAACATAGTGAGGAAGATGAAATTGCCATGGAGAATGACCGATGCATGGATTCCCTCAGAGATTGTGGGCTAAAGAAATTATTCCCGACACCGTGCCTCCAGGCTCAACCAGAATTGCTTCAGTATTTGATAAGCATCTAGGATGAAGATCAAGAAAATTTCGTGCTTCGAGATCAGGAACTTGAAATTCTAGTTTCTGATGTCTATTTATCACAAGATTTTCACGCAGGGGTGCAGTCCCTATCATGATTGGTACCCATCCTACCATGGAGAGCATGGGGATGGTAATTAACAAGGTGTGCCGAGGGGCACAGAAAGGATCAAAGAGCAGGAAGGTTGAAATCCAAACCATCCCAGATCTGGCACTAAAAGTAGTGCTGCACACTATTACCCGGGCTGCAGGATTGCAAGCACCGCATGAAGCCATGAGGACACAACTGCTTCTTTCCATAGACTGCCTAACCCCGATCCTCTACAACTGGGCAGAGGCCATGACTATAAACATGAATCGGCAACTAACCAAGTGCAAGAAGGGAAAACTGAAACAGTTTGGGTATGGATCAATTTTGGTATCATTCTTCTTGGAACAACTACCGATATTCCAGTGCCAGGAGGTCATTGTCCTGATGCCACCACCCAGAGAACCACGGATGGCCCGATGGGCTACGTTGATGCCCAGAGCAGGGGGCAGCCAACAGATGTCTTGGAGGCCGGAATTCTTCGATTGGCTCTACCGACAACTGATTTTTGTGGAGGATTGACCCTACTCGGGTACAGACTTCATCGGTGATCCAGACCTCCCGCTCCCGGAGGGAGAGGATTGGGACGAAGAGCTAGGTGAGACTCATTTTTTATTTTCATGAGTTTATGATTTTTTGGTATATACACATGGTCTAACAGTTAATATTATATGTATGCAGATGTTGGCCCAGAACGACCTGCAGGTATGTCACCAATAGCGAGGATAACTCCTCGCGATTTCGATCCCCATGGTGAGGGCAGCGAGGAGGAGATAGTACAAAACCTGGAGGGAATCAATCATGGGATTCCAGACTACGCTCACTTTGATGATGTTCCTTGGGCCTATCATAGGCATACCATAGGGGTGCCGAGTCGTATCCACCGTTTGCTGAGGCAGTTGGTACAGGCGGTGACGTGATATCATGAGCACCACGTTGATTAGGCACCTAGGATTTTATTTCCACACATTTAGAGAGACATGTTGTCCTGAGATGTAACTGAAACATACATATATATTTTTTGGGTTTTAATGATGTAAACATTGCAAACAATCGATATATATACATATATTTTCTACATGGGTCTATTTACATAAGATGATGTTTTATAAATTGCGTAAATGTCTATCTAGCATAATGTTAGCTATTGCATCAGTTAATGTATTCATTCGTCTTGGTATATGTTGATACGTGATGAAATAAAAATGTCTTTCAAGCAAACCAATACGCAAATACAACCTCAAAATGCATGGGTTTCGAACTGAATAATGATCATTAAGTTGAAGAACAACCAGCTGCGAATCTAGATTTACAAGCAATGCGCGTATGCAGAGGTTAACTGCCTCAGTTAATAGTTCCAAAACAACACTATATTCAGCGAAATTTCTTATAGCAGGTCCTAGAAAAATACCTTGTAGGTTAATCAACTCACCAACAGGATTATAAATTACCCAGGCTGCTAAAGACAAGTGCCTAGTACTGCGGGAAGCACCATCCGCGAAACTGACATAAGGGGTAATGGACATCTGCATAACAAACAAGACCCAATAAGCAGAAAAAATCTTACAAATCACATCAAACCAAAGCATGCACAAAAATGAACAAATCACGTATGTACACATATCATGCATGAATGACTCAAGCATAATACTTTTTCAGGTACAACCCATTTCTGGGTTGTGTTAAGGGATAACCTTCATAATCAATCAGCTCATAAGTCCCATTCTGTAACACACGTTTGACGATGTAGGGCCCATGGCACATGGCTTGGAATTTACCTGCCCCTAGCTTGTCATGAGCTTAGTCGTACAAGAGAATGAGGCCGCCTTCAATAAAAGAATGAGGGGAAACTGTTTGGTCAAAATGAGCTTTGACTCGCTTTTTATGTGCTTCGATGACCAAAGCAGCGAAGCAACGAGTGTCATCCAATCTCTCTAAATAGAGGAGATGTTTTTCTTCAGGTGAAGTATTAGGCAGTAATTCCACATCTAATTTGAGTGAAGAAATTTCACATTCAATTGGAAGAGTAGCTTCCAGACCGTACACCAACTGAAACGGGGTGAATCCGATTGCACTCTTAATCAACGTTCGGTAATCCCATAGAGCTGAAAACAACATGAGATGCCAATTTGATTTATGGATCCCAATTGTTCGTTGAAGCATTGTAATAAGAACTTTGTTTATGGCTTAAACTTGGCCATTAGCTTGAGGGTAATAAGGCGTTGATCTATCGTGACACAGACCCAACTTAGACGTCAGCTCCGCCATCATATAATCTCGAAAATGTGATCCATGATTGGTAATGATGGCTTGAGGGACTCCAAACCAAGTAATAACATGATGTAATATGAATTGTGCTGCTATCTTACCGTTCGCAACCAGTGTAGGCATTGCTTCGGCCCATTTTGTAAAATAATCGACGGCGACGATGATATAGGCATGCCCTCCGACCGAGTGAGGGTTACACGTCATAAAATCGATGCCCCATTTGGCAAAAGGACCAACGGTAATGACAAGGTGTAAAGGAATAGGTGGCACATGCATCTTGCGTTGATATATCTGGCACGAATGACATTTGCGTATTGCAACAATGCAGTCTTTAAAAATGGACGGCCAGAAATAGCTAGCACGAAGGATCTTTTGTGCGGTGGCATAACCAGAAATGTGACCACCACAGGCGCCACTTTGGCAGTCATTTAAAAATTTCTCAGCCTCCTCGAGGGTCAGGCATCGGCGGAGTACGGAATTGACTCCAACATGATAGAGGGTATCTCCTGTTATCACAAAATCTAACCTGACAAGCTGCTCATCAGGTAAACCATGTGTAACTATTTCAAACCAATCTTTTGGCTAAGGCTTAGCCTCCTCAGCCTGAGAGGGCTCTCTCAAGGGTTAATGATATGGAATAATGATATAGATAGATGGCTAACTCTATGGTTTGTGATTTTGTATGTTTACAGGTTAAAAGATGAAGTCATCTAAAAAGTTGGAGTTCAATGATGAGGAGGCAACATTTGTCTTCAAGGCTAGAAAGCCTATAACTAGACAGTAAAAGAAATTGCAAGAGCTTAATGCTGATCTAGAGAAAACAAAGGAAACATCTACTGTTCATGGAGAATTTATAGATCTTTCTTCACCTATACCAGAAAAAGCTAAAAACAGAGTATTCTCCACACAAACAGAAAAAATCAGTTATGAAGAGATGCAAGAAAAGTTGAAATCATCCAATCATGAAATTTTCAGATTAAAGATGAGAGCTAGAAAACATGCTATTGAAAAAACAAGTTTCAAGAGGATGAAAGCCCTCTGGGAAGGTGATAAGGTTTCCAAACCAGAAATAATTAGCAGTGAAGCACAATATTTCACTTGGACTGTACCAGCTATAAAAGAAGCAATATTTGTGAGGGTTATGAATACTCATTTGAGGACCAGCAATAAGAGACTAAGGAGACAGGTTGAGGACTTAGAAATACAGCTAACAAGATCTCAAGAAAAGCTAAAGCAACAGTGAAACAGGGTAATGGAACAGTGCAAAAAAATGATAAATTTTAAATCGGTTTTTCATTAAGGTAAAGACCAATTTTGATGAAAATCATATTTCTGAGGTTAAGTTACTATTTTTTTTGATAAAAATATCAGTACTTGTGAAGTGTAAATATCCTCAACTTAAAAATTTCTGAAGACTGTTTTGAAATAAGCCTACACAGCAATTTCGTAGCGCGCTACGAAACTGCTGAAGCTGACTTTTTTCACTTTTACTTATGAATTTTTGAGATAAGGTTGATTGGTTTTGAGTTTAAATATTTCTGGTGGAAGCATGGAGATTATAGGTGAAGGTTCAAATTGTAAAACAAGAGAAGAAATGGTTAAAAGGAAAGTTTTTACAATTACCTACAAACTGCGCTACGAAAACAGGCTACTTTCGTAGCGCAGACATATTTCACACCCTTCTACACTATTTCAGAGATTTTTCTTTGCACAGGTAGAATATTAAAGGTTTCAAGGCAATGATTAACACATGTGACACATATGAAACTAAGCTATCAATGATAACAAGTGCTCAAAGATGAAAATGGAAGTTAAGGGCTTAAAGGCAGGAAACCTGTCTCCTGATTTTTAGGACAGTTTTTGGCATCATCAACAGGATTACCTCAAAGGTGGGAGCATCATCAAAGTTAGAATACATGGTATTGCAACTGTCAAAGGAAGTATTAAAGCTTAGATAAGGTTGTTGCAAGCGTATTTAGGAGTTTCACTCCTATTAGAACTAGGAATTTTCAAAGGCAGTAAAGATGTCACTTTGTAATTAATGACATGTTTAAGATTAGGAAAGGTGTGAAAATAAGTGAATTCGAATTCTCCAGTGGAATATCAAGGAATAATAGATTGTAAATACTCTATATAGAGCATGAGGTAGAATTCATAGAGGTTGGACATTTCATTAGAAAAATATTGTGTTTTGTGTGTCACTATTTTATAGCTTAATACAGAGTTTCTTCTTAGACAACTCAAGATTCATGAGGAGTTCCTGTGTGTTATTGTTTTGATGACATCCTTTCAATTCTTCTATTTCAGTGGTGTTTGATTATGATACTCAGAATTCATTAATGATGCTCTGACTTCCTTCATAATTGAGCTGACTGTGTGTTTCACTGTTTTACATGTTTTATTCCATTAACTTGAACTCTAAATGCCTTAACTTCCATGCTAGGTAGACTGTGTTGATTTTGCTGAAGATTACCATGACTCCATAATGCCCAATGTATAAATGCTGATGTTAGTTTCAATCTACAGGTTGGAAAATGTTTTATGAATAGTCTGCTTTTGTAAATGCTTTGGATGGACTGATATCACAAAAATATAACCCTGATAGGTTGTTGATCAAACAACTTCAGTGTAACTATTTCAAACCAATCTTTTGACTGAGGCTTAGCCTCCTCAACCTGAGAGGGCTCTCTCAAGGGTTAATTATATGGAATAAAGATATATATAGATGAATAAATCTATGGTTTGTGATTTTGTATGTTTACAGGTTGAAAGATGAATACTTGCTACCATTAGGCTATGGAGTCAGTGACAGGGATAAAGATAACAATAAATCTTCATGTAGAAACTGAGGCTTGTATATACTTCAATGAAAGAGTGACACATTCAAGAAAATATCAATAACTCAAGGTTCAAAGGAAGTCAGAGCATGTGATACATGAATTCTGAGTAATGATACATCAAGGTATTGAAAAGGGAAATATTAAAAGAGATTCATCAAAGCTTAACACTTAAAGGAAGTCAGAGCATGAATAACCATGAATTCTGAGTAATAAGTATTAAAACATTGAAGAAAACCATCCACAGATAGGACCCAAAAAACTCATAAGACTATAGTTAAATACTTAAAGTAAGTCAGAGCATGACTAACCATAAATTCTGAGTAATAAGCATTGCAACTATGAAAGGGAAACATTTCAAAGATATGATATAAACTCATTGAAATACAGTAAGAATATCAGGTCCATAAAAGTTAATTTGCTTTTGTATATATCAGTCCATCCAAAGCATTTACAAAAGTAGACTGTTCATAAAACATTTTCCTACTTGTAGGTTGAAACTAACATCAGCATGTATACATTGGGCATTATGGAGTCATGGTAATCTTCAGCAAAATCAACACAGTCTACCTAGCATGGAAGTCAAGGCATTTAGATTTCAAGTTAATGGAATAAAATATGTAAAACAGTGAAACACACAATTAGCTCAATTATGAAGGAAGTCAAAGCATCATTGATGAATTCTGAGTATCATAATCAAACACCACTGCAATAGAAGAATTGAAAGGATGCCATCAAAACAATAACACACAGGAACTCCTCCTGAATCTTGAGTTGTTTAAGAAGAAACTCTGTATTAAGCTGTAAAACAGTGACACAAAAAACACAGTCTTTTGCTAATGAAATTTCCAACCCTTGTAGAATTCGACCTCATGCTCTATATAGAAAATTTACAATATAGGGTTCTTTCATTCTCCACTAGAGAATTCGAATTCCCATACTTTGACACCTTTCCTAATCTTAAACATGCTATTAATTACAAAATGATAGCTATAATGCCTTTGAAAAGTCCTAATTCTAATAGGAATGAAATTCCTAAATATGCTTCTAACAACCTTATCTAGTTTTTAATTCATCCTTTGACACCTTGTAGTGCCCCACTCTAGTTGATTGGCAGTAATATGACATTAAAATTATTTAGCTGTAAGGCTCGCACTTTACTCTTTGAGGACCTCAGGTTGAGGATCCGAACATTAGACTCTATTATTAGTGGATTCGATGGTTATGCATACTATTTATTGATACTGTGATGATGACATCATTAATGGTTATGTACATTCTCTATTGATATGATTGTAGCATTAATGGATATGCATGTTCTTTATTGATATCACGATGATGATAAACTTGATGGATAGGTATGTTTTGTATTGAAGTTACAATGATGATGGCTATGATGGATATGTTAATTTCCCATTGATGTTATGATTATGATAACCATGATGGATGTGTCCCCTATGTTAGCTAATTACATTAGTTCTGATTCAAAATGAACAATGATGTGAATTACTAGGTCATGTTGATGTTGCTATTATGATAATGACTAACACTAAGAAACTTTGCTACTGATGATTATTGAGTATGACAGGAAACCACCAGAGTCACTCACATGGGATGAGTTGACAACATCTGGTTTGATAGAAATTAATATTTTGTCTTTGAAATTCTATGTTTAGTTTGAAACTTGCTATATATATATATATATACTCCGATGATATGTTAGTGGTTGCAGGAACATATTAGTTGCTTGGCTGAATGACTCACATATGGCTGATGGGGTTGTACAATTGGATGGAACTGCATGGGAGGGGTGGGACAGTGTCCCTGATCTCACCTACTAGCACTCCGCCGTGACTTAGGTTGGAAAGGTTGAAACACCTTCGCCTTGAAGATCACGGTGCCGTGGGGGCAGGTCCCAAATTTGGGTCGTTCACGAGGATTTTTTGGGGGGCGCGCATTAAGGCGGATTCCTTGATCCCCAACACCACCATTAGTCTCACTATAGCAGGCGACATATGAGATGATAATGGTCTCTGTCGTTTCACCTATAATTTTCCCTCGTAGCCACTGGATGCTTGAAGGGCAAGTGGCGTGGCACCCTTGGAAGTTGAAGAGAAATCCTTGAAGGGCACAACCGACTTGTCACCTTTGGCATCACAAATAAACTGTTAGGCATAGCACCCTTGGAACCTTGAATGGAAGTTCTTGAAGGGCATGACCAACTTGACACCCTCGACATTAGTAAAAAGAAGCTAATAAATATAATCAAGATATGAAAATCCTACTAATTCATATCAAGTGGTAACTGATGTTATAACCAAGGAAATTAAATCAAGAATAAAAAATTAGTATAAGGGAAGAATAGGAAGAAATAAATATTTTACCCTGACAAATCTACCTTCCCATGTTAAAACAAAATATTAAGTGGATAATTTACATAAGTAACTTAGTTAGGCAAAATGGGGAAAGAGGGACATAGAGTTAAGTATAAATATTAAATATAAAATGGTCAAAAAACTTCATTAAGAGAAGAGGGTGGTGAATTAAAATAAGATTAATAAATTAAAATTGGAGAAATTTGGAGAACCTCCATGTGGTAAGCGCCAACATAAGAATATCCATCTGAGAGGAAAATTGAGTTAAATTAAGAGGTAGTTAGGGGACCAAATCTGAGACTTATCAGTTAACTTTAGTAATAAACACAAATTAAGGAGTAGGAAAGGGGGGATCAAGAGACAACTAGGAGAAGAAATATGAAGCCTAGTTAGGGTGAGGAAATTACTATTTTAAATTAATATTTAAGTAAATTATTTTGGAGAGTCTTGGTGAGAGGGTGACACATGGGTGGGTGAATAATCAAATTTTGGATTCATAAAAAAAAATTAATTATGCATGAAATGCCAAGTGTCACCTATGAATCCTCCTATAAAATAATGGACAAACCATGGGGAAAAGGGGGCTTTTTTTGCTTACCCTATTGTTGGATGGAGGTGATTATGTCGTTGTGAGTGGTTACGAGCTATAGTTGAGTTTGGTGAGGTAGAGGACTTTAGAGAGGGGACTCTTGAGCCAAGGAGTGCTCACCTCTATTAGCTAGCACATTTCCTTCATTGTACAACCCCATTGCAGCTCGGGGGTCCGCAGGGAAGGAGAGTACCCAAGGAGTAGGCTGGGAGGTCAACTGGTGGGTCATTATACTCAAATTAAGCACGACAACATTCACGCTTGGAGGTGGACAGTCCAACAAGGGAGCACAAGTAGCAGAAGGTCAAGATTGAATCTCATCTCTTGGTGAACAATACATATGTTATTTATAATGTTTTATTTATATGACTGCCTTGTGCCTATAATTAACATGTAAAATATGTGTATGTGAAATGAAGTTAAATTCATGGACGTTGATATAAGTGATTAATATTTATGAGTTTCCAATGTTGTATGCTTATGGTTTTATTCCTAGTTTACTGTATTTAAAAAAAAAAAGTAAAGCATAGTGTTGGTCCCTACACTAAGCATTGGGTTGGTCCCTACACACCTGCTATCCCATGAATTCAAATTTTGATGTTGACCATTCACTTAAAGTCACCCTGCTGCTGATGATAAAACTGCCTTAGAAATTAGGAAACATGTTTCCTGTTTTTCAGCCCTTTACTTTCTTTTTCATCTTCGAGCACTTTAATAGTTGATGGATCAGATTCAAATGTGTCATATTTTCCAAATATTGCCATAATTATTCAATATTTCAGCTGGGAAAAAAAAACATCATCAAAATGATGTAAAAAGTTAGAAGATAAGCCTGCGCCACGAAAGTAGCTTGTTTTCGTAGCACATTTTGTAGCTCAGTGTAAAACCTTTATTTTTACTCATATTTTCACTTACTTTCTTCATTATAACCTCCAGATGTTATATCCATGCTTCCATAAGAAGTTTCAAAACCAAACTCACAAAAATTCCTTCAAAATTTGCTGTGAAAAATGATGAAAAGACTGCTTCAGCAAATTATTTCTGTTTCTTTCCCGAAAATTAGGTCTTGGAACAGAGCCTATATCTTCTCATCCATGATGTATTTTGAGAAAATGAAAGAAGTTTTTGGAGGCCATTCTATCTTGAATAAAAAACTCTCTTGGTTTTCTGAAATACTTTATACTGTCCACAAATTGTTTTTGAAGAACATGTGTAAAACAAGAAAAATCTATTTTCTGAAAATATGGCTTCAAAGAAAGATTTTTATCTCCCAACTGATAACACTTGTGAAGAAACTGAGAGAGGTTTTTGTATTTAGGTATGGTAGGAAGAAAAAACTCTTTCAGTTTTAAAAAATTCATTTTTATGTTGCCCAGAAACTCCCTTGGAAGTTGACTACTAAAACCAGAAAACAAAGTTTTTCTCTTCATGGTGAAAAAGCTGCTTCAGCAGTTTCGTAGCGCATTTGATCAAATTTGCACTAGTTGCGCTACGAAACTACTGTGTAGGCAATTTTTGTTGAAAATTTGTAATTTGGAGTTAATTAAACTTTAAGGGTATTAGTACCATTTCAAAAACATCGAATTTTACCTTGATTTTGATTAGAGATTGTCTTGTGGATTTATAATTCTGTTTCACTACCCTTTTAACCTTTCTTGAGAGTTTGTCAACTGTATCTCCAGATCTTCCACCTGTCTTTTTAACCTTCTATTTTCAGGTTCATATCTCATACAATGACCCCCTCTATGGATATTTTTCTCCTCAGCCATGTTTCTTTCAGAAAAAACCCTGTTAGTTTCTTTAGAAATCTACAAAACAACCTCGCTTGCAAACAACCTCTCTTGATTACAGCCTTGCTTGATTTAATATAGCAACCTCGCTTGATTATAGTGAAATTTTTCTATGTATATAGCAACCAATGACTAATTGTCACTATTTTAGAGCTCATGCAGTTGCTTTGGAGATAAATGAACCGAGGATGGCTCAATTAGGAAAAGAATTTGAATTTGAGATATTCCTTCATAACCAAATGATGCTTTCTTGAATTCCTATCATGATTATGATGAGTGTAGGACAAGTGGGTACAATGGATTTGATGACTAACTGAATCACCATACTCCTATCCTATCATTCCCAAATGAACCTGACAATTTTTTGGCTTATTTGACATGACAACTAAGAAACTGCGCTTTCGTAGCGCACTTAGTGTAAAATTTGCATTTTGCGCTACGAAAGTAGCAACGCTTTCGTAGCGCATTTCCTGATTTTTGAACTGGCTGCACTACGAAACAGTGGATTCCTGGCTAAATGTAGAGTTAAACTCGAAACTTCATGGCATGACCCCTAAATGAAAAATATGACTTTTTTGATGATGAAATGAACCTAAAGGACTTTATTTGAACTTGAAATATGACCTTTAAAACTTATAAAACTATGACCTACCCTTTACCAAGACTTAAAATGACCTTTAGACCTACTTGAAAACATGACCAAAAACAGTGTAGACACAATGATGTTTTGAGAATTTTTGAGTGATAACATCTCTGATAACACAATAAGGTTGCGACTAGTGCAGAATGCGGTGTCATGCATCTTTCGTCAACTCAGACCTAAAAGTAGAAGTCTGGAGATACACGATGATATCACCGTACCATGGATCGAGGGTGATAATCAAGAAAAGAGTTTCGTCTAGAATGTGATCCTCAGAATAAGAAGGAGCAGAGTCGGCGGGGAGAGAACAAATCAAATTAGTGAAAACAAGTGATTTCTTTGATTTTGCAGTGGTAAACTCCAAATCAAACTCTTGGAGGATAGAAATCCACTTCGAGCATTCGACCCCCAGAAACTATCGAGACATAATATAGGTCATGGGGTTACAATCATAAATCACGGTTGTTTGTGCTCAACCTAGTCTCCTAAATTGAGTTCATTTAATTGTCAACCAGGGTTGGTAAACTGCTGAAGTGAAGTAGACTGTATGTGCCTAAGTGTTTGTTTCTTAATGCGTTGTGTTTAGTGTTTTATGATGTTTTTGGTCTTTTGATGGTTTTATGTTCACAAGGAAAAGAACTAAATGCTAGTGGAAGGAAGCTACTGTTTAAAAACAGAGTGAAGCCTAATTTATTGATGACAAATGACAAATGCAAATGCAACTACTGAAACATAATCAAACTTAAACTATGACTAAGCAGAATACAAAGTTTGATAATGACTTCAAGAAAATGAATCAAAAAATAAACTTAACTTGTCCAATTCTTTCATTAAAGGTATTTTGGAAGAGCTTAAGAAATGGTCAGCTAAGTATACAAATTCTCCTAACTAAACAATTAAACAATCAGCTTATAATGATACAACATTTTATCCATGATTAAAGATTTGTTGAAACATATTTGGAGAAAAACATTGGTAACATCATAAGATCTCTACTCTAAGACTAGCTCCTAATTCTATTCTGCAACTTAGTTTAACATCACTAAACCTTACTAAAAAATTATAGATTTCTTTTTAAAGTAGTCTTTTGAGGAAAGGCTTTGTTTATGAAGTGGTAAAGAAGTTGCAAAAGTACTTCATGCCTTGGGATGATACTGTCTTCTGTTCAGATAGTTATGAGTCAATTATAGATTTGGAACAAAAGAGGTTTTGTAAATAATGAAGGCCGTATTGTTTAAGTATAACAACTAATGTAATCTAATATGCAATGGATGACAACTAAATGTGGAATGTAAATACAATGAGCTAAGCTAAAACTGAACTAAGATGTCACTAGTCTACAATAAACAGTGCTGAACTAACAAGCCATTATCAAACTTAAAACAAAATAACAGAGCATGAATTGAATGCAATTTGACTCCGGAGTACCCTAAATAAGTTATCATGCATTAATCTATGGGATTCTACAGCCTGTTTTGTCCATCATGAATGGTATTCTGGAAGAGCTTGCTAGAACAATCCTAGCTGTACAATTCAGTGCAAATGCAAACATAAAGACTGAAAGCAATTTAAAAACTAAGACATCACGGCTATCTCCTACCCATGATTATGATATTTTGGAAGAGAGTTTTAAGAGTAATATCAGCTATGCTACTTAGTGTAAACAAACAACTGAAACATTCAGTATCACAGTCATGCCTTAGACATCATAAGGATTTTTTGGATGAGTTTGCTTAGTATAAGTTCAACTGTGATAATGAACAAAAGAAATTACAAATAAATCCTACAACACTACAGCCATTTCCCATTCATTATCATGATCTTTTGGAAGAGTTTCTTAGAACAAGTATAGCTATAGTGGCTAATGAAATTAACTATGAACTCAAACTTCAAAAATGTGAAAACAACTAAGATACTTATCTAAATTACGAAAGTAAAGCCGTGCAGGAGGCAGGGGCCCTCTACCACCAGACGTAATCTAACTCAAAATCAACTCAACGCGTTCAAAGCAATGTTGTCTTCTTCATTAAAGGAAATTAACTTGAAACAGAGTATTCTCGGTCTTTAGAAATATAACAGTCAATACATGAAATCTAAGAAAAATCTAGAGCTTGTCTCTCGGTTTCCCGAGTGCTTTTATAACAAATCTACATAACAGAACTTGCAACAATAGGGGGATCATTGTATTTCCTTATCAAAATCGTAGTAGGACTCTAAAGATGGTAGCGTAAAGGGAAAAAGGACATCTGGACTGTCCTAGTCCTATTAGAAGTCTGCCTCCTTGAATGAGTTCCCACGTACCAAAACCACGTCCAGAATTCGGTTCATTCTTCATGGTGAGCAACGAACGATGAGGACATAATGTCGAATACACCCATGTGTGGATTTTCCTGAGAGGACACCCGGAACATGCTTGAATGTGAAGACAGCTGCAGAATTTCCGGTTAGCTATGGAATGTCTGCATTCTGCAGCTAGTTTCGGTCAAAATGCATTACAATGACAAAATCACAAAACTTAGCAAGTTAGCCATGTTAATCATTCTAAAAGTAATTTTAACTAATTTCATTGATCATTTGGGTCTGGGATAACAATGGAAAAAGGAAAATGAGGTAAAGTAAGATGAAAGAAAGCACAATCTTGGGGCTCAACATACCCCCACTGCTGACTTCTTGCATGTCCTCATGCAACTTATTCCATAAACTCAGAGACTTCTGCGAGAACATCCAACCCTCTTCTTCTTCTTTGCTTGGAAGTTAAAGGTCTTCTGGGTTTCCTGATGACTAACTTGAACCTTAAGTTGATAAGTGCCCTGATTAGCTTCTTGTTCTTCTTTTTCAACTTTTCATTAGCCTTTTCCATTTTGTCCATTTGTAGAGATAAGGTTGAGTTCATACTGGTTTTGAGTTTGACTTGTTCCTTCAGAATATCATTCTCAGTTTTGATATGTCTATTAAGTACTTCCAGCTCATACCTATCCCTTTCTAACACATCTATTTCGGACAGTGGAGGACTAGGGGTTCTATCTCTACTTTCTGAAGCTTTCCTTTCCAATGTTTCAACATAGTCATAAACTTCTTGCTGTGCAGGGTCAATTTCAGGGGTGTCTTCATTAAAATCTTCTTCAACATCTTCTTCAATAGATGTTTCCTCATCTTCTATGTTTATCACCCCTGTTTGTTTGATCTGTGTTTTCCTTAGTTTCCCCCTGAGTCTATGGCTTCTTCTTGGCTGTGATGATCCCTCTCCTTTTTCTGTGGCAGATTTTCTGATTACCCTCTCTTTCTTAAGTTGTCTCTTAATCTGAGTCAACTTCTCAGAGATTATTTCTTCACTACTTTCCTGTACTATTTTGTCAATTTCAATTTTAGAGGCTCTCCATTTTCTGCTTCTCCTTGTAGGTTGATGTTCAGGTGAGGGCTCTTTTGGTTCCTCAAAGTGATTTCTTACCAAGAAATTATCTCAAGTATCTTTTGTTTTGGCTAAATGGTGTTCAATTAAAATCTTAACCAAGCCATGATGGTATAGAGTTGTCTCTAGGAATTGGACTCTCCTTTGAACACCAGAAGCCATCTTTTTTGAACTTTGAAGTAAGAAATAGGGCAAATTTAGCTCTTCCTCCAGGAAATGCATTATCAACCTAATATGGTAAACATAAAATGTGCCATATCTACCTTCACAAGTGATAAATTTTTGTAGAATAAGCAATATGTTTCTCCATTTATTTTTTAACGCAGAACTTGGAATTCCCTTTTTAAACACAGTAACATCCATACCTGGTGATTTTAGGATTTTCTTCCATGATTCATTATGAAATTCTCTGTTTTTAAACCATCTCTCTCCATGTCTAAGAAATCCTGTTGCTTCTGCAATAAAAACCTCTGTGACAGTGAATTTAACATCTCCAACTTCAACCTCGGCTCCTTTGAATGACCTTGAAAATGTTTTAGTAACTTCTTTGTGGAAGCCATTAAATTTCTCAAGAAATTGTAGCCATCCTACCTATTGCAACATTTCTCTACTTTGAGGGTATCCTTCCAGGTATTTTGTGCCCACTGGTTCAGTTCTTACAATGAGGCCCATAATTCCTTTCTTCAATCTTCAGATTAGTACTCTTTCTGCTCACGGAAACAATAACTTCAACCTTCAAACTGATGTACCTCTGGTTCACGGTGATAGTGCTTCAATATTCAAACTGATATATCTCTGCTTCACGGTGACAATGGTTTCAAATTCCACACTGATATACCTATGCTTCACGGTGACAATGGCTTCAAATTCCACAATGATATACCTCTGCTTCACGGTGACAATGGCTTCAAATTCCACACTGATATACCTCTGCTTCACGGTGATAGTGGTTTGATATTTCAAACTGATATACCTCTGATCACGGTGATAGAGATATCTCTGTTTCGTGGAATAAAATGATGAAGGGCTGGCTACGGAATGGAGTGATGGAAGTAGTTACGGAACGAGTTAATGAAGTGAGGTGAAGAAAAAAAATCAATGAGTGAAAAGACTGCGGAGATTTTTTTTTACAACGGATTCAAAAAAAAATCATCATTAAATGATTTGGCTGGGTGACGTAAGAAAATCAAACACTTCAGCCTTTTAACCGCTTAAATGATGGTCGGGTATAGAATTTGAAATGAAAAATTTTTATCCAAAGTTTTGCGGAGGGTATATTTGGCATGATCAATAAAAATAATCAAAACAACTTTTTCGAATGATTCATAACTAGACTATACTAAAGTTTTTATGAAATGCCATTATAACCAGAACTTTTTACCTTTGCTTTTCATTTGCTTTTTGTGGTCTTTGTATACTTGGTTCTCCTATGGAAGAGTCTTCATAATCCTTCTTGATTCTTCTTACTCATGGATATACTGGATCATCTTGTTGCAATTCAAATGTTTGTTGATTAGTGCCTTCAGGATCTGTAGCTGCGGAATGACTGTCTGGCTGCAGAAAGTCTGATTAGCTGCAGAATATCTGTTTAGCTGAAGAATGTACCTGTAGAGAATTTTAATCATGGAATGGAGTGGTTTGGAATATACATAGAATATTTTATGGAATGAGTGAAGATAGGTGATGAAACATGGTATAATGGAATATGTATGAAGTGAATGATGGAATGGGATGGATTTAATTTATGAAATGGAGTGGAAGAATATAAGAAATGGCCTGCAATCCATGACATGTGTTATTCATTTGCAGAAAAACATGAAACTTTAAATTTTGATATGGAAATGAGGTGGATGAAGTATGAAATGAGATGAATGAAATATGGAATGAAGTGAGGTATGAATGAATGAATGAAATGGAGTATGGATGGATAAGTAAATGGAATGAAATGAAATGAGATGGATCATAAGTGCAATGGATCTGAACTTATGATTTTGTAACAGCTGCTTGCAAAAAAAAATTGGAAAAGTTAGAGTGTCAGAAAGACTCTGATTTTAACCCTATCTTTTATGTATAAACATGCCAATCAATGATTGGTTTTCATGTTTATACATTTTTTTTTTATTTTTTATTTTTTATTTTTTAAAGAAATGTTTCAGAAAATTCAATCAAGTTGATGAAGAAGAAAGATTCTTCTTCATTAACTTCACATCACTGTGTTCCTGGAACTTCTTGACAAATTCTTCTCTTGAGAGTGGTTTGTGATACAGCTTCAATCTATGACCATTCATAAGAAAAGTGACCTCTTCTTCATCTATTTTTCTGATTTTTACTGCTCCATTGTCAAAAATTTCAACAATTTCATATGGCCCAAGCCAATGTGTTTGAAATTTACCTTGAAAATCCTTGAATTTTGAATCAAACAAGAGAGCCCAGTCACCTTCTTTGAATTTCTTCTCTTTGATGTACTTATCATTCCATCTAGTCCTTTGCTGTTGGACTAGACTTGTTTTCTGAACTGCATCTTGTCTGATCTCACCCAATTCATTAATCTGCTCCAATCTATGCTTTTGTGCCTCTGTTAAATCAAGTCCTCGCTGAACTGCCATTTTGAAGGTTTGAATCTGGAACTTTATGGGAAACAAAACTTGCTTTCCATAAACAAGTTCATAAGGAGTATGGCTTGTTGTGTTTATCCATGTAGTTCTATAGGCCCACAATGCTTCAGGAAGCCTATCTACCCAATCTCTTCTATGTAAATGAACAGTCTTTGTTAGGATTCCTTCAATGACCTTATTAGTAGATTCCACTTGACCATTTGCTTGTGGATGATAAGGAGTAGCTTTTATATGTCTGATTTTGTACTTCTCCATCATTTGCTCCACTAGCCTTGATGTAAATTGAGCTCCTTGATCTGTAACAATTTCCCTTGGGACACCAAAACGAGTAAAAATATTCTCAAAAAGAAAATTAACTACAGATGATTCATTAGCAACAAGTAATGGTTTAGCTTCTACCCATTTAGTAACATAATCAGTGCAAACTAATATATATTTCTTTTGTCTTGATGGAGGACTAATAGGTCCTACAAAATCCAAAGCCCATTTTTCAAAAGGTTCAATATGTACCCGAGGTTGTAATGGCATCTCACCTGAAGGAGAAGGTTTCCCTACCCTTTGGCAACTGTCACACCTTTTGACATACTCTTTAGCATCTTTAAACAAAGATGGCCAATAATATCCTAAATTAAGTATCTTATAGGCTGTCCTCTTATCAGCAAAGTGTCCGCCACAAGGTTCATCATGACATGCTTTGAGAATCTCAGGCATCTCATCTTCCCGAACACATCTCCTAATGATCAAATCTGGACCTGTCTTGTACAACTCATTAGAAACCCATGAATATTTTGCACTATCATAAATGATTTTTCTTTTATCTCTTGCATTCATTATTGAAGGAAATTTTCCTGAAACTAAATAATTAGCAATGTCAGCAAACCAAGGAGTTTGAGTAGAAATTGCAAAAAGATATTCATCAGAAAATTGATCTTCAACTGGAGTGTCATCTTTGATGTTTTGGAGTCTAGATAGGAAATCATCTACTGTGTTTTGTTTTCCAGGCCTATCTAGAATGGTAATGTTGAATTTTTGTAAAAGCAATAACCATCTTATGACTCTGCCATTAGTAATTGATTTGTTCATTAAGTATCTAATTGCAGAATGATCAGTGTGAACAAAAGTTTCATAGCCTGTTATATAGTGTCTGAATTTGTTTATGGCATGAGCAACAGCTAAAAACTCCTTTTCAATTACAGTATAGTTTAACTCTGCAGGAGTCAAATTTTTACTGGTATAGTAGATGGCATAAGGAATCAAGTCTTTTTGTCCCAATACTGCTCCTAGAGCTGTATCAGAGGCATCTGTTGAGATATGAAAAGGTAACTTCCAGTTAGGTCGCCTTAAAATAGGTGCTTCAAAAATTTTGGTTTTCAGGGTCTCAAAGGCTAACTGTCAATCATAATTCCACTTGAATTCACAGTCTTTGGTAAGCAATTTGAAGAGTGGAGATGCTATCTTGGTGAATTTTTCAATAAACCTCCGATAATATCCTGTAAATCCTAGAAAACTCCTAACATCTTTTTGACAACTTGGAATAGATAAGTTAGAGATGACTTCAACTTTTGACTCATCAACTCTAATCCCATCCCCTGAAATGTGATGCCCCAAAACAATACCTTCAGTATACATCATGAAACATTTCTCATGACTAAGTGAAAGATTTGCTTCCTGACATCTCTTTAAAACTTTTTCCAAGTTTGCTAAAGCTTCTTCAAATGTGTTTCCATAAACTGTGAAATCATCCATGTATACCTCTACACAATCATGTATTAGATCTGAAAAAATTCCTAATACTGCCCTTTGGAATGTTGTAGGTGCATTGCATAATCCAAATGGCAATACTCGGTAAGCATAGGTACCCCAAGGACAGGTAAATGTGGTTTTGTCTTGATCTTCAAAGTGCTACTTAGATTTGGTTGTAACCACTAAACCCATCTAGAAATGAGAAGTACTTTTTGCCAGCTAATGTATCTAACACTTGATCTATGAAAGGTAAGGGAAAATGGTCTTTAAGAGTAGCTTTGTTTAGTTCCCGGTAGTCAACACACACCCTCCATTTTCCATTTTTCTTTGGCACAATTACCAAAGGAGAAACCCACTGACTATCTAAAATGGGATAGATGAAATTGACATTTAACAGTTTTTGCAATTCTTCCTTAACAATTTCCCTAAGATTTGGATTCATCCGTCTTTGAGGTTGTCTGATTGGTTTGCAATTTTCCTCTATATAGATGTGATGAGTGCAAGTCTTGGGGCTTATCCCTTTCATGTCAATGTATTCCCATGCATATGCAGAAGAATGTCTCTGTAATACTTTGACTAACTCTTCTTGTTGAGATTTTTCTAGGTTTTTGTTTATGTTCAAGGTTTTGCCTGGAAAAATTTCACTTGTAGAGCTGCCAAATTTGTCCATAGAATGAAGAGACATCTGCCTAGATGACAAGAACTCAATATTGGATCCTTCTTGAAATGATTCATGTTTATGTTCTGGAGAGGATTCAAAATTTTCTAGAGTATTCAGAATTTGATTATCTTCACTAATTTCTGAAATTGTGAAGAGAGGTTGTAAATCTTCTTCATCCTCTATCCATTGAGTGTCATCTAAATCTGTAATTGTCCTAGCTGGAGGATATAAAGTAAATTTCTTAGTTGAACTACCATCAGAGATATACATATCACCAGATCTACAACTAATAAAAGCATCAGTTGTAGCCAACCAAGGTCTTCCTAATATAACAGGATGTCCTCCTAGATTATTCTTAGGAGTTAGGATCATGAAATCCACAGGGTACTCCCAAGAATCTAGGGACACTGGAATGTCTTCTATTACCCCATCTCGTTTGATCACAGATCTTTTGCTAATTGTAGTAATGTGGGTGTAAAGAGAAGATTAGGAAGTTTCAGTTTATCCATGATTTGTCTACTCATGATATTGATTGCTGCTCCTAAATCAATGAGTGTGTTTTGGATTTCAATTCCATTGATGTGAATTTTAACAACTGGATTTCCTGGGTCAAGATACTTTGGAATAACAATCTTGCCCATCATAATGTCTGCTATTTTTCCTGCCAATTGAATTTTCTTTGTTTCTCTTATTCTTTTTCTTGTTTTCTTCATGCTCAACTCCTTTATTGTTTTGGCTAAAATTGGAATTTCCTTGATGGCTTGTAATAATGGAATTTTAATGCAAACATTTTTCAGCTCATCTAGGAAATCATAATTAGGCACCATAATTTGTTTTTCTACACCTCTATCAATTTGTAATATTTCTGGAAAGGGAGGTATAGAAGTAGATGTGGATGGTTGCTCTAATACAGGAGTTGAAATTATTGGATCTTTTTGTTTTAATTTTTCAGTGTTTGGGTCTTGAAAAGATGTGTCTTCCTCAAGACTTTTATTCACCCGTAGAGAGTCTTCCTCAGAGTTATCTTGTTCTTGTATGATCACAGAAGGTTTCCTCTTTTCAAGTATTCTTCCATACCTAAGTTGAACATCACTAAGGTCTAAAGGAGTAATTAAATAAGTTGGAAACTGTTGGCCTTCTATCATGTATGTGTTCTGAGGATTTTTATTATTGGGGTTTGGTATGGGTTGAGCAGGCAACTGATTTGATTTTTAAGGAAATGGTAATGGAAGTGGTTGATTTTGATGTGGTAGGTTCTGATAATGTTGTTGAGGATTTTGTTGAAAATTTTGTTGAGGATTTTGAGGATAAAAATGTGGGTATGGTGGATAGGATGGTGGATACTGATAGTACTGAGAGTATATTCCATAGGGATTTTGTGCTCCTTGTGCCCAAGCTTGAGATTGATTTTGAAATTGAGGCCAAGGTTGCTGCCAAGAATTCCAAGGTGGAGGTTGATTATACATTTGATCATGGAATCCTTGTGTTTGAGGTCCTTGCCAAGGCCTTCTAGAGATAAAATTGAGAGATTCTGTGGAATCTGTAGGAGTTTCCTCCTAAAAGACAGCTTTGAGACTAGGAAGAGAAGGATAATTCTTGGTCTCATGTTTTTCAGAACAAATGACACATGTCTCTACAACTTTTACATCCAAAGGACACTCTCTCAAGGCATGTTTCTTTCTACATTTGGGACAAAAGATTGCCAAGGCATCAGATTCAGCTTTTTGCTTGTTTTGTATCTTAAGGGTGTCTATTTGTTCACTAAGAATCCCTAAGATGTCAGATTTAAAATCATCAAGCATATGTCTTATTTCTGATCTACTTACTGTCCCAGAAGCAGACTTACTTTCCCTTGCAAGAGCAGGATCTCTTGGACCTTTTACAGTTTTAGATTTCTCTCTTGAAAGGTTGATACATAACTCAGATATTTCAGGTAATGTGAGCTGTGATATATCCCCTTTTCCCATCATGTTAAGGATATCCAACCATTCATCCCTAATTTTTTTCAACAAAAGAGCTTTTAAGGTGTCTTGATCCAGGTTTTCCATTTTTTCTCTTTTGATGTTGTAATGAAATCTCTCCAACAAATCTTCCAAGTTTTCATCTTCTTTTGTAACATCTTAAACACTTCTTCCTTATGATTGACCGGCATACAATAATCCAAATACCTCTCTAGAAATGCTTGTTTCATGTCTTCCCATGTCCTAATAGAACTGTTGATCAAACTCATAAACCACTTCAATGCTGCTCCTTTCAATGTTGAAGGATATAGTTTAAGTTTTTGAGCATCTTGTAAGTAGTCATAAGTTCTACACAGGATTTCAAATTCAAATAGGAAGGTTTCAGGATCTTCAGTTTTAAGTCCATAGAAGTTTGGAAGGACAGAGGGTGAAAAGTTTTTCATGGTTGTATTGGTTTCTTCATCAATTATAAGGAACCCAAAAGAGCTTCCAATTTCTCTTCTACCTCTTCCTCCTTCTGCACCTCTACCTCCTTCTCCTCTACCTCTACCTCTACCTCCAAATAATGTGTGTTCTCCATTAAAGACTCCTCCTCCTCCTTCTTCTGCCATGGTTGACTCTCCTGTGGAAGTGGAAAAGTTTGTGTCCCTAACAGGAGTCTTTAGATCTTCTTCTAAGGCAGGTTCAGTGGATGAAGTGGAAGGTTTATCTAATGGAATATCTGATCTTAGGTCTTCTAGAAGTCCAGGATCAGTAAAGGATGGAATGTGGGTCTGAGTTGAAGGTGTAATAGCTCTTGGTCTAGGTGAAACAAGTGGTGTTCTAGGAATCAAATTTCTGTTTCTGCTGCTTATGAATCTACCCCTTGAGTCTCTCTCTCTATGCATATAATTGTTTTTGGGAGTTAAGAAACAAAGGTTACCTAGTTTTCACTTCCCCGACAACGACGCCAAAATGTTTGTGCTCAACCTAGTCTCCTAAATTGAGTTCATTTAATTGTCAACCAGGGTTGGTAAACTGCTGAAGTGAAGTGCACTGTATGTGCCTAAGTGTTTTTTTCTTAATGCGTTGTGTTTAGTGTTTTATGATGTTTTTGGTCTTTTGATGGTTTGATGTTCACAAGGAAAATAACTAAATGCTAGTGGAAGGAAGCTACTAGTTAAAAACAGAGTGAAGCCTAATTTATTGATGACAAATGACAAATGCAAATGCAACTACTGAAACAGAATCAAACTTAAACTATGACTAAGCAGAATACAAAGCTTGATAATGACTTCAAGAAAATGAATCAAAACATAAACTTAACTTGTCCAATTCTTTCATTAAAGGTATTTTGGAAGAGCTTAAGAAATGGTCAGCTAAGTATACAAATTCTCCTAACTAAACAATTAAACAATCAGCTTATAATGATACAACATTTTATCCATGATTAAATATTTGTTGAAACATATTTGGAGAAAAACATTGGTAACATCATAAGATCTCTACTCTAAGACTAACTCCTAATTCTATTCTGCAACTTAGTTTAACATCACTAAACCTTACTCAAAAATTATAGATTTCTTTTTAAAGTAGTCTTTTGAGGAAAGGCTTTGTTTATGAAGTGGTAAAGAAGTTGCAAAAGTACTTCAGGCCTTGGGATGATACTGTCTTCTGTTCAGATAGTTATGAGTCAATTATAGATTTGGAACAAAAGAGGTTTTGTAAATAATGAAGGCCGTATTGTTTAAGTTTAACAACTAATGTAAGCTAATATGCAATGGATGACAACTAAATGTGGAATGTAAATACAATGAGCTAAGCTAAAACTGAACTAAGATGTCACTAGTCTACAATAAACAGTGCTGAACTAACAAGCCATTATCAAACTTAAAACAAAATAACAGAGCATGAATTGAATGCAATTTGACTCCGGAGTACCCTAACTAAGTTATCATGCAATTAATCTATGGGATTCTACAACCTATTTTGTCCATCATGAATGGTATTTTGGAAGAGCTTGTTAGAACAATCCTGGCTGTATAATCAGTGTAAATGCAAACATAAAGACTGAAAGCAATTTAAAAACTAAGACATCACAGCTATATCCTACCCATTATTATGATATTTTGGAAGAGCGTTTTAAGAGTAAGATCAGCTATGCTACTTAGTGTAAACAAACAACTGAAAATTTCAGTATCACAGTCATGCCTTAGACATCATAAGGATTTTTTGGAAGAGTTTGCTTAGAATAAGTTCAACTGTGATAATGAACAAAAGAAATTACAAATAAATCCTACAACACTACAGCCATTTCCCATTCATTATCATGATCTTTTGGAAGATTTTCTTAGAACATTTATAGCTATAGTGGCTAATGAAATTAATTATGAAATCAAACTTCAAAAACGTGAAAACAACTAAGATACTTATCTAAATTACGAAAGTAAAGCCGTGCAGGAGGCAGGGGCCCTCTACCACCAGACGGAATCTAACTCAAAATCAACTCAACGCGTTCAAAGCAATGCTGTATTCTTCATTAAAGGAAAATAACTTGAAACAGAGTATTCTCGGTCTTCAGAAATATAGCAGTCAATACATGAAATCTAAGCAAAATCTAGAGCTTGTCTCTCGGTTTCCCGAGTGCTTTTATAACAAATCTACATAACAGAACTTGCAACAATACGGGGATCATTGTCTTTCCTTATCAAAATCGTACTAGGACTCTAAAGATGGCAGCGTAAAGGGACAAAGGACATCTGGACTAGGACAGTCCTATTAGAAGTCTGCTTCCTTGAATGAGTTCCCACGTACCAAAACCACGTCGAGAATTCAGTTCATTCTTCATGGTGAGCAACGAACGATGAGGACATAATGTGGAATATACCCATGTGTGGATTTTCCTGAGAGGACACCTGGAAAATGCTTGTACGTGAAGACAACTGCAGAATTTCCAGTTAGCTACGGAATGTCTGCATTCTGCAGCTAGTTTCGGTCAAAATGCATTACAATGACAAAATCATAAAACTTAGCAAGTTAGCCATGTTAATCATTCTAAAAGTAATTTTAACTAATTTCATTGATCAATTGGGCCTGGGATTACAATGGAAAAAGGAAAATGAGGTAAAGTAAGATGAAAGAAAGCACAATCTTGGGGCTCAACAACGGTCACCATGCGTAAAAGGATATAATGAAGAAAATGCTGGACGGCCTGGACTGCAGCCAGTGCTAACTTCTCGACATGCGCATAACACATTTCAGGGTCGAGAAGGTTTCAATACAAGTAATAATTAACATCTTCGTTACCGTCATCATCATCTTGAACCAAAACCATGGCGATCGTACTGAAGGTGGCAGTTAGGTAGAGGGTGAAATCACGCTAATAATTAGGAGGACGGAATAGAGGATCGTTGACAAGCAACGTCTTAAGTGTATCAAAATATTGCTGAGCAATCTCATCCCAACAGAAAGGGATGTCCTGCTTTAAAAGTCGTGTGAACAGTTTGGCCACTTCGAAATAGTTTGGGATAAAATGGCGTAAGAAATTGGCTTTCCCTTGGAGACTTTGGAGTTGGTGTAACGAGGATGGAGAGGGGAGATTAACAATAGCCTCAACGTAGAGTGCATCAATGCGAATTCCGTCTTTGGATTGAGCCGACTGTTGTAGCGTCTACAACGAAGAAAGATCTGGCGGAGATGGTCTGGGTGGTCTTTTCGCGCAACTGAATGAGCCGGAAGGTCATCTAGGTATGGTTAAACAATATGAAAAATATCGTGAAAGGCATAAGACATCGCGCGCTGGAACGTAGCCCCAATGTTCTTCAAGACGAAAGGGAGTTTCTTATATGTGAACATTCCCCAAGGACAGATAAAAGCGGTCTTATGTTGACCGGACATGAGAATGTTGATCTGATTATAGCTAGAAAATCCATCCATAAGGGAAAAAATCTCACTCCCCGCACAATCGTCAATGATCTGATCGATGAAAGGGGTGGAATAGTTATCCTTAGGGTAGGCCCGATTAATATCGCGATAGTCAACACAGACACGAATTGCTACCTGCTTCTTATCCACAGTAACAATGTTAGAAACCCACTATGTCAGAGGAATCAGATAAATGAAACCCGCTTTAAGAAGTTTTTCAACTTCAGATTTTATGGCGGCGGCTTTCCGAGGATGCACTGGACGAAGACGCTGGCGAAAAGGCTTCGCACCGGGGTAGGTGGGAATCTCATGCACCACAATACTGGGATCAATTCCAGGCATATCTTCGTAAGACTAGGCGAAAACATCACGGAATTCGTGGAAGAGGCTAGTATAAACTTGTACTTCATCGGAAGAGCAAGTGACTCCCACATGGATGTTCTCGACAATTCCCGGTTTCACAGAAATTTCGATAGGCATCGTCTGGGTGATGTTACTCAAGTTACCTTCAAAAAAGACTTCATGAGTCAAGATAGGCGTTTGAAGTGGCGGAGAAGGAACTTGAGACGCAAAACGCTCAAGACAGTTAGACATTACCCCGAGGCCAGGCATAAATGAGGAACGATAATGTCCATCGCTCCACGTTAGGTCTGCGAGAGACATAGTTTCCATGATAGCCTCATCGGATGGAAACACTTCTTTCAAAGAGTCAGGCGAATCCGCATCGCCGAGCTAGGGGGATTGAGAATAAACATCGAGAGACATGCTCAAAGGAGCACCTTCAAAAGGGGGAGAATCAGATGCATATGCAAGCTCACGATAATTGATTTCAATTGGACTAAGCGGCATCGAATCCCCAAATGAATCAACCTGTTCAGGTAAAGAGACCATCCATGGGTCATACGACTGAGAGATCATATTAACTTGAACGGTATTTGGTGGTGGAAGGGGAATGATACCCATGAGGGCGGGATCTTTGAAAAGACCCGACCCTACACTGTCAGGGGGAGAAGGAATCTGATCCATGTATGGAACGTTTTTCTCAGAAGATGAGGTAAATAATGACAACTGGTCGATAGTAATAATTTTTCCCTCGTGTGGAAAATTTAGAAGACGGAAGAGGGTGGATGGAACGCACAACATAGTATGAGTCCAACTGAGAATGAGTAGAAGATTGTAATTGAGTTTAGCGTCAACTACTTCTACTTCAACATTGACCGTCTTTCCTTGCAACGTGATTGGCAAGCTAGCGAGAACATCCAAGGGTTTCGATTCCCTTCCATCAAATGCCTCAAGGGCATTGGGTGACGAAGTTAGGGCTGGAGAGCCAATGTCTTTCCAGCAGGAAGATGACATGACACAAGTGGATGCACCTTCGTCCACAATAGCTCTATTTGATGTTGAGACCATTAATGTCGACTTGTATGACAAGCGCAATCTGGTGTGGAAGTCGGGGGACGAAATTCTCTAAGTAAAAAGTGAGAAGGCTAGAATCAGCAGGATCAATCTCACCGATTGCAGATAATAATGCTTTCCATTGAGACGGACAACTATGAAGCACTTCTAACGCAGACATCGTGGATGGCGCCTGTGCTAAATCCTCAAAAATACTGTAATGTTGAGCAGCACGGGCGTTAGGATTATAATAAGACTTCCGAAGAACACCTTTAGAAGGTGGCCGTTCAACGGGTTCAACACTGGGCCTTTCAATCTCAAGAGGACCAGAGGCAGGTGGGGGAGGAGGACCATCAATGATATCTTTCTTGGCTGCCTGGCGTGATTCGGCATAATATTTCGACCGAGTAGCGATGGAAACGGGTGTAGAACTGTTCATCATGAATACTTGAGAGCCAAATGGTGCAGATGGGGAAGGTTTTTCAACCATCTCTATTTGCTTAGATGGAAAAGGTTCTTTAAGGATAATCGGAGTTCCCTTAACGCCTTTGAGCAATTGACTAACTTCGGCTCATCTAGGACAATCCTTAGTGTAGTGTTCCTAATCAGAAATCAGACAGGGATACTTCGACTTGCACTGTGAACCATCATTAGCATGAGGTTTAGATGATTCTAGTTTTGGGGTATCGGCTTTGGCCTTGCCTTTGCCCTTCTTTCTCCCCTTGGATGTCTTGTCCGCAGGATTGGCCTGAACGACATTGACCTCCGAGGTTTTACCAGAATTCGAGGTAGGCTGAGGAGCAGAACCATTGGAAGAATTTGATTTTTTGCTTCCCAGTGTTGGAAGAGGAAGAGTTACGTGAAGTCTGAGACATGGAACCAATAACGCCGTCGATGGATGGGGTAGCCGATGCTTTAGAAGTCCCAGGTTGTGGAGCATCAATCAAGATGTCATACAATATGCCCGATTGAGAGTACACTAAATCAAGGTACTAGGCACGAGAAATGGCTTGTTCCTCGGTTATACATGCCCCCATGGTGATGTCTTTCGCAATCTGATTGAAAAAAGAGGTAATGAACCAATGAGTAAGGAGTTAATGAAGAATTTTAAATTTGATCAGGCGACGACGTCGTCTCCATTCATGAATGTGGTCTGAGATATGGGTAGCCCGGTCCTGTTTCAAGGATGTTAGGAGATGCATCCCGGCTTCATAACGAACTGACAACTAGAAATGAGTAAGGAACGCCATAATGAGAGTGTTGAAATCTTGAAAGATACTGTGAGGCAGTTCGATGTACCACTTAGCAGCAACTCTGGTGAGAGTGCACTGGAGAAGATGGATTCGAATAGAGTCATCCACCCAAGAATTGCAAGAACACCATAAATGGTATGTCATAACGTGTGCTTGGGGGTCTTCTCCAGATTTTCCCTCAAAATTGGGGCAATCACTAGGAACCTTCGTTTGAACCGGAGGCCAATACAGATTATGAAGGATCGGATCATTTGTGAGTTTGGACACATCTGGTAGCTCCAACATGGAAAGAAAGGGTAATTGAGGGTTGAAAGGCATAGTAGGTCCTTGATAAGGAACCGTACCCATATTCCATCCTGGTTGAGCGTAACTCTGCCCCCATTGGTTCTGTCCCAAAGGATTCAGACCAGAAGGGGTATAAGCTGTATAATTCGGCTGATATGGCGACTAAGGACCAGGATACAGAGGTTGAAGACCATGATACTAATTCTGAGTATATGGGGGTCCTGATTGAGCAACATAAGAATTTTTCTATGGAATATAAGTATGGCCTGGCAGTTGAGGGTAATACGCAGAACCTTGAGGCGCATTGTATACCGGTCGATATTGACCTTGAGGGTAATAACCGCCTTGGGGTCGAACGGGCTGCTAATAAGTGGGGCCCTGCTGAGCTGGATAAATCGAGCGCAGAGGTTGAATTGACTGCGGCATAAAGTAGAGAGGTGGATGAGCAGGGTGAACTGTTTGTGCAGGTTGTCCCAGCTGAGCAGGTTGACCTGAATGATGAGGGCCACTAGGTTGCCCCTGTGGAGTAGGTTGGAATGATGGCTATGGTGGTCCAGGTTGTGCCTGATGATCAGGTTGACTTGGAGCAAGACCATAAGATGGTCCTGGCTATGCAACATTTGGACCAATAGGAAGATATGGCTGTTGTGGCAGCTGTACGAAAGGTTGCCCTCGAGATGGATGGATTTTCCCCCTAGGACCGTATGAAGGCCCAGGTTGATACACCGGTTTCCTAGCAAGTCCTTGAGGTTGCCCCGGTTGGATCACAGGCTGAGCTTGTAAAGGTTGACCTTGAGGATCGTAAGGCTGCCCTTGCAGGCCGTAAAACAATCCTTGTTGGACCGAAGGTTGTCCCTAAAAGGGTTGCCCTTGTGGGTCTTACGCATACCCTTGGTTAGCCAAAGGTTGTCTCTAAAAGGGTTTTTCTTGTGGGTCATAAGCATAGCCTTGCTGAACCGAAGGTTGTCCCTGAAAGGGTTGTCCTTGTTGGTTAGAAGGTTGCACAGGCAAGGTGGGTCTAAAATCGGAAAGGAATTGATAAGCCTCAGGAGTAGGCAAATAGATAGGGTTTCCATGCTCATCATATTGAAACGAAACTGAATAAATTGGGTTAATGACCGCGTCATAATGAGAAAGATAAGGATGACTAGGATCCTGAGGGGACTGATAAGTATGGGAGTTTCGCTACTGGACAACCAGCCGATACTCCTCAAAAGAAAGGCCATCAGGGATTTCCATGGAAATCAAAGTCTCTACCAAAGGCAAAGCCCCTGATGACTGAGTGCTGACAACCAGTGCCGAAGCAGCCACACAGACAGTAGGCCTACTTGGGACAGATGTAACAAAAAGCGTCGACGAGACAGGTGTCGTGGGCGACATCCCTAATGATGGAAGGACCGCCCCCCTTGACGGAGTTGATGCTGCCATGGAGGCAATACCTGCTATAATATAACCCAAAGACCTAAATCCAGTTGGAAGTGACACTGATGGTGAAGATTGAATAGGCTCTTGATGGATGTCTTCCGGAAAAAGTTGGTATTCTTCATCAGAAACAGAAATCCCCTCACTTCCAATAGGGCCAGACGAGTCCATGTCTGAATCCACTGTAAGATCTTGCAAAATACTATGGGGACTAGGAGGTATGATAGCAGCCAAAATGGCGATCCCGATGTAAGAGGGGGAAAGTGTTCCCCGACCCCAAACACAAACCAAGCGTTTGAAAGAGGCTAAGTGAACTCAACTAGTTCTCCAAAGGTGTACTCTGATGGGATAATCGGCTGCTGAAGCTCGGCAGACCTTGAGGTTTGAGAAGTTTCTGATGAATCTTCCGAGAAAGGACTACCAGTAGACGAAACTGATGGTTCCGCCACTGTGACTATAGCACACCAGAAAAGAGAAAAAAGAGATAAAAAAAGAAGACTCTTGGACAAAAACCAAGGCAAACAAAGACATGCCAAGTAATCAAAATTTAATGGGCGTGTAATCATAGGTATTTTATTTTACCACATTGAAACCAAAAATTTGTTGTTTCATGTTTTAAGAGTCAAGAAACAGTCAAAATATGACTCTAGCCTCTTTTAGTTTTAGATGAGCGCGAAAGGACAAGTGCTTGATGATCTTTTCAAATTTATGGAGTCATTAAAGATCGAAAATGACTACTCAGGTAATCTAGGTAAAAGGGTGTACCAGGTTTCTGTGAACTTCCATATACACCTTGGTGATCAAATGAAAGAAGAATTGACCAAGGACTTGACGTATGTGCAGGTAATCTCCTCGAATGCTGTGTTCGGTGTATCATAGTTACAAGGCGACAGACTTGGCTTCCTACGGATAAAATGATTGCAACCTAGAGAAGTCTCCCTTATATACTCGACGGTACGGGGAGCGCAAGTCTGTACTAGTGCTGTCTGAAGCCAAATGGCGAGCGACAACCACTAGGTTTAAAGATGCCTGAACACATCTCTAACTTAGACCACTAAATGTTTCATTAGGTTTCAATGTTTCCTTAGGTTAATTGAGTAAATTTTAAGTTGAACTTGTATTTACGTTTCAATTCCAAGGTCCTATCGAATGTTGGATATCAACAATCCCTAAATGCAGGTTACATGCCAAAAGATACCATTTCATTCGATGAAAAGCTATATACGAGAAAGTTAGGAGTTTTCAAGCGATAGGAAATGATAAGAACACGCAGAAGCATCCACCATAGTATCTGATGCAATGTAATGAAAAAGAGAAATCTTTCCTAGAATTGTCCAATGCTAGATATGCAAAAGATTTTCAATTTCCCAATGCAAACGAGAATGCAAGCACAATTTTTTTTCAATTTTTCAATGTAATAGAGCAAGAAATGCACTAAATGACATGAAAAACAAACCAACACACTAGTTCGAGGACGTTAATGTGAGAGTTGAAGGGAAGTAATTTCAATCAACCCAAAACAAACATAACAAAACTCAAACCAATGTTGCAATCTCTCAAATCGAAGAAAGATTTCAAAACAGACCCATGCAAGCATTGTGATCTATGCTTGGAGTGACAAGAAGTAAAATTGAACGAAAGAGGAAAGAATCATTCAACGAATGCAATCACTCAAACGGATCAAAGGAGCTGAATGCAAGTAAACAAGGAATGAAATTGACTGCGAAACAAAATATCCAAACTCATACAGGAGGCTCAGAATATCAAATCACTTAAAAAACCCTAAGGCTATGACGCTGACAGGAAACAGACAAAAAACTGAAGGAAGGAAGCTATTCACAATCAAAGACAATCCCAAGATACTCAAAACATGTAAAAAAATCACCCAGAAGCACAACCACTGACAAAAAATATCCAAAAAGACAAAGCCCTAGAACCTATAGGGGTCGGTGCATCTATTTGCCTGTAATCGGCGCCAAACAACAGATGGCGCGGGTGAAAAACTACCAACAAGCGCCAGTCGATGCGATTGTCTGACCAGAAAACGTGCCAAGCCAGTTAACCCAGGAAAAAGGAAAAAAATTGAAAGACAGAGGTTAGATCTGATCCTCTGGGGCTAAATAAGGGCCTTAGACTCAGCAGAATAATCAAGAAAAGAAAAATAAGAAAGAAAATACCAATAAGAAGACCTAATGGATGAAAGAAAAACTCGCACTGATCCCCAGTGGAGTCACCAATTTTTTGGTGAGGTAAATCTCCTCTACAGAAAGAGGCGATCCCACTAGCCCTAGAGTGGGTCTAGCCACAAACAAAAAAAGCTATAATATTGATTCCTAGTTAACGAATGGACGAATATTCGATAGATGAATTACTGTAGATCCTACGCTATTGTTGTCGTCGGAAAGAGTGGCTACCTCTCGCTCCTGGTTTGATAGATCACGGTCCGTATGCTTTCACGCCCGGACACCTGCACACACACAAGAAATAACGACGATATACAACATACTAATTCACATTGGTAACTATCAGTCAGTCGAAGAGGAATAAATCAATTGCATCAGATAATCAACATAACACAATGATGGAACCAACACCATAGTCGAGTATATTAACAGGTGAAAGGAAGAGTACAACCAAGCTTCGACGTTGCGGTCTCCTCCAATAGGGTTCAAGTGGAGCGCGTCTCACAAAGGCTTGTAGGGAATTCAGACGAGACTCTCTCTGCGGAATTATCCTTGGTTCTACCTTCTCAATAATAATTACTCAACTATAGTATCTCTTCTCCAAGTTCAGATCCTTGGCTATATGTTTAGCTAGCTTTCATAAAGGGATAAGGCCTGTTTATATAGAGGGAGATGGAGAGGTTAGGATCTATATAATTATGGAAGGGAGACCTATCTTCAAGGAGTGTTCCATGGGAGGTGAAAACCACTACATAAAGAGGGAGATCCGTGGCTGATCAACTTAACCACTTGTAGTGACTCATCCCTGAGGTGGTTAGAAGGAAAATTCCACCTCTAATTTGTTAAAAAACATTCCTAAAACAGCTAGTGCGGGCACTACACTGAGACAGAGCGCCAGGTGGCACGGGCTCTAGTGTAAATTTACCACATTGGTGCGAGGGGTGAACTGGCTACCCGCGCCAAGGCCAAAACATAGGTTTTTGTGTGCTTTTTGAGGAAATGTCCAATAGGAGAAATTATGTCCTTATGTAGAAGGATGTTAAGAAGGTGTTTGCAAAGTATGACACTGCTCACAGGTCACGGGAATGACCCTCCAATATGCAGGGCGAGGGATTGCAGGGATGGTGACAAAATGCTGTGTAACAAATGATGAAGTTGATAATGGAATAGTCAGCACATCTAAAGCAGATGGAGGTAGAAATGGAGAAATTGGTAAAGGAAAAAGAAAAAGTAGCACATATGGCCATCATTCCCTTGGATTTTGTTCCTCTTACAATCATCCCTTCAACTACATAAGAAACTACAACTACATCAAGTGGTACAAAACAACTAGCTAAGGCCATGGAGAATATGTCCATCCAAACATAAGAGATAAAAAGGCTTGAAGCACAAATTAATATCTTGAATAATCAAAATGAAAGATATGATAGTGCCCATGAGATAGAATTTCAAAGAGTCCAAAAACAGATTGAAATATTGCAAAAGGATGAGAAGGAAGCTTCCATTGGTCACACCATTGGCCAAACAAAGGAGATCATATGGAGAAGTATAATTTAATCTATGAATGAAATATGTCCTTCCATTCAAATCATATTTGAACAAAAATAATTAATTGAAAAGGTAAATGATACAATAGCTAGTGCCACCAAGGAGCTTGGGGACATGCCTGAGATATAAAATAACATCATTAGATTTCTGAATTCAAAGAGAAGGTATGAATTGGATGAACTTGGAGTTTAAGACATAAATAAAACAATTCTAGAGGTCAAGAAGGTGCTCACCAAGAAAATATTGGTCACACAGTTGGAGGAAAAGTGCCACAATTTAGAGATTGCTGTTAGTAGATTCTTTAATACAATTGAGCCACTTACCAAAAGAGGGTTACCTTCACTGTTTGTGATAAATGATAAGCTTATTACTAGGGAAGACTATGTAAAGAAGCTGAAAGACATTGCCAAGGACACAACCAAGTTTGCAGGTCTTAGAGAAGCAATGAGAGGAAGATATTTCCTTGAGGCCATGAGCAACGACATATTTATCCAACATGAAATTAAACACATTTTTTTGTTGAATCCCACTTTCTTTAGATTCACATAGACAGATGAAATATATCGAAAGGTGACTAGGATAAAAATTCCAGATGAGAAACAGTGGGAAAAGCTATGCGAATATCAAGAAGGGTAAATGCCAACATATCAAACAAGTCAACACATCACCATATCAGCCAAATAAGCTAGCACAACATCATATCTGATTATGCAACAACGAAGTTATGAAAAATAGGGCCAGATGTCAAATTAATTTCATCGTGTCCATGTAATATTCCCAATTGGGAAAACTCAACAACACATGCATGAAAAGAGAATTTTCAGAAATATATGCTATAAATATCAAAATCAACCCTTGGATCCATTAGATATAACAATATGACATCTAAATCCAAGAGGAGATCAGAAACAAATCATATTAGGTGAGGTAAGCAAGCCTCCCACACCTAGTATGGCTCAAAATTGCTAAAACCCTAAAACTACTGCAATATGAAATTACTGCATAAAGAGATAGTGCAGTCTAATGAGGGTTTATACACAGAAATGGTAGAGACAAATAGATCTGATATTATATTAATCAATATGGCCCAAAAATTGAGATCTAGTCTCCTTTATACAAATCCAAGAGAACCCGGGAAGGGTTTCTAGGAATACACCCAAATACAAATGGTTATCTACAACCCTAAGACTGAATAATCATTGAAAATTGAAGCACAGGAGTATAGAAGGCTGAAATAATGTAGATCTAATGCAGATATTCTCAAAGGTCTCCCCCCATGAAAGGATGAACCCTTCAATCACATGAAAACTCTCCAAAAGAACCATAAGATCCCCTACTGAAGCTGCCCTCCAAAATAACGCAACTCGAGACTGAAATTAGGCTGTAGGTGATGGAAATATATTGGCCTACTGCCAAATATCTGAAATGAGCTCAAGAACCCTCCAAACTGATCTCCAAAAATAAGGAATCCTTCCTCCTATGCAAAACCAACTCAGAAAGTGGGTTTCTCAACCTTCCACTGCAACACCCTGCAACACAACATAATATTTTTCGGAAAATACACTGTAGCTGTAGACTGAAGCTTGGCCCCAATGCTGGATGCGTGGAATGATAGGTCAGGTCTCTCCCACGAGCTACTCAAAGGGAAGAGATGGAATTCCTAAACAGGAATACCTAGTGCTAAACAACACCAACGATCTTAGCTAAACAACTGAAGAGAGCAAAGGTATCAACAGACATATCAAAATATAATTCATAAGCTCACACCATATGGCTTCCATCCTCCTCCTTATAAAAAATGTGAGCCTTCTCATCTTGGGTCCGACTCATTAGGGTTTCCACCATCACACAATCAATCTCCCTCCAAAATTGCGTTGTACCTTCATCAATGCCACTCCTCCATAACAACACTGTTTGATTTGGTCAAGGTTGACCTCTTCAACTTGCTCCAGCCCTTTTCACACCTAAGGGTATTCAATCCAGCTCTTATATAGTTGTATAAACTAATCCACATTCATATTGAGTTGCCTTTATTGATGATCCACTCCTCCCACATTAGTGTTGTTGACTTGGTCAAACTTGACTTTTTCCACATCCATTAGTCCTTATTCACACATGAGAGTGCTAGATCCAGTTATTATAATGATCCCTTTTCACATCAAGAGGGATTTTATGCTTATTCAAGATAAGTATGGGTCTCCTTCCCCATTTATTCATCTAACTAGGTGCTCAAAGAAAAATCAATATTCCTATTAGCTGCATGCTAATTTAGGAATATTACAATCCTCCCCTCCCAAATGTTGCTTTTCCTCAAGAAATTGCAAGGATAGAACTGAAGATCCTCCTCTTCTCCTCCTGTATCATCCTCATATGATAAGTTCCTCCAAGGAATAAGA
The DNA here is from genome assembly GCA_034641835.2 of Pinus albicaulis. Lineage (NCBI taxonomy): Eukaryota > Viridiplantae > Streptophyta > Pinopsida > Pinales > Pinaceae > Pinus > Pinus albicaulis. The sequence goes on along the minus strand of CM076579.1, from coordinate 668,200,061 downwards.
TGTTGTCTCATCAATAAATCTCCAAGTTGCGCCTCCCAAGTATGCAAGCTAGCTTTTGGTGAGCATCCCAAATAGCTATCATCATGAAGAAGTAAAATACCCATGGAGGAAACAATGTGCTATATAGAGGCATTCTTGAGGCATGAGATATGATATATATTTGGATCTATCATCCCCATGTGAATCTCCCAACCCCAAGCTATCATCCATACAAAATGAGCCACCCTCCAAAATGGTAACTCATGGAAATTCTCCTCCACCTTTGGCTCCTACAATGTAGGTGGGCTGAATAAATTATCATGGTAGAAAAAATATCCTACCCCACGATGTCCCTCTCTCCACTTATGATAAGTGTAGAGTAGCTGCTGATCTTGGGTTGAAATAATGTTTCCCTCAAGGGGCAAGAAGAAGATTGGATCTCCAAAGATCCTCTCTCTAATGTCATAAATCAAGCTGGCCCAAACCATCCCATATATGATGAATAGGACATGATCATCATATGGAATCCAAATGAGAAAAGTAATTAAGGTTTCATGTAGTGCTGAAAGGTACCAATAGTCTCCCAAGTGGTCACAACGCAATTTTCCTAACTGCTGTTTCAGAAAATAACATGGAAAGCTGTTTCTTGACAAATTGCTAGTTGTGTATGTCATCACATCTACTAATGAATAGAAAATTTCTTGGTATATCAACTGAGCATACATAAAATAATAAAACACTTGCCCAAAGCCACACAAAATATGGCTGTCTCCATCATAGAATTTGGCCCAAAATTGACCATGGAGCCCAATGAGAGGCTTGCCCTCTTGTGGAGCAATGTATTGTATAGAAATGGTAAGAATATGCAAATACTGCGTTAGATAATCAATAAATGCAAAAACAAAATTCTTACCATGTACTAGAAGTAAGATGATACATAGATCCATGAATAAGTCCTCCATAGTGGTATGACATACTCCCATGAAGAGGAATGAACCATATACTGCATGAATATCTTCCTTCTTATGCTTGGTAATCCAAGTTAATAAGATTATATCAATGTAATAGATGTCTCCATCCACTCTCACCGCATCCTTTTCCACCAAGTGAATCATATGTGAAGTGATCCTAGGAATACTCCATCAATAAACCCAAGCTCCCAAGTGCCAGTGCCGTTGGCCTTTGTAAATAGGCTCTCGCCAAATCATAGATCCATTCTTTGACATGTCCATTGTCAAAGTCATCTCCCATGATGCTGTTGTATATAGGAAATTCCTTCCAAAGTGGAAGTACCTCCTGATCATCCAAGGGTAAGGAGTAGCCCCTTTGCACCATGATAGTGCCATCACCTACTCCTGCAACATCATGCCAAAAAGGGGAGAGGATCAACCCATATCCTCTCAAGAAAACCCAAGGTAACAACATCACTTGTTGCTCCATTATCTTTCCCTCATACAAGTCATGGAGTGATATCATGATGGTTGACTTGTAGAATGCCCCATACAACCAAATCTTCTGCTGCCATAAAATATGGGTGTCATGTAATGCCTCCATCCTTAACATACCTTTTTCCAAAGGGTATGTCATATGATGGTCAAACTCTTTTAAGAGTAGCCAACGCAGCCATGCTTCCTGCTGCCTGGTGTCATAAATATACAAGTGGCTCACCAAACTCTTGCTCACCATACACACCCATTCAACCATATGTGGGTGTCTCCTGCCATGCTTCATCTTGGTACTCCTCCAATGAAGACTACCATCCTCCCAAATCAGCTTTATTCCTTTGCATTTCATGGGATGGTGAAATGTAACCCCTTGGAGATCTCCTAGAGAAGATTCCACACCAATGACCCTCTTGAATCCATTAAGATCCAAATGTGCTGGAGGAAAAACCTCCTCACCGCCGCTTAATGAAAACGCTGTTAATCTCCTCAATGGTGTATTTGTTGTCTCATGCTCCAACTCAAGGATGAACTTAGAGTTCTGCATTGGATTGTCTAAGACAAAGCTCATCCTATCCTCCAAAAATCCACACCCCAACCTCAAGTGTTGTGTGCAGCTCAATAATGGCACATTAGGATGATAGTTCATCCCTTCATTGACCAATTCAAGGTTGCACAACGCAGTGCCATTCTGCTGCTCCAAATCAGCAGTATGTGTTGACCCTTGGTCATGCAAAGGTAGATTTCCACAACCCTCCATAAGATTTACTGAAATAACAAAAAGTGGAAACCTAGGCATACCTTGGTGGAACTTGGGAACATCTTATATGGATTCAAGAGTTCCTCCCTCCAATGTGTTGGCTTCCCCAACTGATGATGATGATGGCTGCTCCTCCATAGTTGTATCAGCGTTGGCACAAGTCTCCTCAAGTGGTGGTGAAGGCCTTTCTCCCTTTGATTTCTTCTTATCAAATTTCTTGATCAACCTTTGAGTAAAATCTGAAAAATCATTCACTCTTGCATGATTCAAATGGCTAAACCACCAAATGATTTCTTTACCCTCCAGGTGCAGCGCTGCAATCTCAACAACCTCTCTTTCCACTACTGGATGTAGTAGGAATAATGCATCTAGCTTCCTTGCCCAAGCCTTTGCTGTACATGTGGATGATCCATCAAAAGTAGACAATAGAAATCTATTGCACTTTATTCTCCTATTGCTGCAAGGTCTCCTTTCTTCTTCAAGCTGTATGAACTGTGGAAGGGTTAGAGCTTCCTTGAAGGCTCTAGATTGAGACTTATATTCTGCCAGGTATCCACTTAGGATCTCATGTTCCAAGTGCCCTCCATCCCCATGCCTCTTGTCTTCTTCCTCAAAAGGAAACGGCATAGTGGAATTATTTGGAGCTCTCTGCAACATTGGTTCTCTTTTCTGATCATAGGAATTACATGGGCCTTCCTCCTCTTGAAACCCTCTAGAGGTCTCACTGCAACTTTCCTTTTTCATTTTCTTAACCTCCTTGGAGAGGTTCTTCATAGATCTGAAAATTGATGAGACAAAGCTCATTCTTTCCATCATTATGATCTCTTTCCTTCTTCTTCTTATTATTCTGATAGCATAATGGCTGAGATCCATAGGCTGAGACAAGATTATGCTCTGATACCACTGTAATATTCCCAATTGGGAAAACTCAGCAACACATGCATGAAAAACACATTTTCAGAAATATATGCTATAAAAATAAAAATAAACCCTTGGATCCATTATATATGACAATATGACATATAAATCCAAGAGGAGATCATAAACAAATCATATTAGGTGAGGTAAACAAGCCTCCCACACCTATTATGGCTCAAAATTGCTAAAACCCCAAAACTACAACAATATGAAATCACTGCATAAAGAGACAACGCAGTATAATGAGGGTTTATACATAGAAATGGTAGAGACAAATAGATATGATATTATATTAATCAATATGGCCCAAAAACTGAGATCTAGTCTCCTTTATACAAATCTAAGAGAACCCGGGAAGGGTTTCTAGGAATACACCCAAATACAAATGGTGATCTACAGCCCTAAAACTAAATAATCACTGAAAACTGAAGCACATGAGTATAAAAGGCTGAAATAATGTAGATCTGATGCCGATCTTCTCAAAGGTCTCCCCCCATGAAAGGATGAACCCTTCAATCACAGGAAAACTCTCCAAAAGAACCACAAGATCCCCTCCTGAAGCTGCCCTCCAAAATAATGCAATTCCAGACTAAAATTACGTTGTAGGTGATGGAAATATATTGGCCTGTTGCCAAATATTTGAAATGAGTTCAAGAACCCTCCAAACTGATCTCCCAAAAGAAGGAATCCTTCCTCCTATGCAAAACCAACTCAGAAAGTGGGTTTCTCAACCCTCCCCTGCAACACCCTACAACAAAACACAATATTTTGCAGAAAATACACTGTAGCTAAGGACTAAAGCTTGGCTCCAATGCCGGATGTGTGGAATGATAGATCAGGTCTCTCCCAAGAGCTACTAAAAGGGAATAGATGGAATTCCTAAACAGGAATACCTAGTGCTAAACAACACCAACAATCTTAGCTAAACAATTGAAGAGAGCAAAGGACTAAACAAACATATCAAAATATAATTCATAAGCTCACCCCATATGGCTTCCATCCTCCTCCTTATAAAAAATGTGGGCCTTCTCATCTTGGGTCCCACTCATTAGGGTTTCCACCATCACACAATCAATATCCCTCCAAAACTGCATTGTACCTTCATCAATGCCACTCCTCCATAACAACGCTATTTGATTTGTTCAAGGTTGACCTTCAACCTGCTCCAGCCCTTTTCACGCCTAAGGGTCTTCAATCCAACTCTTATATAGTTGTCTAAACTAATCCACATTCATATTGAGTTGCCTTTATTGATGATCCACTCCTCCCACATTAGTGCTGTTGACTTGTTCAAACTTGACTTTGTCCACATCCATTAGTCCTTGTTCACACATGAGAGTGCTAGATCAAATTATTATAATGATCCATTTTCACATCAAAAGGGATTTTATCCTTATTCAAGATAAGTATGTGTCTCCTTTCCCATTTATTCATCTAACTAGGTGCTAAAAGCAAAATCAATATTCCTATTAGCTGCATGCTAATTTAGGAATATTACAGTCCACTTCGTGGTCACATTAGTCAATTTTTTATTTTATTTTGTAATTAATAATAGATTTTCCTAGTAGATATGGAAATCGTTGTAGAATTCAGTTAAATTCTTCATACATTCGAAGTATCAGGGGTTGGACCCTAGATTATTGAACTTTTATATTGGAGCATTGTATTTTCTTGAAGCTGGAGCATCAATAATGAAATACCATTTACAGGATAATTGAGCTATGTTTATCTGGTGATGTTATTTATTTTCTGTGTTAATGTTTCCATTATTTTTCTCTCAGTGCATCATTAAAATTTGATTGTAAAACAAAAATTTGAAGATTAAGATTCACTGTTAGAGCACCTTATTTTTGGCTGTGGTTGCAATTTAAATGTTTTTCTTCTGAAGTCTGGTTAAGATATTCTTAATTTATTTTTAACCATTACTGAATTCACTGTTTCTTCCATCTCAAAATTCATTTTATTTCAAGATCCACTAAGTGTAGTGAGCTTTCCTTGTGGATGCTCTTGAAAAATTGATGCAACAACCCAGCCTTGTATGACTCCATAGCCCAATGGAATTAGTTTCTAAATATCTACTGATACAATCAAACAATTGATCAAAAAATCAATCTCTACAATCCTTATAACTATCCTAATATCAAAGTCATAAAACCAAGCTAAATCTAAAAGAGAGATCCCTCTTTGAGTCTAGGACGACTAGATTCTAGACTCCAAAGCAGTTTTGATATTGTCCTATATAATTATTCCTTCCAATATTAAAATTATATAATGATAACATAGTGGCGACCATACTGGGGAAATTTTGAAAAACTTGTCATTTCATTCGAATTTAGAAACCTCGGTAAAAAAACATTGTATGAGAGAATTATTTTCTAAGATTGGTTTTCTTTCAGTTTTTTGTAAATAATCAGTTTGTCTGTGCTTCAGATTTGAATTTTGTCTCCTAAAATAATCTCTACTAGATCCCATCCTGATCCAAATCCTCCTACTATAGTGGACAATCCTGAATTTGTTTAAAGTAAAACTCCTAGAACTCAGAGTGAAACAAGTAACATATTTCTTCACAGAGCGAATTCCCTCCCTAAAAACTTTGTCAGCTTACAGGACATCCAGTTTGATTTACACTTTGAACAAGGTTTATTCAGGACTAAATCTAAGAATTGGACAGACCAGACAATATTTGATCCATCTATTCTACAACAAAGTCCAGTGAGAGAAACTTATTCACAAACTCAATCTAATCTTCAACTTCTCCAAGATTTTGACACTCTCCAAGATTTGGTAACATAGTTCACTTCAACCGTTGATGATGCTTACCTTCAACAATATGTAGAATTAACTGCATTGAAGATAACAGATTCCTCTATTACCTCTCAGTCTGCCCATCCTAAGTCAGCTAGTCCCACTGCTTCTATAATCCCCACCACTTCTTTTATCCTTCCTCATTAGAGTACCCAAGCATCCACACACACATATCATCCCATCATCCATCCTATTTCATCCACTGTATATATTCCTCCACCCAATCTTCCACCTTCATTCATTGCCAATCCACCTCCACCACCTCCACCGATCATGGTAGCTAGATATTATCCATTGGTGTTTCCAGCACCATTGGCAACTATGCCACATGATTACCAGTAAAAAATTACACTATTTGATAGAATTGGTCCTATAACTAACCAACAGCATGTCAAAAAAATGAATGATTGTTTTGACCTTCAAGAGGTAGATGAAGAAAGTGTTAAGTTAAGAATGTTTGCTCAGAGTCTTAGTGGAGAAGTTAGAAAATGGTTCAAATATTTACCTGCAAACAACATCAATGGCATCTGTGCATTTCATCAAACATTCCTCAATAGGTGGGAAGTAAAAAAGAACCCTCTTCAGATTTTATATGAATATGAAAACATTAGGAGAGCCCCAGGGGAAAGGGCTCAGGATTATTGCACCAGATTCAACAGTATATATAATGCAATGCCTGCTCATATAAAACCACCACAAGGTTTAGCCTTAGTTTAATTCCCAAATGGTTTTGTGCCAGAGATGTCTTATAAAATAAGAGAAAGAAACTCAACCACATTAGAAGAAATGCAGAGGGATGCAGTGAGCGTAGAAGCCAACCTCTTAGTAAAAAGAGATAGAATGATAGCTGAGAGAAGAGTTACTATAAGATAAGAACCTTAAACTTCCACATCTGATGCTAAAATTGAATCATTGGTTAGAAATATGGAGAGAATGATGGAGAGGATTAATCTAAATGAGAGAAGTATTCCTAGAGAAAATCAAACAGTGCCTCAAAACAAAAATCAAAATCCTAGAAGAAACCCTCCTCAGATAAGACAAAGAGAGCAAAGAGATCCTGATAAAAAAATTAGGCCTCCTTTCCAAGAGAATTATGCTGATGAAGATGAGGGAGTAGTTGAAGAAGTAGAAGAAAATCAGATAAAATTAATGGGAATTAATGAATATGACTATGCTTTTATAACTCAAGAAGAACAAGGATTATTTTTATTAACTCAAACATAATTAGAATATGAAGAATCTGATGATTATAAACAAGGATTTGAGAATGATACCATGGAATTTCACAGACAATGTAAGCTTAGAAGCAAGAAAAATTCGGATAACTCCAATAAAAATAATTCCGAAAAATCTACCAAAAAGGTATCTGAAACCGATCTCAACAAAACAACAGAAAATTCAAAGAAAAGTGTTAACAATTTAGAAAAGAAGAACATAGAAAAAGTTACCAGGAGAACAGTTGATACCCCGGCCAAAACTGCCCAAACTGATATCCCTAGTACAAGTCAACAAACTGAACTTACCAAAATGTAGTGGATGAAAGGACTTATTTTTCAAATCTATTCAAAATTCAAACAACATTCAATATTGAGAATTAACTTGCTAAATTGAACATTTCTATTTCTCTCACTGCATTGATAAACAAGAATGTGTATAGGAATCAGGTCCTAAAGGTACTAAAAGTAGGGGAAATTACTGATACCGTTAATTTAAATAATGATCAGCCTGAACTTTTGTTTGGGCCAAAAGTTGATGGTAAACCTCAAGAAAGAGGCATCCATCCATTTTATGTCAGTCTTAATGTTCATGAAAAAATTCTCCATAATGCCATGTTGGATGCAGGTGCATCACATAATCTTAAGCCAAAGGCCGTTATGGAGAAACTTGACCTTGAAATTACTAGACCCTATAAATATTTGTACTCATTTGATTCAAGCAAAGTTAGATGTCTAGGTCTTATCAAATATCTCTGTGTCACTTTAGCTCAGATACCAAAAAAGATTCTAGTGATGGATATAGTAGTAGCTGACATCCCTCCAAAGTATGGCATGCTTTTGTCACGCTCATGGGGAGAAAAGTTACAAGGGACCCTTCAAATGGATATGACTTATGCCACAATACCAGTGTTTGGTCAACAAAGAAGACTGTATAGGGAAAATTCAATGAAGTACATGTTGAATATTCAAGAAAAACCACACAACTATCCTCTGTACTCTGTCCATACCGACTATTGTATCTCAAGAGACAATCCCTTGGTTGTGGTAAGGAATCAGTGCTTAAGACATTTTATAAATGTATGTCACAAAATTATAATATTAGATGGTCTGTGTTTAATACCTTTGGAAATTAATTCTTTAATACCCTCAATAATCTGATATAATGAAAGACTTCACAATGCCATTAACTGCTGATATTTAATGAAAAGAAGACTTGGAAGGGAAACTCAAAATGATATGCTAAGAAACAGAATCTATCACTTTAAATATCAGAAGAACTTATGTAGACATAATAGTTGGAGTGAAGGAGCACAAATTAAGGTTATTTAACTCTTACTTACAGATGTAATAAAGAGACCTGCAACTACATTAATTCACTTCATTCAAAGAATAATAAACACATATTGAAACTAGAAAGACATATCAACATCAAAAGGTGCAAGAAACTTGATCTTATTTCATTAAATTCTTATAGAATTAAGTACAAAATTAGCAGCCATCATGAGGTCCAAAACTCATAACCTTTCTTCTTACTCATTGGTTTAAATACACATAAAAACAATTTGTAACTGCTGGAACTTCTCGTAACTACTCAAAACTTCCTAAAACTGTGTAAAATACCTACTACATTGCAATTAAATACTTCATTACAATATCAATATTTTAACAAGAAATACAAATAAAATTAGAATTATCAATCTATTTGCTGGATGAGATTGGTTGCTGATGTGTCTCCTTCCATTTCGGCTGTGATGTGCTAACAGTTTGCATAAACACATCTCCACCCGACTCTGCCCCTTCTGCACGTGCTTTTTGTGTTTCATCTTCTCCTTTCCTTTACTCTACGTTGGGTCACATACCTGAGTCTTTTTGCCCGCATTCAACCTTTTCTTCATAAACTGGCACAAGACTTGGACTTGAAATATATTCTATTCACCTCTGAAAAATGCATCGCGTCCGCCTTTCCATCGCATTTCAGCCCTCGGCGTTCGCAACATATTTCTTAGCGCCTTCCTTCCTAAACTTGCGACGTGCGATGTGCAATAAATGCAAAGATGATGTGGCAAGCATAAGTGGGGCCGATCACAAATCGCAATCAGTCAAATGAAACTTTACTGCACTTTACACTTTATTAAGTTCTAACTTCTGTGATTGTTGCTAAACTTATCGCATGCGCTGTACGATATGTGCAATCTGTCTTATGTGATCTGGTCCGTCCATTCACTTGCTATAATTTCTATGACTAAATCCTCACTATCGATTTCCCCCCTTTACGCTTCTTCCAAAACTCTTAAGTTTTTAAGGGAAACGACAGTTCTCTGCCTTCGGGAAATCTATATGATTTCTTCAATAATGAACACAGTTTCATAACGAATGAACGATATTGATTTCTAACTTGTTGTTCTGTAATATCTCGAAGGGGAAATAGACAGTAATATAAAGCATACGACAAGACATATAGTGTTAAAAACGAACCATGAAGCAGATACACATGAAATAGAGAATGCTAAGCCATTTTATTATACTGAGAAATATAAATAAGTACAAGTGGTGATCAGGATGATGGAACTAGTGTAGGAATACTCTTAGAATGTCAAAGGAATGGCTGCTCTCTGCTCTAACTCCAACTGCTAAAATACTGCAGCGCTGCTGCAATTGTTGGAACCAAAATGAGTATTTGGGGCTTCTCCCCTACTCGGAAAATGCTGATACTCTGGAATCGGTCTCTACTCACAATACCCAGAAAAGCCCAGAGAGAGTTTCTGAAATGCTCGACCTCCGAAAATACCTCCCTTGAGGATCTACGCTATCCTCCCAAGGGCCAAGCTGGTGCTGAATGACAACCTCCAAAATAGGGACTCCCTCTCTCCCAAATATATCCAATAGGCAAGGGCTGTCCCCTTGCTCAATTCTCCGGCCCGAATCCTCCAAAATGGCACCAATCCGGAGCTCCCCCAAGATGAACTGCATCCTCTCTCTCAAGATTGCGCAGTCCCTAGATGCTCTGCTCCACAACGAAGGCAACCAAAAATCCTCCTGAAAAAATGATGGTAGAATACATCACCCGAGCAAGTACTCGAAGTCTGCCAGGGCTGAGGGTGGGATCTCCGCACGGAGACACCTGGTGTATTGAGCAGTACTGCAGACAAGCTAAACAACCAACATGCTCCAAGTCGAAATGACAAGCTCAAGATGCATAAACATGAATGATCAAATGAAGAGGCTCTCCTCCCTTTTATCACGATGGGCCTCTCTCAACTTTAGGCCCCACCATTTCCTACATGCCCCTTGGCCCACGCTGCCCCTCTCAACTGCGTGAGGTATGCCCCATGCTACCCATGTGGTCTATGTCCTCCTCTCCCTGCACTCTCCACTTGGCCACTAGGCCCCACTTCCTCAAATATGATGTGGACTTTAGGAAAATACTTTATCCTAAGTGAGTTATTTAATATTTCACTCACTTTATTTATGCTCCAACTATAATAAGGAAAAATTGGTCAAAATTAATATTTCCAATTAGCTATCACTAGTTGGGAATATTACAGTCTCCCCCGAAAAAATGTTTCTTGACCTCAAGCAACTGTAGTGATGGATGCTGCAAGATCTTCTCACTCTCCCAAGTGGCATTCTCATCCGGTAAATTCTTCCACCTCACTAAGAATTCCCGGACTGTCCTGCTCTGCAACTGTCTCTCCCGAGTATCAATAATGGCCTTCGGCTGTAGCACCAAGTGCCCCTCACCATCCATAGGCAGAAGCTCCCCTGTCACTGTCACCTGCTGTCCTAGTGCCTTATTCAGGCATGATACATGAAAGATGTTATGAATCTTGCTGCCTTGGGGTAGCTCCAACTCATAAGAAACCTGCTCAACTCTGTGTATCACCCTATAAGGCCCATAAAAATGGAGCTTGAGCTTCTCATCTCCCTTCTGCTTCAGAGTAGATTTTCGGTATGGCTGCAAACGTAGGTAGACCAAGTCCCCTACCTCAAAATGTCTCTCCACCCGACCCCTGTCGGCATACAACTTCTGTTGGTTCTGCGCTGTAGCCATGTTATCCGTGAGAGCTCGGAGGATGTCCTGACTCTCTTGGATCCAATCCTTGGCTCATAGAGCCTTGCTGGCACCAAAAATCACGTCAACAAAAGATAAAGAATGATAACCATATAATGCGTAAAACGGAGACATACCGATGGTCATGTGATGTGTGTTGTTGTAGCAGTACTCTCCTAGGTGCAGACACTTCAGCCATGCTCTCTGCTGCCCACTGACATAGTTACGCAAGTATCCCTCCAACCACTTGTTAACTATCTCTGTCTGCCCATCTGTCTGTGGGTGGTAGCTAGTGCTCGTTGTCAACTATGTCGCCACCAACCAAAAAAGCTCCTACCAAAACCCGCCCATGAAGTGGCTGTCCTTGTCACTAACAATGGTCTTGGGAAGACCATGTAACCTGAAGATGTCCTTGAAGAACAACTCTGCCACCTGTGCTGTTGTGTAATGTGCGGATATGGTAAAAAAATGCACATATTTCGTCAGTTGATCAACGACGATGAATATACATTCCTTGCCCTGCACCATGAGCAACCCTGTGATGAAATCCATCGAGATACTCTCCCATTTCCCCTCTGGAATGGGAAGAGGCTGCAAAAAACCTGCCAGATGGTTCATCTCCCCCTTGTTGCACTGAAAAACCTCGCACTCCCTGACATGCTGGAGTACGTCCTCCTTGAGGCCCTTCCATGAGAACCTCTCTCTGATGGCCCTGTAGGTTTTGGTAAACCCCTGATGGCCATACAATGGTGAATCGTGAGAAGCCTGCAATATCTTCTTCTTGAGCTGAGAGCCCTCAGTAAAGAAGATCCTGTCCCTGTAGTAGATGATCTCATCCATCACCTTATATCTGTCATCTGTCACCTGTCCATCTAAAACCTCACAAGAAAATCTGTCCTTGGAGTACTCCACCAATAGTCGAGCCCTCCAATCTGCGTCCAAACTCATCAGAGACAACGTGGCTAGTCTGCGTGAAAGTGCATCAGCCACCACGTTGTTCTTCCCTTTTACATACTCGATGTCAAAGTTGTAGGCGTGGATCTTGCTGAAGCACTTCTGCTGCCTCTCCTGTAGCTGTTTTTTCTCTAAGAAAAACCTGAGGCTGTTGTGGTTAGTCCTCACCCTAAACCTGTTACCTACCAGGTACTGTCGGAACTTGGCCAATGCATGCATGATGGCCAACATCTCCTTGTCATATATGGCATACAACCTCTAATGTGGAAGGAGCTTCTGGCTCTCAAAAGCTACAGGGTGGCCTCCCTGCATTAATACTACGCCTATCCCCTCTCTTGATGCATCACACTCCAGAACGAATGGCCACGTGAAGTATGGTAATGCTAGCACTGGAAAGCTGCTCATCACCTCCTTGAGCCTGTCAAAGGCTCGCTATGCTATGTCTGTCCAAATAAAATCCCCCTTCTTCATCAGATCTATAAGGGGTGCAGCAATCTGAGAGAAACTCTTGACGAACTTCTTGTAGTAGGTGCAGATACCCACAAACCCCTGAAGTTCCATCACGTTTCTTGGCTCTGGCCAATCCCTGATGGCCCTGATATTCTCCTCGTGGACCCTCACTCCATCCACCCCTATGATGTGTCCCAAGTATAGCATCTCCGTCAACCCAAACTCGCACTTGGAGAGCTTAGCATAAAACTGCTGCTCCTCCAAAATACGCAACACTGCCTCTATGTGCTGGAGATGCTCCTCCCATGTCCTGCTATATATAAATATGTCATAAAAGAAGAACAACACACACTTCCTCAGGTGGCTGTAGAAAATGTGGTTCATACATGAATGGAAGGTGGTGGGTGCATTGGTTAGCCCGAAGGGCATCACCAAGAACTCAAAATGGCCATAGTGGCATCTGAAAGCGGTCTTGGGAATGTCCTGTTCCATCACGCGAATATGATGGTACCTAGATCTCAAATCAATCTTTGAGAAGAACTGTGCCCCTCTCAAATCATCCATCAGCTCATCAATCTGTGGAATAGGGTACCTGTTCTTCATGGTCTTTTTGTTCAGGTCCTTGTAATCAATGCACATCCTCAATGTGCCGTCCTTCTTCTTCACCAACACTACCGAAGAAGCGAAAGGACTGGTGCTAGGCCAAATGTGTCCAAGAGCTAACAACTCATGGATAGCCCACTCGATCTCATCCCGATAGGCCTTGGGGTGCCTATAAGGTGTGGTAATAATGGCCTGTATGCCCTTCTCTAGCTCAATCGTATGCTCAATCCCCGATCCGGTGGATGTCCTGGTGGTATCTCCCCAAACACCGTGGCATACCTGTCAAGGATGGTCTGTACCTTTGGATGAACTGTCTGCCCGGTAGTCCCTGTCTTTGATGCACGCAGCTCTACTACCAACTCTATGTCTCCCTTCCGGAAGTCTGCCTCCATCCGGTGAGCCGAAACTGTTTGAGGTGGGTAAGTGTGTATGCCCTGTATCTTCTCGTGCTTCCCGGTCTTCTTGTCATCCCACTCCATCTCCAAGGCATCCCAATCTGTGGTGACCTTCCCCAGAGTGATCAACCACTGTACTCCTAATACCACATTGGTATCCGATATGTTAACCACGAAAAAGTGGCCAGTCAATGTGTAGGTGCCCATCGTCACTGCCAGCGCTGGAACATAACTGGCACACTGCATAGTCTGATCTCCTGGGACCAACACTGAAAACCCATCAAAGCTCTCTGTCTGTATGCCTCTCTGCTCTACCATCTGTGCATCGATGAAGTTGTAGGTTTCCCCACTGTTCACTAGTACTGATACTCGCTGCCCCCGCACTGTGCCTCGGACGCCTAGCGTCAGATACTTGGGAACTCCTCGCAATGCTGCAAGGGTCCCTCCGGTAGGTGCAAAGGCTGCACCTCCTGCTCCTGGTGGTGGAGGTGGCAAATGATCCTGCGCTGCATGGCTGCCCTCTGCCCCCACGTCATCATACTCATCTTATTCCCCGCTGCTCTCGGAGAAGACCTTGATATAATGTGCTTTTCCAGCAGCACATCTGTGTCCCGGTGCCCATGGATCCTGATAGGTGAAACAAAATATCTTCTTCTTAAACTCCGTCTTGGCATCATCATCCAACTGTCCTCGACCCTGATTCCCCTTTGGAGGTGGAATCCTTCCATCCTTTCCCTTAGGTTGGAAGGCCTGTCTCTGGGGGTAAGGCGTCCTGGTCCTGGGTAAGGCATCCTGCAAGTCCCGTGTCCTGCCAACCGCGTCATGGAGTGTGGTCGGTCTAGTGGATCTGACCAATCCCCAAAGCGGCTCTGATAGCCCATCAATTAACATGTAGATCATCCGTGTTGCGAATAAATCTGGCACCATCACTGAGAGTCTCAATAAATCTGAGATGTATGTGTCCGGAATCTTGGTCTGCTTGAGCTTTTTCAGCTCAACAAAGTGCTCCTCCGGATCCCTCCGATCAAACCTCTCTATCAACCTCCGAGTGAACTCGGCATAAGTTGTCACTGTCGAGAGCCCGAGTGTAACCATCCCAAAGAACCACCAATATTGGGCCTTGCCATCTAGATGCAGCGCTGCCACCTTGATGGCCTTCATCTTCGACATCTGGTTGAGCTGGAAGTATCTGTCCAGCTTCTCCACCCAAGCCTTTATCGAACTATTTGATGAGCCATCAAACATAGGAAAATGGAACCTGCTCATCGTACGCTGAGTGTCTCCATCGTGATAATACCGATGTCCCCTATGATGGTCGCGGGGTCTGCTGTCCTGTTGGAGCTAGAAAAAATCACGAAATGAAATGGCATCCCTGAACTCCTGCCCGTATGCCTGGTACTCAACAAAATAGTCACCCATGTGGCCAAGTTCCTACTCCTGCTGTGCTCCTGCCTCTGTGTCTACAGCCAGAAAGGTGGGCATAGTGGAACGTGTGGGTGCATGAGATGCCATGTGCTGAGTGGCATCGTGCTCATGAAAATGGTGGGATGTGCCTGATCCCTCACCAATCTGGAAATCCCTTGGGGTTTCACGCTGCCTAGCCTCTACAGCAGTGAATCTCTGTCCCATCACCTCAATCTGCCTTGACAGATCCTGTACTGACTTGAGGAGCATTTCCCCAAACTTCTTCGCGTCACTATCATCTGCCATCGGTTCCTCCTACTCTGTGTCCACTACTGGAGTGTAGTCACCATCTCTGTAGGTGATTTTAAACCTATGCTCTCGGTCACAGTACTTCCTACCTCTGTAGCAAATATACGGCTTCTCTTCCGGTGTCGTAGACAACTCGCTCCACAGGCTGAGCCAGGTCTATGAGCTCTGATACCACTGTAATATCCCGAAGGGGAAATAGACAGTAATATAAAACATACAACAAGACATATAGTGCTAAAAACAAACCATGAATTAGATACACATGAAATATAGAATGCCAAGCCATTTTATTATACTGAGAAATATAAATAATTACAAGTGGTGATCAGGATGATAGCACCTCAACTTGCACCAGGAAAGTGTAGGAATACTCTCATAATGTCAAAGGAAATGGCTGCTCTCTGCTCTAACTCCAACTGCTAAAATACTGTCATGCTGCTGCAACTGCTGGAACCAAAATGAGTATTTGGGGCTGCTCCCCTACTCGGAAAATTCCGATTCTCTGGAATTGGTCTCTACTCACAATACCCAGAAAAGCCCATAGAGCGTTTCTAAAATGCTCAACCTCAGAAAATACTTCCCTTGAGGATCTACGCTATCCTCCCAAGGACCACGCTAGTGCTGAATGAAAACCTCCAAAATAGGGACTCCCTCTCTCCCAAATATCTTCAATAGTCAAGGGCTGGCCCCTTGCTCAATTCTCCGGCCCGAATCCTCCAAAATGGCACCAATCCAGAGCTCCCCCAAGATGAACTGCATCCTCTCACTCAAGACTGCACAGTCCCTAGATGATCTGCTCCACAACGAAGGCAACTACAAATCCTCCTACAAAAATGATGGTAGAATACCTCACCCGAGCAAGCACTCAAAGTCTCTTGGGGCTGAGGGTGGGATCTCCGCAAGGAGACACCCGGTGTATGAAAAAGTACTGTAGAAAAGCTAAAATTCTAGCGTGCTCCAAGTCGAAATGACAAGCTCAAGATGCATAAACATGAACGATCAAATGAAGAGGCTCTCCTCCCTTTTATCATGATGGGACTCTCTCAACCCTAGGCCCCACCATCTCCTACGTGCCCCTTGGCCCACGCTTCCCCTCTCAACTGCGTGAGGTAGGCCCCACGCTGCCCACGTGGTCTACGTCCTCCTCTCCCTGCGCTGTCCACTTGGCCATTAGGCCCCACTTCCTCAAATACGATGTGGACTTTAGGAAAATACTTTATCCTAAGTGAGTTATTTAATATTTCACTCACTTTATTTATGCTCCAACTATAATAAGGCAACATGTAATAAGGAATATTACATGTTCTCCACGGTGTAACCCTCTTGAGCTTATTCAATATTCTATAGCGCTAATCTCTCCTGAGTTTGCGAATAAGCTCGACTCGACCCGCCTTCACATCTCGGCACATAATGTTAATACACCAACATATAAGTCAAAATTATTTTTCAACATTAATTCCAATTTAATGTGTTAGTCATCAATAATTTTTTCCTTTGTTGATGACTAAATGATCATCCCAAGATTTCTAGAAACAAGGTTCATAAACATTGTGAGTTCTAGAAATTTCACTGCCTTCATTATCTTCAAGATAATTTTTCACTATTTCATCATTTCATAATGTCTAGCTTGGCTTACCAGTCCCAGAAAACCCATTAGTGGCTTATGTCACTCTTTCTGTCTATATGCTTTCACCTTTGGCCCAAATCCTCTGTTTTTTTTTGCCTAAAAAACCCCCCACTACTACCTAAGCCCACTAATCAAACAACTTTGTTGTGTCTCCAAAAACACTCCTAAACTCTGATAGTCTCAAAATATCTCTGTAGGTTCTTTAGATAAATCAAGTACATTGGATTTTGGATCTTCAATACATTAGTTTATCATAAAATCTATCTTACACTTGATGATCCCAAATTCTAGGTCTCAGTCCAAAAGGCAAGTCCAAGAAAGCCTCCACTAGGTCACCTAGGGTTTCACAAAGTCATAGGGTGGATTTGGTGCCCTACAAACTCTGTTTTTCCTGTATGAAGAAACTGCATTCAAAGAAGAAAATGACAGGTGATCTTGTCCAAACTGATCAAAAAGGTTATTCAAGGAAGGCTTTTTGGCCTAAAGCACAAATATTGCAAGGGGACCACTGCCTTTTGCTCACATTTCTGCAAGAGGATCAAATAGCCATCATACTAGCAATGGGTAAGGTAAAAGAGAAAATTATCATAAGAAGACCATTCATAGCAAGAAGAAAGAAGCAAGCATATGTTTGATGGGAATCAGGGTTTGTGACTATTTTTGACCAAGCAATAAATAAGTACTAGGGTTACAAGAGAAAATATCACCTCAAACTCCATCAAGTGCACATTTAAGACTTTTAGAAATGATGAATGAGTTTGAGAAGTTTCAGAGAACTTAGAAAACAACACTATTTAATTTTTCCTAAGTAGCCCTAAAACCTAGGAGTTTGGGGAGATGGACAAAAATGGTCAAATAATGACAAAGAGCCTCCTTCATAATAGAAAATGGCTTCAAAAGGTTTCAAGCTGTCCTCTAGGTTTTGGCAAAGAGGCACTAATTCCACCTCATCAAAAGGTAAAATCAGAGGTCTTAAAGGGATCAAAGGAGGCAGACATAAAAACCAATACTCCACTACACCAAAGGAAGAAAGATGATAAAGAGTATCAGCAAAAGGGCCATATGTTTGACTCTGCCACCTACATACCAAAAGAGCCAAAATGACAGTGAGAAAAATAAAGAGAAAATAAACCTTAGAAAGTGGGTTTTTGCTCATAAATTTATTTTTCAAAAAATCTATAAAGGTCTCCTTGACCCCTTCCCCACTTCAATTATCTTTGCAAAAGGAGAGAGAGCCATTGAAAGAAGCTTTTAAGGGTTTCTGTGCAAACTTGGTCAATTTTTTCAAGCGCTGCACATCGACGGAGGCGCTACGCACCTGGCCGTCGGCGCTGTGCACAAACGAGGTGGCCACATTGTAAATTTACACTGCGATGCGCACCGGGAGGGCTGCGATACGCATTGGCCAGGGCGCTATGCATAGGCCTAGATTGACCCGACTCACCCATAGAGAAGCCTCTGGTGCTACGCACAGAGCAGAATTGGCCCAAATTGCTTAAAAAATGTTCTAAATTCAATTTTCTTACCTCCAAAGTTCCAAATGTTCTAAATTCAATTTTCTTACCTCCAAAGCTCCAACATTAGTTATACAAGGTTGGTGGCCTTTCTTCTTTGCCCTCCAAGTTTTTATTTTGCATGCATGATCAAAGGAGATGTTCAAAAAACCTAAAAACTTGGCCAAACCCTAGCTTTCATGCCAATCAAACCTTTGATCCTCTAGGGCAAGGAAGTACTGAGTGAAAGGTTATCATAGGTGTAAAGACTCTCAGTGCTGGAAACCTACTTCTAAAAATCTGAAAACACTTCTTCAATGCTTCAATTTACCCTCATTTGTTGAAATTTTCCTTCATATCACTCATTACCCTCTCTAGACCTAAAGGCTGTCAAACAAGCTAAAAATATTTTGTTCTAGACCAGTCACCATGTGTGCTTGAGCATGACAGTGAGCACAATGATAGTGCAAACAGTGATGAAAGGAATAAAGATGATGAATTTGAGGAAATAGAGGGAGATGATTAGGAAATGGAAGACCAAGAGCAGGCAGATTATGAGGCTGAAACAAAGTTTGAAGGGGAAGGCATTGACCAAGGCAATAGCACAAATGAGACAGTCAGTGATGAGCAAGGAAATATTCATGACAGTCATTACAGCTGTCATGATTATCATGACACAAATTAGTCTCTAAATGACCAATAAACTCAATATGATAGTGCAGGATGTGAAAAAGAAGAGGACCTTTATGAAAAACATAGCCAAAATGAGGCAAGTGAGGAGGGTAGTGATCAGTTTGAAGGCCAAGATGACAGTGAAGAAAAAAGTGAGGAAGACAATGATGATGATGAGGCTAAAGATCAAGAAATAAGTGACCCAATGGAGCATGAAGTGACTCATGAAATCCATGACAAAGATGAAAATGCTTGTGACATCACCAAATATCAAGGCACCCTCATCACTCCGCTCACATGCACCTACCACAGAGGCAAAAGAGATGTTTTTGCTGCCTCAAAAAGGAAAAGGGCCATCTCTCCTCTAGCTATCAAGCACAAAGACAAAGGCAAGGAAAATATGGACAAAGGTGAGCAACAGATAAAGTTAAGGAGAAGCAAAAGGATCAAGAAGACTTCTCAAGGGCCTCAATTCATTGATCTAGACAGTGACAATGAGGACAAGGAGATGACCACTAGATTGCTTCTCTTGGAGAAAGATGCACAACTTAAGGAGTGGGAAAGAGAATTTGACATGGCACAAGGTGTCATTCAGTATTACAAGGAGGAGCACAAACATTTCAAGAAGGTGAAAAGTGACCTTTCTCTACAAAATAAAATGACCAAGCATTATGCAAGGAAAAACATGCTTGCTTGTGCCAAACTAAAGGAGGCCCTCAAAGAGGTCTTATTCGATCTTGCCCTTTATGCATGCTTACCAACTTGTTTCAGAGTTCCCAATAGCTTGATATATGCTATTTAGGATTTCCCTCTCCATAAATTGAGTTATTTGTATTATCTTATGTGTTTTCCCAAAATATGAAGGTGAATTTCTAAATTTAGAAGCTCTTATGCTTTCTATGTTTCACTGGAATGTTTCTCTTAGATGTTTATTAGTTTAAATTATTGTTTATTGAGCTTAATGGTTTCCCCTACCTCATTAATTGTAATTTTTAAAGTATATATGTTTAAAGAACTATTAGTCTTTC
Source organism: Pinus albicaulis (assembly GCA_034641835.2). NCBI lineage: Eukaryota > Viridiplantae > Streptophyta > Pinopsida > Pinales > Pinaceae > Pinus > Pinus albicaulis. The sequence goes on along the minus strand of CM076579.1, from coordinate 668,179,954 downwards.
CCAAACTTAATGTTCACTACACCTCATAAATCACCTTAAGGATCCATTAACCTTGCAAAATCAGCCCTGCAACACACTCTATTTCATCATTTAGACACTCTTGACTTTCATTTGACTCCATAGCCCAATGGCTTTGATAGACTCTCACTCCACTTATTCCATTTGACCATCTTACCCAACCAAAACAATCAACAAACCCTACACTTAACAACTAGCCTAAAATCAAAACCCTAAAGAAAAAAGAACACATCCTTTGCACCCAATAGAGAGATCCCTCTCTGAGTCCAAGAAGGCTAGGTCCTAGGACTCCAAAGACTAGTTCCATGTTACCTTGTCATTTGGTCTACCAATTTGAAAAATCATGAGACCCTAACATTTTGGCAATCATGGTGGGACCTTCTGAGTATATAGTTTCCTGAATACCTCTTAAGACTCTTTAGACCCTCAATTTGACTTAGAAAATCCAGTGAATCTACCACCTCATTGCCACACTAACATTCTGGAGATCACCGTGGGACCTTCTGAGTAAATTACATCTTAGAAATCCTTAAGACCTCAGGAAACCCACAAACATCCTTAGATTGGTATTCAGTTGTTGATGGTGGACATCAATCCGCCTTAAAATATTTGAAATCATCCACCTGGCGACTCCAAAACTCTCAATAGACCTAAAGACTCCACTGGAGGAAGAACCTGAAACATGACCAGTCATCCTAGAAATAAAGAGCATTCAGGCCTAAGTTGGATTCAAGAAATTATTATTTTTATCTATAACTATGTTCTATCCTACTTTCAGCTTTATTAAGAATACACTGATGAGATCTACATTGATCGTTCGAAAGATCTCAAGCCTCGAAAATCTAGCCTCAAATTTCAGAGCATGAACCGACTTATACACCTGTGCTTACCCAAGATTCACCTATGAAAAACCTAGTGAAACATGAGCCTCATGCTATGCTGAAACCTCAAACAGTCATAAATCTCTTTTTACACTACCTATACCCACAAAGGCCCCAGAAATATACAAGCCTCTGATTTTACCTCCTGTCTTCCAAGCTCTCCCTACAAATCTTGCAAATAAACTACCCAGATTTGATGGAGAAAGATCAAAAGTCACCACTGAAGAACACATTCAAAATCTTGAGAATTTACTTGACCTTTTTGAAATAGAAGAAGATGATGTGCATATTAGAATGTTTGCCTTATCATTACAAGGAAAAATTAAGAATTGTTTTAAGGACCTTCCAGCTGCAAGCATTATCAATTTTCATCAATTCACTCAAGTCTTCCTAGATAGGTGGGTAATTATGGGAAATGAAGTTCTCATCATAGAGGAATATAAGCATTTAAAAAGACAACCAGGGGAGACAGTACAAGAATTTTCAGCTAGGTTCAATAGGGTGTACAATGCAATACCTGCTAATATAAAGCCACCTTCAGGGTGGGCTCTCTTGCACTACCCAAGTACTTTTGACCTAGAGATGGAATTCCAGATAAGAGAAAAAGACCCTTCAAACCTAGAAGAAATGAAAAAATATAGCAATTACTACGGAATTCAACATACTGGAAAGAGAGGAAAAGTTAAAAGAAATAAGGAAGGACAAGGCAACTCAAGAGAAATTGATATCTTTAGAGGTAAATCTAGAGATGTTGACAGATACAGTCAGAAAAATGATGCATATACTTGGCAGGAAAGATGAAAAGTACAAGGTTGAAGTTGGTGCTAATTATTCAAATAAGAAAGTACCTTTTTCTTGGGAAGAACCAAATCAGTCGTTCCAATGCAAAGATATCTATCAAAACATACTGGCTGAGAAAGGTTGCAAAGAAGAAGATGCGGAAAGTTGTCAAGTAAGTACTATATGCCTTCCTACATCTTGTGCTTCACTACTAAGAGAGAATTACAAGCAAAATGCAAATAGAAACAAGGTGGAATGCTCTAAATAATCAATTAGGGACAAGATAGATAATGGAAACCCTTTTGCATACCCAATTTTTTTTCCCTTGAGCCATCTTGAAATCAAAAAATCTGAAGTAAGGAAGGAATCAAATCTTTTAGGGTCTCTACCCTTATGTATTAATTCATTTCAGATTTTAAAAGGAAATTTGCATCCTAAAGACCTCTTAGCAACTATTCATGAATCTCATGCTCAAGTTAACTCTCACAAAAATAAAGAAAGGTTGGTTGAGGATGAAACCAATCAAGAAATGAAAGAGAACCCACAAGATCTCTCTAAAGGCACAAGTGATGATTCATCATCTCTCTTAGGTGAGGCCGAAAAAGACATTCATCCTCTAAATCAACCTTCCCAATAGAAAGAGGACTATTGTAGTTATATCCAAAGAAAGATAAAAATTCCTCCCTTTTTAATTGAATAAGAGATAGATCAAATTATAAACATGCAGTCATCCTCTATTTATTTTCATCTTAATCTTAACCATCACATAGCAAAAAATGGATTTATAGATCAATTCAAAGAGAAACAATATGATAGTCCAATATTTATAGTTGGTGACATTAATTATATTGATGATTCTCCAAGGTTTGATCAATATGTTGATAATGATCATGCTTTCCAAATAGAAGCTAACTTTGCAGAGTATTCAACACTCGGTTTTTGGGAGGAAGCTCAGTTTCATCAACTCGAGAAAGGTAACCAACCAATGCATATCAACTATGATAGTGATGAGGAAAGCTCAGAAAATTTGGAAGCAAATGAAGGCTTGAAAATTGATGATTACAATAAAGTTGCTGCTCTTCTTTCTCAAGAAGATTTGCTGCCAAGGAGTGCTCCTACTCATCAACATGGTGGTTTTCACACAGAACTCAACCCACTCAATCAAAACCCATCAGGTTTGCTGAAGGATAATATTGCAACCTATGATGAGTATACCAGTTCAAAATATTATGAGGAAGAGGTGGAGTTTCTTTCCCAAAAGAGTCCCAAGCATAGCTGAGTGGAAGAGGGAGTAGTATTGATTGAAGCTTATGTCACAAATCCTCTAGCTCAGGTATTATTCCAAGATCCGTTTTTTGTTTTCCTTGAGAAATCTAAAGGAGTGTGTTCTGCCAAGAATAGTTTGTTGCAAAGTGTGAGAAAATTTTTAAGCATTACTGCTCGAAAACAAGTGAGATGGAAGTGGCATTTTAATTTTTTTAGCACCCTCAAAGAGTTGAACCAAGATCCCTCATGCAATCATCTGCTTGATTGGTTGTATTGGAAAAGGGAGTTCACCAAATGAATGTATATATCATGTATAAATTAGATTAGGATAGATAGGCATGAAAATAAGCTCAATCTTTGAGCATATTTTAGTTATAGATTGTTTTGAAAATACATAAACAAAGAAAAGATGAAAAAAGAGGGCAGATTTGAAAAAAGAGGTATAGCCCCATACCCAAAAAAGAGTACTACTGAAAGTGTGCAAGCTTAAATTCCACTACTTGTTCCAAAAAACTCTTGTTCATTCATCTAGCCTAATCATGGCTGAACATGTTTTCAATTTATTGTTGATAGGTTAGTGAAAGAGAACTTGTAAAAGCATCTAAACTTGACTTGTCAGTAGGAATAGATTAGGAAGAAAAGATATTGGTTCTCCATGCTCAAATCTGAACCAAAGAGAAAAGATAGGGATGCCTAACAAATTCTGAATCATAGCCCTCATGTTCTCTAGTTTTTCATTATACAAAAATAATGCGTGTGTGCAACTTGTCCGAATGCCACAACCCATGGAAAATCAGATTGCCTAATCCTAGTTTGATTATGTTTTGAATTCCATGTTAGTAGAATAGAGAATAAAGTTTGTAAAACAACTTAATCTTGACAAATGATTAGACTAGGTAGAGAATAAGAGAGTTCATTAGCCTAATTTGAACTCTTGGAGGAAATAAGATAGAAGTAGATAGTTTGTTTTGCTTTAAAAAAAAAGAGATGTCAAGGTTGCTAGTCCAAATGCACCTAAAGAAGAAATTTTTTTAGGCAAGTAGTTTGGGTAGGAAGAGATGGATTTGAGCTAATCATGTATTTCAAATTATTGATATCATAGCTTCAAGCAAGCATCAACAAATGAAAAGAGGTAAAAAATCTGCCCAATGGATGAGGCACTGGTTTCCATAAAGCCAAAGATCTGAAATTATGGACACCTCCTGAAAAGGAGCTGCCCTCCCCAAGTGGAGCCACTGTTATTCATCAGTAATTTTTTCCTTTGTTGATGACTAAATGATCATCCCAAGATTTCTAGAAACAAGGTTCATAAACATTGTGAGTTCTAGAAATCTCATTGCCTTCATTATCTTCAAGATAATTTTTCACTATTTCATCATTTCATAATGTCTAGCTTTGATTACCAGTCCCAGAAAAAACATTAGTGGCTTATGTCACTCTTTCTATCTATATGCTTTCACCTTTGGCCCAAATTCTCTATCTTGTTTTTCCTAAAAATCCCCCCACTACTACCTAAGCCTACCAATCAAACGACTTTGTTGTGTCTCCCAAAATACTCCTAAACTCTGATAGTCTCAAACTATCTCTGCAGGTGTTAAGTCCCTATATTAATAGTGTAGTCCCTTATGATATTAGTGAAGCCCCCCTTATTGTTATTTTTGTACCCCTGTAACCCCCATATTATTATTATTGTGCCCTTACATTATTATTGTTAGGTCGGCTAGGATTACATTGTGGCCCCACTAGGATTATATTATGGCCCCATGGACTCCTATATATAGAAGAAGGTTTTTTTCATTTGTATCATCCAATAATTGTTCATTCATGTAATTTATTGGAGCTTTCCCCGTCGAAGTGGCTTATTTCTAAGGCGTTGATATCTCTTTTCTTCTATTTTTGGAGTTGGTTTCACAACATTTGGTATCAGAGCTTTGGATTCTATGGTTTCGCTGCTCCAAATAGGTCATCGTGGAATTTTTGCTATAATTTTTTTCTATGAAGGTTCAGAAGCTAAAATTTTCAGAGTACGAAGCAAAAATATTGAGCAACATCGTCGAAAAATTTCAGAGCTTGGTTCGCAATATTTTCGGAGATATGATCTGTGGAAATTAGGGCTTTTTGCAGGCTCCTAAATTTCACTTAAAAAGGTCATCGCGGAATCTTTGCTATAAAGTTTTTTCTACGAAGGTTAAAAAGCTGAAATTTTTAGAGCACAAATCAAAAATCCTGAGGAAAATCGTCGCAAAATTTCAGATCTTGGTTCACAATAGTTTCGGAGATATGATTTGTGGAAATTAGGACTCTTTCAGGCTCCCGAATTTCATCTCAAAGAGGTGATCGTGGGTAAAACGTCATAAATCTCTCTCTGAGCGTTGGATTAAGATTTTGTAAAAAGTGGCTGGAAGTACACAGAATGCAGTTTTTTTTCTATCAATTTTAGAGATAAAGGAGCAAACAATGACACGTGGCAAGTCGTACAAGTTTGCTCTACTGAACTAGTCCATAATTAGGTCATCGTAGGATATTGGGCATAAATTTTCCTTGAAGAATCCAAATCAGGTTAGACCTATGGCATTCAAAAAAAGATTCAGAGGGCTAATTCAGGTCCAAATTTCAGTTATTAAGGGTCTGAAATCACATAGATAATTCAGTTTCAATATCGAGCTTCTCAAAAGTAAGAAAAAGGTGTGTATTTGGTTTTTAAAATTGCATAACGTTTGTTTGAAAAAGCAGTTTGAAGTGATTCCAAGGGCATATTTTAGAATTTTTATCCATATTGGGTTCTATAATGCCTCCAAAAAATAATTCCATACCCATTAAGCCCTCAAAGCTATACTATGACGCATGAAGAGGAAGAATTGCAGTATGAGATATCAAAATTACAGTACCAAGTGCAACAAATTTCGATCTTACGAAGAGAAACTGAAGATGACATAGATGGTTTAAAATTAGAAATGGAGGCTAAGTTGGATGGTTTGAAGGATCAAATAATAGCTAATATGGATGATAAATTAGTGGAAGGTCACATCGAGCATCAACAACAAGATCTCTAACTCTCAAAGTATAACCTAACTTTGGTGCAGAATCTAATGAAACAACAGGAAGATCAACATCACATCGAAAGAAGTTCTGAAGCCGTCATAGAAACAATAAATCGACAAGTACAATCAATTTAAGAGTATCTCAGCAAGTGGAAGAGCTTTCCTGTAGAAGATTCCACATGGGAGGATGAGAATTTTATACAAAAGCATCAAGAAATAATCAAGCGTTGAGGACAACACTTGTTTGAAGGAGAGGGGCATGTTAAGTACCTATATTAATAGTGTAGTCCCTTATTATGTTAGTGTAGCCCCCCTTATTGTTATTTTGTACCCCTGTAACCCCCATATTTTTATTATTGTGCCCTTACATTATTATTGTTAGGTTGGATAGGATTACATTGTGGCCCCACTAGGATTATATTGTGGACCCATGGACTCCTATATATAGAAGGAGGTTTTGGTCATTTGTATCATCCAAGATTTTTTCATTCATGTAATGTATTGGAGGTTTCCCTCTTGAAGTGGCTTATTTCTAAGGCGTTGATATCTCTTTCTTCTATTTTTGGAGCTGGTTTCACAATAGTACGTTCTTTAGATAAATCAAGTACATTGGATTTTGGATCTTCAATACATTAGTTTATCATAAACTCTATCTTACACTTGATGATCCAAAATTCTAGGTCTTAGTCCAAAAGCCAAGTCCAAGAAAGCCTCCACTAGGTCACCTAGGGTTTCACAAAGTCATATGGTGGATTTGGTGCACTACAAACTCTGTTTTTCCTGTATGAAGAAACTGTATTCAAAGAAGAAAATGACAGGTGATCTTGTCCAAACTGATCAAAAAGGTTATTCAAGGAAGGCTTTTTGGCCTAAAGCACAAATATTGGAAGGGGACAACTTCCCTTTGCTCACATTTCTGCAAGAGGATCAAATAGCCATCAGACTAGCAATGGGTAAGGTAAAAGAGAAAATTATCATAAGAAGACCATTCATAGCAAGAAGAAAGTAGCAAGAAATGTTTGATGAGAAACAGGGTTTGTGACTGTTTTTGACCAAGTAATAAATTAGTACTAGGGTTACAAGAGCAAAGGTTACCTCAAACTCCATCAAGTGCATGTTGAAGACTATTAGAAATGATGAATGAGTTTGAGAAGTTTCAGAGAACTTATAAGACAACACTATTTTCTTTTTCTTAAGAAGCCCTAAAACCTAGGAGTTTGGGGAGATGGAAAAAAATGGTCAAATAATGACAAAGAGCCTCCTTCATAACAACAGATGGCTTCAAAGGTTTTCACGTTGTCCTCTAGGGTTTGGCAAAGAGGCACTAATTCCACCTCATCAAAAGGTAAAATCAGAGGTATTAAAGGGATCAAAGGAGGCAGACATAAAAACCAATACTCCAATACATCAAAGGAAGAAAGATGATAAAGAGTATCAACAAAAGGTTCTTATGTTTTACTTTGCCACATACAGACCAAAAGAGCCAAAAGGACAGTGAGAAAAATAAATAGAAAATAAACCTTAGAAAGTGGGTTTTTGCTCATAAATTTATTTTTCAAAAAATATATAAAGATCTTCTTGACCCCTTCCCCACCTCATTTGTCTTTGCAAAAGGAGAGAGAGCCATTGAAAGAAGTTTTTAAGGGCTTATGTGCAAACTTGGTCAAATTTTTCAGGTGCCGCACACCGAAAAAGGTGCTACGCACCTGGCCGTTGGCGCGGCGCACAGACGACTCGGTGGCCATCGTGTAAATTTACACTACGCCGCGTACCGGGAGGACGATGCTATGCATTGGCTAGGGTGCTACGCATAGGCCCTGATCGACCTGACTTGCCCACAGAGAAGCCTCTGGCGCTACGCATAGAGCAGAATTGGCCCAAATTGCTTAAAATATGGTCTAAATTCAATTTTCTTACCTCTAAAGCTCCAACATCAGTTATACAAGGTTGGTGGCCTTTCTTCTTTCCCATCCAAGTTTTTCTTTTGCATGCATGATAAAAGGAGAAGTTAAAAAAACATAAAAAACTTGGCCAAACCCTAGCTTTCATGCCAATCAAACCTTTGATCCTTTAGGGCAAGGAAGTACCAAGTGAAAGGTTGTCATAGGTGTAAAGAATCTCAGTGCCAGCAACTTGCTTCTAAAAATCTGAAAGCACTCCTTCAATGCTTCAATTTTCCCTCATTTTCTGAAATTTTCCCTCATCTCACTCATTACCCTCTCTAGACCTAAAGGCTCTCAAACAAGCTAAAAATATTTTGTTCTAGACCAGTCACCATGTGTGCTTGAGCATGACAGTGAGCACAATGATAGTGCAAACAATGATGAAAGGAATGAAGATGATGAACTTGAGGAAACAGAGGGAGATGATGAGGAAATGGAAGACCAAGAGCAGGGGGATTATGAGGCTGAAACAAAGTTTGAAGGGGGAGGCATTAACCAAGGCAATAGCACAAATGAGATAGTCAGTGATGAGAAAGGAAATATTCATGACAGTCATGACACAAATCAGTCTCTAAATGACAAAGAAAATCAATATGAAAGTGCAGGAGGTGACAGAGAAGAGGACCTTTATGAAAAACAGAGCCAAAATGAGGCAAGTGAGGAGGGTAGTGATCAGCTTGAAGGCCAAGATGACAGTGAAGAAAACAGTGAGGAAGACAATGATGATGATGAGGCTAAAGATCAAGAAATCAGTGACCCAATGGAGCATGAAGTGACTCATGAAAGCCATGACAAATATGAAAAGGCTTGTGACATCACCAAAGATCAAGGCACTCTCATCACTCCTCTCACATGCACCTACCACAGAGGCAAAAGAGATGTGTTTGCTGCCTCAAAAAGGAAAACGACCATCTGTCCTCCAGATATCAAGAACAAAGACAAAGGCAAGGAAAAGATGGACAAAGGTGAGAAAAAATTAAAGGTAAGGAGAAGCAAAGGGATCAAGAAGGTTTCTCAAGGGCCTCAATTCATTGATCTAGACAGTGACAATGAGGACAAGGAGATGACCACTAGATTGCTTCTCTTGGAGAAAGATGCACAAATTCAGGAGTGGGGAAGATACTTTGACATGGCACAAGGTGTCATTCAATATTACAAGGAGGAGCACAAGAATTTCAAGAAGGTGAAAAGGGACCTTGCTCTACAAAAGTAAATGACCAAGCATTATGAAAGGAAAAACATGCTTGCTTGTGCCAAACTGAAGGAGGCCCTTATGGAGATAGAAAACCTAAAAAGGGAAAAAGTGCATGAAATACTTGGGGTTTTGACTGCGGCTTCTCAACAGGTGTCCAAGACCTCTTGAGGGACCTCTCCACCAAGATTGAGGCAATTTGAACAAAATTTTGTCTTTTTCAAATTTTGACCCCTCTATGCACAACACCCTAGGTGCTACGCACAAAATTGGTGCATCCTTAGCTCACAATGTTTGAATTTTTAGATTCCTCACATCACCAACAGTCTTCTCACCAATTTTCATATCATTTGGAGCATTTTTTTACCCCCCAAAAGGTCAGAAAACATAAAAAATTTGACCTTTCTCCCTCATTTTCAGACCAGGCGCTGCGCACTGAGCAGTGTTGGGAAAATTGATTTTTGAATAGGTAAATGGTATCCACTCAGCACAAATCAAGAATTTATGGAAATTAGACTCATCAAGCTTTCCAACGAGCCATCACAGAGCCAAATATGGTGTCGGGAAGGGGTCCAAAACTCGGCCACAAGAGACCTTATTTTATGCTGAAGTGGCGCTACGCGCAGAGGCTGCCTAGTGTGTTTTGGACCAAACGTCAACAAAACACACTCATTTATTGAAAATAGATATTTTTGAGTTTTTTAAGGCAAATTACTCTAGAATTAGGTGCAAATAGTTATTTTAGCATTTATTTCTTAGGATATTATGTGCCTTTGGCCTTGCATGGTCTCTTGGCCATAAATGACATTTTTTATTATATTTGACATTTTCCTACGACATTTAGGATTTTAGTCCTCTTTTGCTCCATAAATAGAGCATGAGGCCCCTATGAATTTTGTTGGCATTTGATGATTTGGAAGAGAAATATACATGGTTTCATGAGCTTGGAGAAGAAATTGGTTTTGTAAAGTGGATTAATGGCTTGTTTGGCTTGATGATGGAGAAGCTTGTTTGTAGGATTCCATAGCTTGGTGAATAGTGATGTATTTCTAATTTGTCTATTGTTTCCTTTGTTATCATTATGTTTCATGTTTCTTGGCTGCTATAAAATAGAAAAGTATAGGTTGAGACATGTTCTTTGAGGCACCTCAGTCCTCCTGTTTGTTATAGCTTTGATGTTTTCTTCTTTTGGCCATCTTAAGGAATTCTTGATTGCTCCTTAGGTCCACCAAAAATTGTTCTTGCTTCATGTATGGTTAGTATGCTAGCTTACAAGTATGATTCATGGTACTGCTTATTTGAAGTTTTCAAAACCCTACCTTGAAGCCTTTCTGTGGAATATTGATTGTTAGGTTAAGTCAAAGAGGTCTCGTTCGATCTTTCCATTTGTCCATGCTTACCAACTTGTTTCAGAGTTCCCAATAGCTTGATATATTCTATTTAGGAGTTCCCTCTCCATAAATTGAGTTATTTGTATTATCTTATGTGTTTTCCAAAAAATTGAAGGTGAATTTCTAAAGTTAGAAGCTCTTATGCTTTCTATGTTTCACTGGAATGTTTCTCTTAGATGTTTATTAGTTTAAAGTATTGTTTATTGAGTTTAATGGTTTTCCCTACCTCATGAATTGTAACTTTTAAAGTATATATGTTTAAAGACCTATTAGTCTTTCCCAAACATAATTTTCACTACACCTCATACATCACCTTAAGGATCCATTAACCTTGATAAATCGGTCCCGCAACACACTTTGTTTCATCATTTAGACACTCTTGACTTTCATTTGACTCCATAGCCCAATGGATTTGATAGACTGTCACTCCACTTATTCCATTTGACCATATTACCCAACCAAGAAAATCAATAAACCCTACACTTAACAACTATCCTAAAATCAAAACCCTAAAGAAAAAAGAACACATCCTTTGCACCCAATAGAGAGATCCCTCTCTGAGTCGAGGAAGGCTAGGTCCTAGGACTCCAAAGACTGGTTCCATGTTACCCTGTCATCTGGTCTACCAATCTGCCAAATGATAGGACCCTAACATAATGCTTGATCGATAGGTAACGACACCATGACGCGACATATGAGCTTTATCCTAGCTGGATGCATATGTCAGTGCGGGGGTGCTCTGGGGTATGGAGCATCCATCGGTATTCTGCCCCTACAGTGATTATGAACTGTCGATCTCGGTTAGCGGGCACTCAGCAGAGTCAACTGCGGAGACAATCCCTATGCTAACTTGTGGGCTATTTTTTCCTGTGGGTTTCTGTTGATCTTAATTAACTCGAATTTCTTTTAATCCCGTCTAAGGATTAGCATGAGCGTTAATTCAACAGTCGGTCCCACCTTCACATGATTTTGAACAACATATTAATCGACTGACATACAAAAATGAAATGATTTTTCGGCATATGAATTTTTTTCTAAATATATGTTTTTGTTGTATTTAAAAAAAAAAATAGAATAAAGGAAATGCAAATGAGCCACAACATCTGGCTGCACCTGGGGATAGTGTTTTTTGCCACGAAACACTAAGAACCGTAGATTAGTGCCTTCACTTCAGGCATGGAGTCAAATATTGTTTGGTGATATATGAACAATGAACAATCTAGTATTTACAATGGTGAAATGCTGAACTTTAATGCTGGAAATAATGTTTCAGATACTGCTCATTCACAGGAAGTTGTACTAATTCTCCATCTAGATCTTCCAAAATTAATGTGTTATTTGACCTTACCTCGGTAATTCTGTATGGACCATACCAGAGAGGATCAAACTTACCATGATTCCCCTTTTCTTCTCTTCTGGTGTCCTATCTTAATACCAAATATCCTGCTTGGAAAAGGATTTCCTTTGATTTTCTGTCAAATATAGATTTAATCTTTGCTTGATAATAAATCAAGTTATCTCTGACTTTGTTTTTGTTTTCAATTGAATCAATTACTTTGTTCAATCTTCTCACCAGAGCATTAGGTTCTTCTTGAGCTTCTTTTAGGAAATAAATCACTGGTTTGGCCAACTGAGTAAAAAATAGTGCTTGGGTTCCATAAACCAATTCATAGGGAGACTTGCCAGAAGGCCTTCTGGTAGTTACTCGAACTTTCCAAAGGGAAAATTTCAACTTCGAATCCCAGTCCTTCTAATTTTTGGTGATTATATTCTTCAAGATTTTGACCAATGTCTTATTTGAAGATTATGCCAATCCATCCCCTTGGGGAAGATATGTTGTGGAATGTGATAAAATTACATTATATGTTTGACAAAAATTAATGAATCGAGAAGAGTTGAATACCTGAGCATTATCAGTTACAATATTAACTGGACACCCGAATCTGCTGAAAATGTTCTCCTCCAGAAACTTCATCACTATTTGGTTGTTTGCCTTTCTAGTGGGTATTGCTTCAACCCAATTTGTGAAGTAATCAGTGGCAGTTAGAATCCACTTGAACTGTCCACTTGATGGTGGATTTATTTCCCCAATAAAATCCAATCCGCATTATCTAAAAGGTTCTTCAATGAATACTGGGATGAGAGGTAATGGAGCAAGTATTTTCCTTTCAACAAACAGCTGACATTTCCGACAACTTCTAACCAGTATATATACATATGAAAATAGGGTGGGCCAATAGAAACCTAACTTGAGAATCATATGAGTAGTGAAATTCCAACTATAATGACCTCCACACAGACTTTCATGATATTCCTTGATGACTTCAATAGATTCACCTTCAGTTAAACATAACAACAAAATACCAACATGATATTTCTAGTATAGCTTGGATTCTACTATAACATATGGATTACATTTGAGCTTGAGAGCTCTATATTTTTTTCTATCTAGTGAAGTTGGACAAGAAAATAAACACAGGTAATGCACAATATATTTATACCAATCCAAGCACAAAAATTTGTATTGAATACTTGTTTTGGACTTGCTCTGACCTTCCTCATTGACAACTCCATCCACTGGTGCCAACAAATTAATTCCCAAGGCTTGAAAATTTGTTTCTGTCAACAAATTTGCTTAACCCTATCCCTTGACCAACTTGGTGGGTTTAATTTCCAAATCATACTACTATATTTTCGCTAACCATTTTCCTCTTTTTCCTTCAACATCAATTTGAACCAGCACATCTTTAACAACAGAATTAGGGACATAAGTAGTTATCTAGGACTGTAACACATAAGTCCCGAAGGCTTTCAGTGCTTTTACCAATGCATACACTTGTTTTTTTCAAAATTTTAAACTTGAGCTCAACATCTCTGGGAACTTTACTGAAAAATTCCACTGGGTGCTCCTTACCATCCTCATTTTTCTGCAACAACACAGTAGCAATAGTAGTGGGGGATGCAAATGAAAATTCTTGAAAGGTTTTTTGATAATTTGGACTAATCAACACTGGGGATTCCTGTAGTCCCTCATTTATTCTAGAAAATTATTCTCTTGCTTCCTTATCCCATCTCACTTCTGCATTTTTCTTGAACATGTCTATTATATTTCTCACAATGTAATATCCCCAAAAGGAAAGATTCAACAATACCTGCTATAATAACGCAATTTTCAGAAGTATGTGCACTAAAATGAGTTTGCAGCTCCTGGATCCCTTATATTTGGAGATCTAGCATCTAAATCCAATAGGAGAGAAAAAAAAAATCAAACTAGGTGAGGTAAATAGACCTCCCACACCTAGTATGGATGGAAAACACCCAAGAATGGGGCAGCAGCAATATGCAACAATACTGCAGGAAAATAACACAGTTTTTCTGAGCAACAGTAGGAGACCAATAAGAAGGCTCAAAATTCATATATAAAACAATAAATAAGATCCATATTGAGGCCCATACAATGTATGACAGAATGTAGAAGACAAGAATAGAAGAAATTTCTCAAAAAGAGGGGCTACAACACATGTATTGACTGAAAAATAGCTTAACAACGTTATTTTTAAGAGCTACAGCAGCTGTATATTACACTCCAGATCTAGAGCAGATCTGTGCACAAAATATTATATCCATATCAGATTTGTACACTAGAAGAGCTCCTTTACAAATTCCCCTTGGGGTTTTGAACAAAACATGAGACACAAAGAGTAGATCTGAGATCTAAAGTTGCAAATCTGCAGTAGTTTTCAAAAATTCCTGAAGTAATTTACAATAAAAGCAGATCAAATCTGAACAGAACATGAATTAGAAGTATAATCCATGGATCACCATAGAGAAGGGAAGAACCCCAACACTAGAGATCTCTCCTCCAAACATGTGTCAAAACACCCTGCAAGTGCAGAACCCCAACACTAGAGATCTCTCCTCCAAATGTGTGTCAAAACACCCTGCAACTGTACACTTGCAAATAACGTAGTCCTGGAAGGTAAACTGCATTGTAGGCTCTAACACTAGTTTGGCCCGATGCCAAGATCTGAAAATTCAACTCCAAATATCTAATACTCTCTTATAAAGGGGATAGAGGGCTTTCCCACTGAAAAGAGGCACTAGATTGGCCTAGATCTGAGTAGATCTAGCCTCCACTTCTGCAAATTACAAGGAAAACCAAAACCTCAACAAGATCTGCATTGTAGTTGGAAGATGAGCTTGGCCAAATGCCTGATAGTGGACAAGATTAGCAAGACTCTTCCAAGAGGCCTCTCAATGGAAGAGGTGGGATTCCAAAACAGGAACACCCTAGTGCTAAACAACACTATCCTCAGCTAAACAATAGAGAATGATATATGTCTAAACAGACGATATATTAAGAAATATAACATAATCAACAACCTTCTTCTGCTTTTCTCCTCTTCCTTTTATAAGATGAAAGCCCTGCCAAACCCTAAACCATCTTGATGACTTAGCTCCTTTCACATGTGGAGCCTCCAACTAAAACTGTGCTGTTCATCTAGGAGATTCACTGTACTTATACAATGCTGTTGATTTGGTCTTGGTTGACTTGGTCAAATGATCCAGCCTCTTTCACACCTAAGTGTGTTTATGTAAATATCCTAGATCTGACTTTTTTCATATGTGGCATTGATTTATTTTTCTGTTTAGGAGTTTTATTGATCTTCCTTTACAATTTTATTCTTGAAACAAAAAAATGAAACAAAATTGTATATTCCCATTAGCTGGGGCTAATTGGGAATATTACAGTCCTCCCCTCCAAAATGTTGCTTGTCCTCAAGCAATTGATAGGGTGAGTGTTGCAACACTTCTCCTCCTCTATTGGTGACACCATCAAAGATCAAGCTTTCTTCACAAGCTAAGTGTTCACCAATCCAAGCCTCCATGAATTGTTCCTCCAAATTCATCATGAGATGTACATAATCCATCCCACAAGGAGTCAAGAACTCAACAGAAAAAAACATGGTTTAACCAATACTCTCTTTAAAACATGTAGCATGAGGTACATAGAGAGTTTCCATCCCATGTGGTACGTACAAACTTCCCATCCTCCCTCCATACAATCCCAAAAAAAGTACAACTATATCATCCAAGTATGGAAGCATAATTACATATATACAAACAAAATTTTTAGCATGAGGAGGTGGGTCATAGTCCCACATATGGTACCAACGCAGTGCATCTCCTAACTGCATCAGATCAAGGTATGGTAAGTGGTTTCCCCACCACTTACTTGCTGCACATGTCATCTCACCATGGTGTTGGGCCGTGAATACGACCACTTTTTAACACTTATTTCATCCATTTTTACTCTTCTTTATCATGTCATTTATTATAATTTATCATATAAATCCATTTGATAATGATTTATGTTCTTATGGATGAATACTATTTCTTCTCCTTTATTTTTAATAAATTGATAATTATTATGCAAAATTTGATCAATGATGGTTTATTAATATATTTTTTAATATCATTCACCATTTTAGCCTCCAAGATATTTTCCAGATTATAGATTTGATTTCCAAATCATCATGAAATATTCCAACTCAGAAATTCGCTGGAATAAGAAGTGACAATTTTGCGGTTAAGATTCTGGGCAAATGAAGAAAAATCTGGAAAATTCAGAACATGGGTTTTGTCTAGAACGGGCCCAATTAAATTAATGAAGAATAGTTTGCCCAAATTCGGCCTGTATTAAGAGAAACACATGGTTCTTTGAGCACAATTTTCTCAAATTTGTTGTTGCGACCGTCCTCCAAATCTCAGCTGCAAAGCCAAAATTCGCCTTGCTCTTGTTGAAAGATTATTGAAAATGTATTTTCTGGACGATCAAGTTGTTGGGAAAAATCCAATATTGTTATGGGAGATCATATTTGCTATTTAATTTCTCCTCTTTATGATTATAAAAGGAGAGCATGTATTGTGTATTGGAGAGGATGGAGAACAATGGATGATTATTGAATTCCCTTTGTAACACTATAATTCCTTGACTCTTGTGAGAAAATAGCAACTGATGTAAAAGCTATTCATGTTTTATTAATACAAAGAGGCGTTCTCGTTCCATTTCTCAAGCTCTGCAGTAGCCCAGCGACGCTTTCACCGACGATTGAGGGCCCGACCCTGGTGGAGCGATCTGCTGTTTGTATTTCTATTCTTTTATTTCTGTTATGTGAAGTGTGTCTACTGTTTATTTCGATTACAGAGTTGATTGACTGCTGTTAGATTGAATACAGATCCATTAACGAATTGCATTGCTATTTAATTTGCTGTTCATTTATTCTGCTATCATTATGGAAGCTTTGCCATTCTGTATTCGATTCTAAGTTATTATTCTCTGTGATTGATTGATCTGTAGTATTGGCTGGCGATAGATTGAAGTATTGAGATTAGTTAAGTTTGTAATTGCTGTTCAAATTATATTGCTGTTCCATTTCTAGTTATTTCTTATTTATGATTCATAGCTTTACTTTAGCAGATAGTTTGGTTATAGTTACAATCGGTATGCATAGGAATTACAAGTTGCTTTTCCTTTTTAAGCCTTTGCAGTTTCTTTCAAGTTATCTTTATCAGCAAGTAGTTTGAGTTCGATTTCATTTTGATTGTTTTAAGATCACCAACTGTAGAGGACAGAGGTTATTGCTCCCAAGTCCCCAGATTGGTTATCTTGCATCGATTTCTAAGGGAAAGAGTTATTGCTACTGTATCCCTGATCGATGTTTTGCAGTTTGATTTAATTCAAGTTTCAGAGAATTTCCATTTGTAATTAGGTTCCTTTACAAGCATTTGTTTATTCTTGTATTCAGAATTCTGTACTACATCTTCACAACATTACTCTTAGATAATTGCAGCCTCAGACAAAGTACACTCTTGAAATAAAAAGTCGCTCCCGGATTGATAATTAATGTGAGATAAATAGGTGTTAAAAAGATACCCTTTTATACCTCAACACATGGCTGAAAATGTGAGATATGTTTAGTGCCTTTGGAAAGCACCCATCATGAAAGAAAATCTCCCTTTGCACAACAAGGGAGTGGCCAAATTAAGAAATTTTAGTGGCCCAATGTTTGCCATGAGATTTACATGATACAACACTCCTCTTTAGAGTCATGGCCTGCATAAACATGGTGAAAGAATATGTCAAATCAGAAAATGAAACTTGCATTACATGATCAGATTTTTCACCAACAATGTCTCTCGTACATATGGAATTGTGCATAGATTTTTCTCCCCTTTCAAGAGAAAGAAGAAATGGCTGAAATGACTCTTGCATAGAGTCCTTTGGCTGCCCCAACTCCACATAGCTCTTGCATTCTTGAAAATTCTATTGTAGCTCTCCTCCAAAGCCTTCCCATTCAAAGCATCTCATGATGGTGTTGTAGATCTTCATAGAATAGGTAGGGCTAAAACAAAACTCTTTGTAGGCCCTTTGTAGCATCCTCTCCTTGAGCTTGGAGGATCTAGGTAAGAATATCCTATCATGATGATAGATGACTCCCTAATGGACTAGATAACCCTCTTCATACAGCTGGTCATCAAGCATCATACAAGTGTGAAGATCTTTGGAATAATCCACCAACAGTTGGGATTTCCAATATAGATCTACACTTCCCAACGATGACAGCGCTAATGATGCATCAATAGGAATGCCTACCATGTTGCTGATCTCCTATTTTACATCTCTCATGCCAAAGGTACAAGTAGGAAGGACATACCTTCCCTTCTTCTCCTCCAACAACGCAGAATAAAAAATGAAGGTGGGTGATGATGATGAGAGAAGAAAATATCCTTCCTTCTTGTGCTTTCCCAAGCCTTCCAGCACTGTAGTTGTGTCTTCTAATGCTCCCACCCCTCCTAGATCTGATTTTGGAGCATAAAGTAGTGAGAGATCCCTCACCAAAACTGAATCAGGTGGCCTCCCAGGTGGTTTTCCACTAGATAAGAGTGTCCCTTGCAGAAATCTCATGAACATAATAGAAGGGATAGTGAGGTCCTTGCTTCCACTGCTCAAATTCATCTCTGTTTTTTGTGTGGAGGTGTTATGTGAGAGGTAAGTATGCATGCCTTTGATCATTTTAGGTGCACCAATATTATTTTCCACCCATTCCATTTGCAAAGCCTCCCAATCAGTGGTGACTTTCTGCAATGTAATCAACCATTGAACACCCAAAATAACATTGGTGTCTATGAACTACAAAGAAGTGATCCAACAAAGTGTAGGATCCCATGGTGACTGAAAGTGATGGGAAATAATGCATGCATTGCATTGTTCTATCTCCTGGGACCAAAACAGAGAATCCCTCAAAAGTATCAGTGGGTATTTCCCTCGTTTGCACAAGATGGGCATCAATGAAATTGTGGGTAGCCCCACTGTCAATCAACACAAAAACCCTCTGATTCATGATTGAAACTTGAAATATTAAGGTCAAGTACTTAGGTACTCCTCTAAAGGATGCAAGAGTTCCTCCAATAGGAGAAAATGCTCCATTCCCATCTCCTGATGGTGTTGGATCTCCTTCAACATTGTCAGTGCTGTGACCCTTTCTTGTTTCATCATCTTCATCTTCTTCAAGATCTGAGAAGACCTCTATATAATGTGCTTTACCAGCAACACATCTATGTCCAGGTACCCATGGTTTGTGGCAAGTGAAGCATAGCTTCCTCTTTCTTAGATCTTTCTGTACTTCATCATCAAGAGGCTTCTTTTAGGAGCTCTCCTTTGAAGGAGAAGCTTTCTCTTCCTTCCCTTTAGAAGAAAAAGAGGGCTTTTTCTGAAAGTTTGCCTTTGCTTTTGGCAAGGCATCTTGAAGGTATCTAGCCCTCTCAATGGCATCATGCAAGGCAGTGGGCTTGGTAGATTTAACCAACCCATGCAGAGGTTCATCTAGGCCATTGATGAACATGTACACCCTCCTTGCTGCAGACAAATCAAGAACCATAACAAATTATCTAAAAAATTCAGAGATATAAGACTCTATATTACCTGACTACTTTAACTTTGCAAGGCTTATGAAAGGTGCTTCTAGATCCTTTCTGTCAAACCTCTCCACCAGTCTTCTAGTGAACTCAGAATAGGTAGTCACATTGGCATGACCCAATGTAGACATCCCATGGAACCACCAGTTGTGTGCTTCACCTTCAAAGTGCAGCACTACAATCTTGATAGCTTCCATCTCAGGGAATTTGTTCAACTGAAAGTCTATATCCATTTTTTCTACCCATGCTTTGGCAGAACAAGAGGATGACCCATAAAACTTGGGTAAAAATAATCTGCCCATAGAGTGATGTCGATCATGATTCTGAGTGAATCCACCATCTCTATGCTAATGCCTTGGGCTTCTTATTTTGTCCTTGAGGTGAAAAAACTCTTGAAAATGCAAGTGATCCTTGAATATTTGATTCTGAGACTCATATTCTTCAAAGTAGTCTTCAAGGGATGCTTGCTCTTGAGGCCCTTTATTTTCCACAGCCAAAAAAGTAGGCATGGTAGAGCGTTGTGGAGCTTGTGGCTAGTTCACTGGTTGATCATTCCAGTGGTGAGACATGCCAGAGCTTTCTCCAGGATGAAATCTCCTAGGAGATTCCTTGATCCTGTCCAATATCATCTCTTTGATCTCTCTAGCAAGATCTTGCATGGCTTTCAGAAGGGTTTTTGCAAAATCCTTCCCATCTTCATCACTTCCAGATTCAGGGGCTTTTCCCTTGCCTTTATCATCATTGGTGTAATCAAATTTCTTCTGTATTCTTCTCAGGTACCTCTTCTCTCTGTCAGTGAGAGGCTCATATTCTTCTGAAGACATATTGGCTCTTTAATAAAGAAAATCACAGGCTGTGCCAAGACGATTTCTCTAATACCACTGTAATATCCCCAAAAGGGAAGATTCATCAATACCTGTTAGAATAGCACAATTTTCAGAAGTATGTGCACTGAAATGAGTTTGAAGCTCCTGGATCACTTAGATATGGAGATATAGCATCTAAATCCAAGAGGAGAGAAAAAATGAATTAAACTAGGTGAGGTAAACAAACCTCCCACACCTAGTATGGCTGGAAAACACCCAAGAATGGGGCTGCAACAATATGCAATAATACTGCAGGAAAATAACACAATTTTTATGAGCAACAATAGGAGACCAATAAGAAGGCTCAAGATTCATATATACAACAATAAATCAGATCCATATTGAGGCCCATACAATGTATGACAGAATGTAGAAGACAAGAATAGAAGAAATTTCTCAAAAAGAGGGGCTGCAACACATGTATTGACTGAAAAATAGCTTTACAAAATTATTTTAAGAGCTGCAATAGCTGTATATTACACTCCATATTTAGAGAAGATATTTGTACAAAATATTATATCCATATAAAATATGTACACTAGAAGAGCTCCTTTACAAATTGCCCTTGGGGTTTTGAGCAAAACATGAGACACAAAGAGTAGATCTGAGATCTAAAGTTGCAGATCTGCAGTAGTATTCAGAAATTCCTGAAGTAATTTACAATAGAAGTAGATCAGATCTGAACAGAAAATGGATCAGAAGTATAATCCATGGATCACCATAGTGAAGGGCAGAACCCCAACACTAGAGATCTCTCCTCCAAATGTGTGTCAAAACACCCTGCAACTGTACACTTGCAAATAACGCAGTCCTAGAAGGTAAAATGCGCTGTAGGCTCTAGCATTAGTTTGGCCTGATGTAATGATTTGAAAATGCAGCTCCAAAGATCTAATACTCTCTTATTAAGGGGATAGAGGGCTTTCCCACTGAAAAGAGGCACTAGATTGGCCTAGATCTGAGTAGATCTAGCCCCCACTTGCTGCAACTTACAAGGACAACTAAACCCTCAATAGGATCTACGTTGTAGTTGGAAGATGAGCTTAGCCAAATTCCTGATAGTGGACAATATTAGTAAGACTCTTCCAAGAGGCCTCTCAATGGAAGAGGTGGGATTCTTGAACATGAACACCCTAGTGCTAAACAACACTATCCTCTGCTAAACATCAGAGAATGATATATGTCTAAACAAAAAATATATTCAGAAATATAACATAATCAACAACCTTCTTCTGCTGTTGTCCTCTTCCTTTTATAAGATGGCCCTGCCAAACCCTAAACTATCTTGATGATTTAGCTCCTTTCACATGTGGAGGCTCTAAATAAAACTACGCTGTGCATCTAGGAGATTCACTGTACTTAGAAAACATTGTTGATTTGGTCCTGGTTGACTTGGTCAAATGATCTAGCCTCTTTCACACCTAAGTGTGCTTATGTAAATAGCCCAGATTTGACTTTGTTCACATGTGGCATTGATTTATTTTGCTGTTTAGGAGTTGTATTGATCCTCCTTTACAATTTTATTCTTGAAACAGAAAAATGAAGCAAAATTGTATATTCCCATTAGCTGGGGCTAATTGGGAATATTACACACAATCTCATCATAATTTGGCACAAACCTCCTTAGAAAGTTTATTTTTCCCAAGAATATTTGGATATCTTTCTTGCTTCTGGGTAAAGGATTTGTCTGAATGTCTTCCACCCTTGCTGGATCAATATTTACTCCTTGTTTTGAAACTACGTGACCCAATAATTTGCCTTCTTCTAAGGAAAATAAATATTTCTTGGGATTTAGTGACAAACCAAACTTTTTTCACTTTTGAAAGGTCTTTTTTAAATGTTCTAAGTGTTCATCGTCTGACCCTGAGAAAACAATTACATCATCCATATATATAACCACATATTTCTCGCCACAAATGCTATTTCCATGTCCCTCTGAAATGTTGCACCTGCATTTATAAGACTAAATGGCATCCTTGCATACATGAAGGTGCCTCAGGGGGTTGTGAAAGCGGTCTCCTTCTGATCTTATTTTTCAACGACGAACTGATTATACCCAGAGAATCCATTAACCATAGACATCCTTTAAGCTCCTATCACCTTTTGTAAGATATAAACCATTTTCGGCAAAGGATAATTATCTTTTAGAGATGCTCTGTTCAAATTCCTGAAGTCTACACACAACCTTATCTCTCCATTCTTCTTCCTCACAGGAACTAGATTAGAAACCCAATCCGAATATCTAAGAGGGACTATGATTTTTTCCTGCAAAAATTTCTTCACTTCTTTTTCAATTGGAGCTAGCAAAAACATATTAATCTGTTTGAGCTTCTGTCTCTGAGGTTTGATTCCTTCCTTCAATGGAATCTTGTGCTGAATTATGCTTTTGTCATATGTTTTCAAGCCTCATACAACCAAGCAAACACATCCATATACTTCTTAAAGAGATCAATGTACCTTTCTTTATATTTTTTAGGAACACCTTTGAATATTTTTACCATCTTTGGCTCATGCTGGGTTCCCAAATTACAGTCTTCCATCTCTCCCTCTTGATGTATTTTCTTTGAATTAACAACAACATCATTAGAATCAAATAATATTTCAAGGGGAACTAATCCTTTAGGAAGTACATTGTCTTTTAATTGGATAATTTTTTTCTCACCTATTGAGTGCTTAAGATTTATTATTTATCTTTTCTTCTATATCTGTTCTTCTTCTTGATCTGTCTCAGCATCTTCAAAATTTTTAATCCTTGTAACAATTCTCATCATCTTCAAACAGCTGCCAATGTTTCACATTGTAAGGAATAGAGGGCCTATGTCTAATTTCAATCTCATACCTCAATCTTGGATTCATAGGTGGCTGAAGGTGCTAGCTGCAACTGCTAACGAATCTGCCAACCTGTTCTCCTCCCTTGGAATAAACTGAATATTGAAGGCTTCAAAATAATTCTCAACCAAATCCAAAACTTCATTCCTATATGATCTTAACCTTGGATGCTTGGTTTGACAATGATTTTTAATCTGCCTTATAATTAATTCAGAATCACCAAAAATGGAAACACACTGAATTCCCATTTGTTTAGAAGTTTGAAGACTTAATATTAAAGCCTCATACTCAGCTACATTATTCATTGAATCAAATTCCAATTTAAAAGAAAAAGGCATAAGATTACCTTCTGGATATACCAATAAGAATCCTGCTCCTGTGCCATCCTTTTGAGTAGGCACCATCAAAATAGTATTTCCAAATATTTTTTTGAATACAAATCATTACGTACAATTGCTGAAGAGAGCTGCTTCTCTGTGTCTTCAAAAAATTCTGCATCTTCATGCAACATAAAAAAGGAAATATATTCTTTTTCCTGACTATAAATGGGGGAATTACCACATCTTTCTTTGCGGTAGTTTTCACAAATATTGTTTCTCTGTAAAATCTCATTTCTTCCCCATTGAAAACAAGAATGATAGCATAAGTGAAGTCTAATTTTAAAACTCCTCCCAAATTTTCTCCCCAATATCTTGAAAAATTCATTCCAAATATGGCTAGAATATCAACAACCTCTACATCCATCATAATAATTTTTGCTGGAATCTGTGCCAAAGATACTACCATGTCTTTGATTAGCCCAACTCATTTCACCCTCTTAGAATCAAATGAGTATAGGTCCCCGTATGGTTTATTAATATGTAAATTCAACTCTTCCATAACAACTCTTCCATAACAGACAATGGCATAAGATTGTGAGAAGCACCTGAATCCAACATGCAATTATGGAGAATAAAATCAGGAAGAAGCAATGAAATGTAAAATGGAGGAACAAAAGAATCTACTTCTTCTACGTGAGGACCAAAAGTGACTACTGTTTTTTCTTCTTGCAAGTTCACAGTATCACATATCTTTAATATGTGAGAGATTAATGAATTCTGAAATTTATTTTCTGTAACCTGGTGTCTTAGCTAATTCAAGGAGAGGCACCTGAATCTTGAACTTCTCCAACTCCTTTGATAATCTGAAAAATTGAATTTTCTTGAAATTCTTCTCAGGTTCTTCTTCATTCCTTCTAGGATTTGAAGTCTGTTCAGGCACATGAACGACCTTCTCCAAAATATTAGTATCAACATACTTCTTTTGGGAATATTCATCTTGTTTCACTTCTGTTCTATCTACTAGATTCACAGGTTGTTTCCCTTTATCTACTTGTTTTACTGAGTTATTTTGTTGTGGAGTTTCCATTGGAGAAGGAACAAAATATTGTTGTTCACCTTCATCATCCTGCACCCTAGATCTCTTTCTAGATCTTAAATCATACTTCTTATGTAACTCAGCTTGCATGAAATCTGTAAATTGCCTACAATATTCATCCATCTCATCTTGATCAAAAGACACTTCAGCTTCAACATATTCTTCCTCACAATATTCCTCCTCTTCATCTTCTCTTGTGTACATATCATATATTTGATCTTTAGCTTCTTTTTGGTCATCTTCTGTTGACTGTCTAGGTGCTGCTTCTATGTACAGTGGTGCTTGAACTTGCTCTTGATCTCTTCTTTCTCTTTGCAGAATTTGTAGGGGTTGTTTTCTGAATTGAGGATTAAATCCTCCTCTATTTTGTTGTATCAGTATTTGGGAGATTTTACTTTCCAACTCCATATTCACTAGCTTGTTTGAAATTTTTTTAATCACCTTTGTCATATAATCAATTCTTTGATCCTGTGGTGATTCTTATTTTGATTTTCCCTTCTCTTGAACTGACCGATTTTATTTAATTTTCCTAGCTGCTGTCATATTAGCTTCAATTTCCAAAGCATCTTCCTGTATTTTCTAAAGAGTAGGGGATCTCCTCTCTCTCAGTGTAAAACTAAAATAAGCTTCAAAATCCCCAACAAAAACTACCTTTAATCAAACAGGAGGGGGCTTCATCTCTATAGGTAAACTATTGTACAATTTGTTGAATCTATTAACAAACTCATAAATGTTTTCATTAGGATTTCTTTTAGTTGCATTAAAATATGTCAATGAATAACCATGATCTATCTTTTCTCCCCATCTCTGAGTGAATTGATTTTATAACTCTTCCCAGTTATTAATTGAACCATTTGGTAAACCTTTGAACCATTTTCTAGCCTCTCCATTTAGAGACTGCACAAAAAGTCTCATTACAACATCAAGATATTCTACATTTTAATTTTCAGCAAAAGTGAAAAACAAGGGTAAATGTTGTTCTGCAGTTACTTCATCTTCTCTATTGAAACGAGGAAGTAATTTAAGGTATTCTTGAGGCATGGAATTCATTGGTTGCGGAAGATCTAGTGGCGCATATCTGTTCATCAAGAAGGCTGTTGCTGCCATATTTACACCTTGATTAACAACTCCTTTGGTGGATGAGGTTGATGAGCCTGCTGTGAAAGTGAATGAAGGTGGTGAAAATACTGATATGGGAGTGGGTTGATGAACAACGACAGAGGAACAAACAACTATATTTTTTTGAGCTTGTGTAAAGTTAAAAGAAACAGACTCGAAAGAATGTTCTTCCAACTTAGGTTCTTGAAAATGAATGGGTGTGAAAGGTGAATCTTGTTCCAAGAAAGAGAGTTCCTTGGATATATCTTCAAACAAAGAGTTATGAGAACTACTACTAGGAGCAGATAATGTAGGATCAGGTGTTGAAGGGGTTTTTGGTTTCTGAGCCCTTTTAGAAACCAATATTTCTGGATCTGACAAAGTAGGAACTTTCTACTACGAGGTATGACCTCGTGTGAGGCCTTTTGAAAGCCAAAATTCTGAAAATAACAGACAAAACCAAATATTTCCTCCTCATTGAACAACGAGAGGAAATAGAATGAAAACCCAGGGAAAATGAACTTCGCTTCTTCGTCCTCGGCAACAACACCAAAAAATGTTGTATCTCATCCCTTGATTGTGGTAAGGAATCAATGCTTAAGACATTTTATAAATGTATGTCACAAAATTATAATATCATATGGTCTCTTTTTAATAAGTTTGGAAATTAATTCTTTAATACCCTCAATAATATGATATAATGAAAGAATTCACAGTGCCATTAACTGCTGATATTGAATGAAAAGAAGAACTGGAAGGGAAACTCAAAATGATGTGCTGAGAAACAAAATCTATCACTTTAAATATCAAAAGAACTTTATGTAGAAATAATAATTGGAGTGAAGGAGCACACATTAAGGTTATTTAACTCGTACTTACAGACGTAATAAAGAGACCCAAAACTACATTAATTCACTTCATTGAAAGAAGAATAAACAAATAATGAAACTAGAAAGACATATCAACATCAACAGGTGCAAGAAACTTGATCTGCTTTCATTAATATCTCATAGAATTAAGTACAAAATTAGCAGTTATCTAGAGATCCAAAACTCGAAACCTTCTTCCTTCTTACTCATTGGTTTAAATACATACAAAAACAATTTGTAACTACTATAACTTCTCGTAACTACTCAAAAATTCCTAAAACTGTGTAAACTACCTACTACATTGCAATTAAAGACTTCATTGCAATATCAATATTTTAACAAGAAATAAAAATAAAATTACAATTATCAATCTATTTTCTAGATCAGATTGGTTGCCGATGTGTCTCCTTCCATTTCGGCTGTGATGTGCTAATAGTTTGCATAAACGCATCTCCACCCGACTCTGCCCCTTCTGCACGTGCCTACTGCATTTCATCTTTTCTTTTTCTTTACTCTGTGTTGGGTCACATACGCGACTCTTTCTGCCCGCGTTCAACCTTTTCTTCACAAAATTCCACAAGACTTGGACTTGAAATATATTATATTCACCTCTGAAAAATGCATTGCGTTCGCCTTTCCATTGAATTTCAGCCTTTGACATTCGCAACATATTTCTTAGCACCTTCCTTCCTAAACTTGCGACATGCGATGCACGATAAACGCAGAGATGACATGGCAAGCGGAAGTGGGCCTGATTGTAAATCGCAATCGGCGAAATGAAATTTTACCGCACTTTGCACTTTATTAAGTTCTAACTTATGCGATCACCACTAAACTTATAGCATGCCATGTGTGATATGCAGCATCTGTCTTATGTGATCTGGTCTATCCATTCACTCACTATAATTTCTCTGACTTAATCCTCACCGTATATTTCACCCCTTTATGATTCTTCCAAAACTCTTAAGTTTTTAAGGTAAACGACAGTTCTCTGCCTTCGGGAAATCTATACGATTTCTTTGATAACGAACATAGTTTCATAACAAATGAATGATCTTTATTACTAACTTGTTGTTCTCCATGGTGTAACCCTCTCGAGCTTATTCATAATTCTGTAGCGATAATCTCTCCTGAGCTTGCGAATAAGCCTGACTCGACCCGCCTTCAAATCTCGACACATAATGTTAATACACCAACATATAACTCAAAATTATTTTTCGACATTAATGCCAATTTAATGCTTGATCAGACAAGTAACGAAACCATGACGCGACAGATGAGTTGTCTCCCATCTGGATGCATACGTCATTATGGGGGTGCTCTGGCGTACGGAGTGTCCATCAGGGTTATGCCCCCGCAGTGATTGTGAACCATAGATCTCGGTCAGAGGGTGATCAAAAAAGTCAATTGCGGAGGCACCCCCTCTACTAACTTGCGGGCTATTTGTGCCTGCGGGTTTTTGCTGATATTCATTAACTCGAATTTCTTTTAATCCTGCACAAGGATTAGCACGAGTGTTAATTCAATAGTCAGTCCCACCTTCACATGCTTTCAAAAAACATATGTATCGACTGACATACAAAAATGAAATGAGTTTTTGACATATGAAAGATTACATTTTGTCATATTTTCTAAATATATGTATTTTTTTGTATTTTTTTTTTAAATAAAATAAAGGAAATGCAAGTGAGCTACAACACCGACCTTGACTCCTTCATTCTTTATAATGATGGAGACATTGACACAGAAGTTACCCATGCAAAAAGTGATCTTAATGAAAAACATGGCAACCAAATACAAATTGTACAACAAGACCCTGAAAATGAATCTCTTTGGAATATGAGTTTTGATGGCTCATGTGGAAAAGCAGGCTCAGGAGCAGGTGTTTGGGTTTATAATGCAAGGAAAAATCATGCAGAAGGTCACTCCTACAAAATAAATTTTTAGTGTGCAAACAATATAGCAGAATATGAAGCCCTGCTCTTAGGATTACAATTGCTGAAAATATTAGGAGCAAAGAGGATTTATGTCCATGGTGATTCTGAACTAATCATAAAAAAAATTAAAGGATAATATTCTGAAAAACATCCTAGATTGAGAGCATACAGAAATGACATGCTTGATTTCCTAAGAGAATTTGAAGAATATGACCTGGCTGTTATTCTAAGAAATCAAAATATCTTAGCAAATGGTTTAGCCTTTTCAGCAAGCACATGTCAGTTGCCTCACCCAAATAGAAAATACACAGTAGAGGTTAAACATCGTCCATCTGTACCTGATAACATGAGATACTGGCAAATATTCGGTAATGACAAAAAAAATGAGAGTATCTTACAATAAAAGGATGAGTTTGAGGATAAAAACATAGAATTAGATTGTGAAGAAGACAATCACACTGATGTACAAATTAGTGTAGATAAACAATTTTCCGTTTCTGATGTAAATATTTCAACAAATAAAACTGTACATAAAACATAAATACATAAAGAACCAGAAAAAGAGGAATTTGAAGTACTTCAACTCAAGGATAATATCCTGCCTAGAGGGCTTGTCCCTTATGAAATTCAACACGGATTTCATGTCCAGGGCCTATGAAATTATACATGGTAGCCCACTGCCTAGAATTTTTCTTGAACATAAGGAGATGCTCTAGTTCATTGAGATAGAATTTTGTTGAAGAGTGGAAAAGGTATGAAATCATTGTGTATTTTCTCATTCTTTTACTTTAGACATAATCCTTTTTACCCTAGAAATATGATTTATTACAAGAATTATGGTAGAATTGGAAAGATTTATGTTTATTGCAAAAATATGACTAAAGATTGCTTTTTGTTGATAAAAACAGGAATTAGGCGAAGTGAACAGCTATACCAAAGGCGAGGTTGAGATAAATGCAACTGCTGTTCCTCCAGCGTTAGACCAAATCCTGCCAAAGACAAGGAAATCTGAATGCATCGCTAAGAAAAGGCAGGGGACAACTCGTCTTCGGTAAAAGTAAATCATGTGATAACTAAAAGAAGGGAAGCGAATCCCTCAGGATCCTTTGATCCCGAGGGATCACTGTTCAAGCCTCATCTTATTCCTCGTCTTGTCCGTCAGAGTCGGATATATAAGGCAACACCTTTAGTAATTAGGGGAGATCCTCGATTCAAAACATTCTTTTGTAATATTGCATTTTATTGACTCTCGGTTTTAGAGAGCGGTCTCTGTAATACTTTATGCTCGATTAATATAAAATACGCGTTTCATTTCATCTCTCAAATTCTAAAGTAAACCAGCAGTGCTTCACTGGTGCTAAGGGCCCGACCCTAGTGGAATTACCCTGCTGTTTTTATTTCTATCCTTTGCTTACTGTTGTGTGAAAGTTGTGTTTAAATTCATTACGATTACAGAGTTGATTGATTGCTGTTGGATTGAATTCAGATTTGTTGTGAGCATTAACGAATTGCACTGCTATTCTATCATTTGCAAGAATCATATTTTCTGTTTTATTTATCTTGCTATCTTTATAAATCTTTGCTATTCCATACTTAATATTAGTTGTTGTTCTATAGGTTTATGATTCTTTATGATTGACTGTTTCGTAGTATTGGTTGTCGACAGGGTTGAAGTATTAATATTAGTTGCCTGATTGCATTAAGTTTAGAATTGTTGTTCAATTCATGTTTGCTGTTCCTTTCATGTTTATTGTTCATTTCTGATTCGTAGATTCAGATTAGCAGATAGGTTGTTTACAGTTGCTAGGAATTACAAGCTGCTGTTCCTTTCCAACTTCTATCATTAGAGGAAGTTCCTTTCAGTTATTTTCATCAACAAGCAGTTCAAGTTTGATTTTAGAACAGGACCACCAACTGTAGAGGACATTGGTTACTGCTTCCAAGTTCCCAGATTGGTTATCTTGTCTCAGTGTGATTTCAGTTGCATATATTTCTAAGGGAATGAGTTATTGCTACTGTATCCCTGATTGATGTTTTGCAGATTGATGTAGTTAAGATTTCAGAGCATTTCCATTTATGTTACTGTAATTAGATTTCTTTACAAGCATCCGTTTACTCTTGTATCTAGAATACTGTACTACATCTTTCATAGCATTACTCTTAGTTAATTGCAGCATCAGACATAGCACACTCTTGAAATAAAAATTTTCTCCCGGATTGACAATTAATGTAGGCTGAAATAAAAATTCGCTCCCAGATTGACAATTAATGTAGGCTAATTAGGTGTTTAAAAGATACCTTTTTATGCTCCAACATTTTGGCGCCGTTTCCAGGGAGAGTGTATGCCATTTCGAAAGAGTGATGCACAATTGATTTTCTTCTGCTTGTGAAGAATTGGGTATTAAAGACGGAAGGTAAGAACCTGCGCAACGGGCAAGAAACACACTTGCTCACAACCCGCTTCACAACAGAATTAAGTAAGCTTCTTTCTTTAGGTAGGAATGAAGGCTTGTTTTCTTGAATGAATAAACCAGCTAAGAAAAACAAAATTCCTCCTAAAATTGAAAACCCTAAGGGACCCGTGACCTTTGGGCGGACAACTTTTATTGATGAAATCCTTAAAAGGACTAAATCTCAGCCATCAGTAGGACCTACGAAATTTATCTCTAGACAGCCTACTAGGTCCCTTCAGGCCACAGAGTCACCATCTGAAGCCTTTGCTGAGATACATAGTCAAACAGTGGGAATTGAGCAAGATTCCCAAGAAATTGAGAATCTCTGCATAATTTCCCCTCAAGAAGGGAACTCTAGTAATCTCCGTGAAGGAGAAGGGGAAACAAGAGAAACAGAAGAACCAAAATCTCCTATTGCAATAGTCCAAATAGTAAGCAGTCCAGATAAGGGAAGTGCAGTTAAACTCATTCAAAACCAAGGTCCTGAATCACCTCAAACAGTAGGTCAACAAGGAATACTTATTGTTCCAGACCAGGGAAGTGCTGTCAAGGCCATTCCTGCTCCTTCTAGTCAGCCTAGGAATTCCCTTGAGATCCCAGAAGGATATTGGCACATCTTTGACCAAATGGCCCAGAACCAAAACCAAAACCAGCAGACACCCCAACAAACCTCTACGCTGCAATATCCTATAGTAGATACTTCAGTCAATGCACCTATGAAAGCCATTCCCCTTCAACATATTCCCACATTTCATGGCTTAACATCAGAAGATCCAGATGCATTTTTGTTTGATATCGATGTGTTATGCAGGGGGTATGATTATACCACCGATCCCCAAAAATTAAAACTATTTCCTTCCACATTAAAAGGAGCAGCCTTACGATGGTTTATGGGGTTAGGTGGGGGTGTCATAACTGATTGGGATCTGATGAAAGCTGCGTTTTTAAAGAAATATCAAGATTATTGCAGGTTTCAGGAACTAAAAGATGAAATATTCCAAATGACAGCAAAACCAAATGAAATCTTGGAAGAATATGTGGAACGGTTTCAATACAATCTTCAGAGATCTCCTTATGCATCCTTACCCTTACCTGATAATGTGCTGAAAACTACATTAATTAGGGGAATGAAAGATCAATGGGTTGTAACATTGAATATTATGGGAAAAGGTGATATATATCAGGAAAGATATGCTAACATAATTGATTTGTGTATCAGGAGTTCGAGGGGCAACAAAAGGCTAAAATCAACAGAACGTGATATGATTACAAGGGACAACAAGACCTCCAATGAAGGTGTAACTAGTGCAGAGATTGGAAACCTGCTGGAATATTTTAAAATAGATATACTTGGGAATCTAACAACACAGTTCGACATTATGCAAGCCAAACAAAAGCAAGCAGAAGCAGAGCAAAATTTGGCGATATTCTGTCCTAGATGCAGAAAGAAACACAGCCACAAAGAGTGCCCACTGGATGTAATCAAAGCTTACACCATTTGCACGAAAGATCACCCTACAAAAGGATATCCCTCGCTTCCTGGCCTAAAATCAGTTTATAAGGAGGTAGAAGAAGAATCAGAAGTGGTATGTCTACTTAATCAACACCGACAATGGCAGCCACGACAATCAGGTATGCCAAATGATCCATTTTCTTCTTTTTAGCCTCCTTAATACAATGCTCAGCAATATAGTGGAATGTGGAAAAATCAACCACCTTTCCCTAATTGGTCACAACAGCCATTCCCTACATCATCATGGCTGAACCAAACAAATCAAACTAATTGGCCTAGTTTTCCTTTCTGCCCACCGTTTTGGCAAAATAATACTTATCCAACACAACGGTTCCCCTCTACTTCGCAGAGTCAGGCCTGGCAGTCAAACTGGCAAAGACCTACAAATCAGCCAGTTGGAACAATCCCTCTCTCTCAACCTACACTGCTAGCTCCCTATACAAACCCCTAGACCAGCTTAAGACCACAACTCCCAGCCCAGCCCAACCCAAACCAAAACAATAGGCCAGTTCAGTCTGTCCAAATAATGGAACCCCCAGAATTAGAAACCGAACTAAGGGAGTGTAATGACCTTCAATTAAGGTCTGGGCACATATTAGAAACAAAGAGAAACAATAACGTTCATATTGAAAATCCGTTACCTATAGAACAAACATTACAAAAAGAGAAGGAATTTCAACAACAAAATCAACAACAAGTAAGAACTTCCTCTCCACCATTCCTAGAACGATTAATCATACTGCGCTCATTAGAACATCCTGATTTTTATCTTCTGGGAGAATTAAAAAATTTGTGTATAAAAATCCCTCTCCTCCAAGCTATCCAAGACATCCCTATATATGCAAAAACCATTAAGGAATTATGCATAAAGAAGCCAAAGAGGAGAACAACCACCAATCCAACTGTCCAAATAGTCGGTACTTTATCTGACTTATTATCAGGAATGGAAACACCCGTAAAATATGAAGACCCAGGAAATCCTATAGTGACAGTGCAAATCCATGGGCAATTGTTTCCAAATGCCTTAGTTGATTTGGGAGCAGCAATCAATATCCTAACAACCACCACCTGTCAAAAACTTGGCATTACATCACTAGAACCAACAACAACCTTATTGGAATTGGCTGACCGATCAGTAGTCAAACTAGAGGGTACACTACAAGATGTAATGATATCTGTATATTCCTGGGAATACCCTGCTGACTTCTTAGTTATCAATCCAAAGAATCGGCTAGATGGACACCTGTTAATCTTAGGTAGACCTTGGTTGGAAACTGCCAATGCTTATATTGGATGCCGACAAGGCAACATGACAATAACAAGGGGAAACTATGTCAAGAATTTAGCTTTATATCCCCTAGCCCAGCCAAGTCTATCAATAATCAAAACAAGAAAGCAACCTGTATCATATCTTATGGAAAATATGAGATCACCTCTAACTATAGAAAATGCTCTTGATTTTAAAGATCAAACAGAGGATGATATCATCAATAGTTTTATTAATAAACCACAAATCAAATCCCATCTACAATGTCACATGATCAAGGCAGCATTTGATAATAAGGAAGAAGAAGATCCTCTGAAAGACATTCCTGATCAAGTAATACCCACTACTTCTGTGTACAATAGTAAGATTGTAGAAATTGAGCCTTGAAAAACTCTAAACATTAACAAAAATCTGACTGCTGAACAAGAAGAGAAGTTGGTCCAATTATTACGGAAATACAAAGCAGCCTTTGCATGGGATTACCCAGACATGAAGGGAATTGACCCCCAATTGTGTACACACCACATCTATATTGAAAAAGATGCAAGACCCATTCGCCAACCCCAAAGAAGACTAAACCCTCACCTT
Source organism: Pinus albicaulis (assembly GCA_034641835.2). Lineage (NCBI taxonomy): Eukaryota > Viridiplantae > Streptophyta > Pinopsida > Pinales > Pinaceae > Pinus > Pinus albicaulis. The sequence continues at coordinate 668,145,630 of CM076579.1, read as the reverse complement.
AAAGATATTGTGAAAGCTAAATTACAAAAGCTATTGGATGTTAATTTCATCTACCCAATATCTGATAGCAAGTGGGTCTCTCCATTAGTAGTGGTACCAAAGAAGAACGGAAAGTGGAGAATATGTGTAGATTACCGTGAACTTAACAAGGCAACCCAGAAAGACCACTTTCCCCTTCCTTACATTGAACAGGTATTAGACACATTGGCAGGAAAGAAATTATTTTCCTTCCTTGATGGCTTCAGTGGGTACAATCAAATCCAGATTGCCCCCGAAGACCAAGACAAAACTACTTTTACCTGTCCATTGGGGACATTTTCCTACCGAGTCTTACCTTTTGGCCTATGCAATGCCCCTGCTACATTCCAAAGGGCCATTCTCAGCATCTTTGCAGACTTAATAAATGAAGGTCTCAAAGTATATATGGATGACTTCACACCTTATGGGGATGACTTTGAGCCAGCATTAGAAAATTTAGAAAAGGTGTTGCAAAGATGTATTGACACTAGGCTTTGTTTAAGCCATGAAAAGTGTCATATGATGATGACCGAAGGAGTTATCTTAGGGCACTATATTTCAGCAGCTAGAATTCAGGTGGACCCAGCTAAAATTCAAATAATATTGTTAATACCCACACCCACCACACAAACAGAGGTACGTAGCTTTCTTGGATTTTCTGGTTATTATAGGATATTTATAGAAAATTATTCTCGAATAGATGAACCTTTATATGCACTAACTGGAAATGTTGATTTTATTTGGACAGATAAATGTGACAATGCCTTCAACGATCTGAAAAATCTTGTTTCAACAGCCCCAGTGCTGAGGGGCCCAAATTGGAATTTTCCATTCCAAATTTCATCCGATGCCTCGGACACAGTAATTGGAGCAGTACTTGGGCAGGACGAAGACAAGAAACCATATGCAATCTATTACATTAGCAAAAATCTATCCCTTGCTGAATTAAATTATACTGTGACTGAGAAGGAATTTTTCGTTGTAGTACATGCTGTAAATAATTTTAGACATTATATAACTGGGTATCTTGTAGTACTATATACTGATCACTCCGCCATTAAATTTTTAGCAAATAAACCTGTTACAAATGGAAGAGTGACAAGATGGTTGATTTTATTGCAGGAATTCGACATTACAATCAAAGATCGACCTGGAAAAGAGAACCCTGTAGTTGATTTTCTGTCAAGAATGCCAAAGCCAACAGATACAGAAGCAGTTGAGGACCACTTTCTAGATGAAAATTTGTTCGCTGTTACTGTCAGAACCCCATGGTATGCTGATATAGAAAATTATTTGGCAATAGGTAAACTACCTAAACATCTATCCCTTAATGAACGAAAGCAGATAATACAACGTAGTACCCGATTCTCTTGGATTGGGGGCTACCTATTTCATACAGGGGCAGATATGCAAATAAGGAGATGCGTCTGGGAGGACAAGGTGTTTGATATTTTGAAAGCATACCATGATGGGAAGTGTGGTGGGCATTTTTCAGATCGTAGAACTTCCCATAAGGTTTTCCAAACAGGCTATTATTGGCCTACCATCTTTAAAGATGCCAAAAAATTTGTGCAGGCTTGTGATAGCTGCCAAAGGGCAGGTCGCCATGGGCAGTCTGATGAAATGCCTTTGAACCTTCAAATATTAATTGAACCATTTGAACGCTGGGTGCTCAATTTTGTTGGCCCTATTAGCCCCCGATCAAGCCAAAAAACATACATCCTAGTTGCAACCGAGTATGTCACTAAATGGGTTGAAGCAGAGGCACTTTCAAAAGCTACAGAGGACTCTGTAATACAATTTCTTTTCCAAATATTTATGCGATATAGCCTCCCAAGGGACATAATCACAGATGGAGGACCGCAGTTTGTAGGTAATAAACTAGTTGAAACACTACAAAATTACCACATTCAGCACAAGATTACAACCCCATACCACCCACAGGCAAATGGCCAAGTAGAGAGCACGAACAAAGTGATTGAATCTATATTAACAAAAACCCTTGCCTCACATAGACGTGATTGGGCCTACAAATTTCCAGAAGCATTGTGGGCATACCGAACAACATGGATACCCACTACGAGATATTCACCATATCAATTGGTATTTGGAAAAGAGCCCATATTTCCAATAGAGTTTGAAATTCAGACATTAAGAACAACCCAAAAGGTGGGTATAGATTTAAATGAAGCCCAGGCCAAAAGACTACAACAAATTAATGAGTTAGATGAAATTAGGCTCTCTTCTCTTCAGCACACAGCGTTAATTCAACAACATAGAGAAAAATAGCATGACGCCCTTATCAAAGAAAATATCTTCCACGAAGGAGACTGGGCACTCCTATATGATTCTAGGTTTTAGGATTTTCTAGGGAAACTCCAGACACGATGGCTCAGACCTTATGAAACACAAAAAGTGCATGACAATGGCACTATTACATTAACCACCATTGATGGATCTGGACATTCATTCAAAGTAAACGGTCATCGAGTACGATTGTATCATAAACTTCTTACTCGAGAATCCTTCTACCAACAATTACGGGAAGATTCTACCATGAAAATTCTGGCTGAAGGGGATAACTCCTCCTCGGCACCCATTTATTAAATCATTTATTTTTTAAAATTTTTGTACATAAATATTGTTCATTTATTTTGATTGTTTGTTTCATGGAATTCGTTTTTTTCAAAACTCTGTTTGTTTCATTTATTTTGAGTTTTTGCTGTTCCTTTCTAAAGGAATAACACTTTTGCTGTTCCTTTCGAAAGGAACAACAGTTTCACAGATTATTGCTATTCCTTTCGGAAGGAACAGAGTTTCTGCAAATTGTTTTTGATGTTATTTTTAAAACAACAACACCTTTTGAGTGGATTGTTTTTTTGTTTTAGATCAGCATTTTGAGGATTTCTGATGACTCTTCTAAAGGAAAACATACTACTTATATACAATCATACAAATTAAATCTTACTGCAATTAGAAAATCAAAAGAAATCGTCATTCTTAAGAAATTTTTTTGGTAATGATAAGAAAAAGGAAAAAGGGACATAATCAATAACATGACTTTGCTGTCTTACTATCACTAGAATTAATATGATCGATTATCCTTATCATGTTGGTTCTTTCCCATATTTTATAACTTTCTTTGATTTTTACTTATGGAGTAGGAATAAGGGGATATTATTTTCTATTGAGATGTTCAGACTTCTTCCACCATCCCTACTCTTAAGGAGTGATGAGCCATCCTTTATATATAAGTAGGAAAGTGCTATATGAATTTTTTTTTTTTACATATTTCACTAATAATTTTATGATTTGGAAAATGGAGGATAGGGGGTCTCATCAAGAGCTAGCCTACCATGATCATAAGGAAGTAAGTGAAGTGGCATTCCCATTATGGCCACCACACCAGGGATATGGTCCAATGGACAATTGAAAAAATTAAGAATTCCTTGGAACATGAGGTCTCATCACGAGCCAGCCTGTCCACTTTTCACTTCTTCCCAGTGAATGGCATTGTGATTTATCTGGTCACCAAGCCAGCACAATGGCCTCCGTTATGACATTTAGCAAGCACTTCCTCAGCATAAATAAAGGACAATGGTTCCAAGGGTGAGAAAGAAACTTTGTCAAGGTTATGGACACCTGTGGGCAATAGAGCTCTGCTAATGGTATTGGAGTCACATTTATACACATCAATAGTAATATTAAACCCTTTTTCCTATATCTCTATTTAAATATCAAATGAAAGTATGAAAATCATCATAAATTGATCACATTAGTTTGAGTGGGTAATAGACACATATGTACTTATGTTTATCTTAAGCTGTCCCTTCTCCTTATCTTTGAATCATTACAAACGTTTCTATATCTATTTACGATTTATCACACGCATTGATTTCAGTAAATACTATAATTTGATTGATTGTATGATAATTATGCCTGCTTTTTCCTGCTGTACAACTGCTGCGCAACACTTGCCTCTCTTAATTGACGGTCGAGGATGACCTATCATCCTTCAGGGGGGGCGCGGATTTCTGCATGCAGATCAAATCCCGATATTTTTTTACCTGTATGCGAACCAAATCCCTACATTGTAGGGAATAACAAAAACTTAGCGATATTATTCCAATTCACCGTGCTGTGCTGTTCCATTACAATCACTGTGTGTTTGGAAAGAAGTAACAGTGTGCAGAGATGATGGGAGGACGACCAATTCGTAGTGAGCCGCAAGTGCTAGTTGTTTCTGATGCTGCACGAGAGATTTTCTAAAAAATGGGATGGATTACATATTTCACGAGGATGCAAAAATCCCATGAAATAGTGGCCATCGAGTTTTTACAGAACTTACAGGAAGGATACTCCATGGTTAGAGGAAGACAGATAGCTGTAACCGATGAAATAATTGCAGAGGTGTCTGGTATACCAGCGCAAGGAACTATATGGACTCAGAAGAAGGCCAGGCTTCAAGAAGCAATGAATATTTTTTAGTATGACTGACAAACATTGGTAGTCAAAGGCAAAGGAGTTCAGCCAACATCATTGGGAGAACCACGGACGGAATTGGCCAAGATAGTGCAGGCCTATATAACATGTAACGGAAGGAAAGACGTGGTAAGACCTCGCCACCTTAAGTTATTGGCAGTATTAAAGCAGAAATGCACTGTAAATTTTTCTGCATTTTTAAATTCCTTACTGCATGATATTGCCTGTAGTATAAGAAAAGCTCAGCACGCAGACATGGTGGTCAACCACCATTGCCTAATTAGATTAATAGTGAGTGCTATAGGGTAAAATGCTTGGGTTGTTGGTTATCGTATATCCCTCTTAGGGCTTTCCGGTGCCCGAGGTAGACAGTAAGATTAGCTGTACAGTTCACAAAGATGGAATATACATGTTCATATTAACTTAAAACAACTTGATGGAATGCGATAGAAAATTACCTCTTTGACGATCTCAGAGTCCCTTGGAGAGCACTAGGCAGCGAAGCAAGAGTCTTTCTTCACCGGCTCCAAATCTTAGTCCTGCAATCAATCAAATCACTCGTGCAATTTCTAACACAACATATATCCTATCAATTAAGTCAATATACAATGAACATCTAAATTATACTCATCTGAGCCACTCATATCATACTATGTAAATATTCAAACAATAATGACAATATTAAGCATCAAATGGACAAAACAGATACAGTTCTATTGATTTTAAAAGAAGGAGGATTACAACTGTCGGTTGTACCAAGCCCTTCTCAGCCTTCCAATCTCTCTATCCCTCAAGTAGTGATGTCTTAGTCAACAAGCTCTCTAGGAACCTCTTTGACTCTTGGCCTTCACACTATAACACTATTCTCTACTTCACAAGTATTTATAACATTAGCAATCCTTCGACCTTCAACTAAGAGCCTTTAGCTCCTTTTTATAGGAGAGGGAGAAAGCCATTGTTGCCTTTCTCTTTCCACTAGTTTGGAATAGAAAAAACTAAGATGTTTCTTTAATCTCTATTCTTTTTCCTCCTTGGGAGTTCAGTCTTTTATGGCAGTGACCAATAATGAATTATTGCTTTGCAGTTTCCTTTGTGAAATGACTCTCTTGTGAGGGAAAGCCAGAGATTCAAATCATTCTCCGCGGGTTTTTCCCATTTCAAACTCAAAACACGGGTAACGCTTCCCTCTAGTGTAAACAGAGCGTTGCCCTAGCCACTAACACGGCACATTCACTTCTTTGATGCATTATAACGCTCTTGTTTTGTTATATAGAGGCGTTACCTTGGCAGAAATAGGTTTAATTTAGGTCTTTGTATTCCTTCCATATTTGTCTTCTCCTCTGAGTTGATGAGGAGGTATTTTGACCTGTAACAATGAGTTGTAGTCTCGCCCAACAACAGACTAGTTGGGAAGAGTTGATATTCTCCATTGATGGAGGGTTAGCTTTACCTACCCCAAAATGGAAGAAAATGGCTAGCTTAACAGCTGAGCCATCAATTCGTAGATAACCCCTCCGTTCAAAAATAAGTAGGGGAATGATAGAAGGAATTCTGGGTAGCAGTAGCCTGCCCTTGGAATTTCCCAGCTTGGAGGATGGACAACCTCCACAATTGGAAGGAGGAAGTCCTCGTACTGATGAAGAAGAGGAAATTGAGGGAGAAATTCGCTACTCGGATGAAGAAGAAATGAGCCACCACAGTAGTGGTGAGAAACAAACCAGTGCAGAAGAAGGAAATAATGAAGAAGAGGAAATTGAGGGAGAAATTCGATATTTGGATGAGGAAGAAGGTAGCTACCATACTTGTGAGGAGGATGAATATAATCACAACAATGAAAGAGAAGGAATAGAGCCTCCCGAAAATACTACTGCAAGTTCACCACGAAGCCCTTTACGGGAAGACCAATTGGCCCAAATTCTGGCCAATATGAGTGACTATGTGCAGCCTTATAGCCCTTTGGACCTTAACATTGTTATCAATCAGTTTCAGGAGCACTCTGCTGTCAAAAAAGAAACAGCTGATGAAACGCTGGATGAAACAAAAAACCCTAATGAAGTAATAGAGTCAGCTAGGGTTGCTTCCCCTGAAAAGCATGAACAAGAAAATGAGAACACCGAAGCAATATCCCAACCTAAAAATTCTCAGGGGATTACAGAGTCAGTTGAGGATATAAATCCCAAAGAATTGACCTAAGGGCATATGAATATTGAATAAGAACCCCAAGAAAATAGAGAAGAGAGCCCAACTGAAGGCACGACTGATGAGGACCAAAACCCTGTTGAGAAAATAGGTCCAAAAAAAGGAACAACCGTTCCATTAAGAAAAAGGAAGAAAGTAACTGAGATTGAAAATCTTTGGAGGGAATGAATGAAGCTTCAGAGACTCGTGGAACAACTCAGGAAAACCATTAGGGTTCTTAGAATGAAACAAATGCCCAAGCGAGCCCCAAAGAGAAGAAGCATAGCAACCAAGCGAGCTTCGAAAAAGAGGAAAGTGGCCGCTAAGATGAACCCCCAAGTTGCAGAAGCTATGGTTGAGCCTAATCATGGAGATACGGAATAGCAGGCAGCTGTTCCAGCAGAAGCTATTCCAGAGGGACCCACTTCAAGTGAAAACATGCAAGCTAGTAGTCAGAATACTTTTAGTGACCCTACATTAGCCAGACTCCAAGAGGAGTTGGCACAGGCTCGATTGGAAAGGGAAAAGTTGGAAGAAGACACTGTCCCCAGGAGGAGATATCAGGAGTTGCAGTAGTAGATGAAGACCATCCATGAAGCAGAGGCTGAAGCCCACGAGAAGTGTTGAAAGGCAGAGGAGAAGGCTGAAAAGGTAATGAATCAATTAAAATTAGCCCAGAATCGAATTCAAAATGTCTGCTTATTGTACACCGATGTCTTAGCTTGTAGATGCCCTGCCAAGAAATATGCTTTATTTTTATTAGAAAGATATTTACAGCTAAAGATTAAGGTAGTTAGGGTAGGAAAATATATAGAGCTAAAAACTATAGATGATTTTGTAGCATGCTGCAAACTCTATGGGGTAAAGATACAGTGCCTCTTGTGTGAGTTTTATTTGCATAATCTAATATTGGAAAATGATAGTGAGAAAAATCCTAGCCCTTTTTTGGGTGATATCCAATACCAGGTGTTTATTTCCTTTGCTGTTAATCAGTTAAAATGGCTTAAAGCCTATAATGTTTTTCAAAGGCAGGAAAATGAATTAGATTTGTGGGTTAGGAGTGAACCTCAGGACCCATTTAAACTATGGGCTAGGCAGAAGAGTTTGATGACAAAGGAAGGTGTTATCCAAGCATTGGGGCCTGTCCATAAATCGATTATCTTGAATGGGATAAATTATTTCCTATCTATCAGAAACCAGGCTTACATAGCAGCTAAGGTTCAATGGGGAATTTCCAATTGGAATGTGCAAAATAGAGAACCATTTAACTATAAAAACTTTGGGCTAGCTGCAGATCGCTTAGTTTCCTATAGTAATCTCATTTTGAAAGAAGGACCATTCTGGCTAGGGTGTAGGTTTTGAAGCCCCATTGCATGGTATCCCGCTACAAACTACAAAGCCATTTATGAACTACCCGAAGGACAGACAGAGCATGTCTTCGAAGTATTAGCTACAATGCATGGTTTTAGGGCCTTTTGATGAAAAACCTTATCTAGCTTATTCTTTAACTGCTCTGCATGTGAACTATATTTTTCATGAGGACATGAAAAAGGGTAAGCAGGGGGGTATGTTGATCAGTGGAAAATGTATGAAATCACTGTGTATTTTCTCATTCTTTTACTTTAGACATAATCCTTTTTACCTTAGAAATATGATTTATTACAAGAATTATGGTAGAATTGGAAATATTTATGTTTATTGTAAAAATATGACTAAAGATTGCTTTTTGTTGATAAAAAAAGGAACTAGGTGAAGTGAACAGCTATACCAAAGGCGAGGCTGAGATAAATGCAACTGCTGTTCCTCCAACGTTAGACCAAATCCTGCCAAAGACAAGGAAATCCGAATGCATCGCTAAGAAAATGCAGGGGACAACTCGACTTCGGTCAAAGTAAATCATGTGATAACTAAAAGAAGGGAATCGAATCCCTCAAGATCCTTCGATCTTAAGGGATCGCTGTTCAAGCCTCATCTTATTCCTCGTCTTGTCCGTCAGAGTCTGATATATAAGGCAACACCTTTAGTAATTAGGGGAGATCCTCGATTCAAAACATTCTTTTGTAATATTGCGTTTTATTGACTCTCGGTTTTAGAGAGCGGTCTCTGTAACACTTTATGCTCGATTAATATAAAAGATGCGTTTCATTTCATCTCTCAAATTCTGAAGTAACCCAGCAGTGTTTCACTGGTGCTAAGGGCCCGGCCCTGGTGGAATTACCCTGCTGTTTGTATTTCTATCCTTTGCTTACTGTTGTGTTTAAATTCATTACGATTACAGAGTTGATTGATTGCTGTTGGATTGAATTCGGATTCACTGTGAGCATTAGCGAATTGCACTGCTATTCTATCATTTGCAAGAATCATATTTGATGTTTTATTTATTTTGCTATCTTTATAAAGCTTTGCTATTCCATACTTAATTCTAGTTGTTGTTCTATTGGTTTATGATTCTTTATGATTGACTGTTTCGTAGTATTGGCTGTCGACAGGGTTGAAGTATTAAGATTAGTTGCCTGATTGCGTTAAGTTTAGAATTTCTGTTCAATTCATATTTTCTATTCCTTTCCTGTTTATTTTTCATTTTTGATTCGTAGATTCAGATTAGCAGATAGGTTGTTTACAGTTGCTAGGAATTACAAGTTGTTGTTCCTTTCCAACTTCTATCATTAGAGGAAGTTCCTTTCAGTTATTTTCATCAGCAAGCAGTTCAAGTTTGATTTCAGAACAGGACCACCAACTGTAGAGAACATTGGTTACTGCTTCCAAGTTCCCAAATTGGTTATCTTGTCTCAGTGTGATTTCAACACTCCATTTTATGTATCAGGTTGGTGTATCCCTGATTACGTTCTTTATGATTGGTTGTAAATAAGATTTCTGCAGTATACTTCCATCATGTTATTGGGTACTGACTTTCTTACAAGCATCCGTTTAACTTTACTCCAGAATATTGTACCACACTGCAGCATTACCTTAGTTAATTTGGCAATGACAGAGTAATATACTTTTAGGCCAGTAAGCTATTGCGATTGACAATTAATGAGATAATTAGGTGTTTAAAAGATAATTTTTTATGTCTAAATAAATGTGTTTAGGACTGCATTTTTTAACTTACTAAATCAGAAACAGTGGTTCTGAAATTCATCCTTTTCATATGCCAACTTTCATGCTCATGATAATTTTAGCCCTCGAGTTCATCAAGCAAGTCCTCAGTGCAAACCAAACTCATTTTTTTCCCACGAAGAAGGGATATATTTTAAGGTTCCCAAGTGTAGTAGGGTCATTTACCATCAACTCAAGGCATGCACTTCCACTAGTGGATGGGCTGCTTTAAAAGATGAATTTCCGACAAGGAGATATATGGCACTATGACCCTAAGGGATTCATTGGACACATAAGGAAGAAGATTAAGTCTTCGACATATAAACATGAGCCTAGACCTCAAGTAAAATGGAAATCTAACCCTAATTCATGGCCTTTGGATACAGATATGGAGGCCGACTCCCCAATTGTTGAAGGAGTATCTAGAGGAGATAATGCTCAGAATGAGGAGGAGTTTCAAGACCAAGAAATTTACTGGATGGTACATGATTTTATGGAAGTGGAAGAGGATGGCCACGTCAACAAAAAACAAAGAATAGAAGGACCTAAAGGACAGGTCATGGAGTAGCCTGACGAGGTTGTCCCTGAGTATATTGACCTAGGTAAAGATAAGTTGGGGTTTTGAGTTTCTTTAGACATTGCTTCCTCAAAGGTGCCTTCAGAGTATTCATAGACAATCACCCCTAGGGAGGGTCCTTCAGAAAGGGATACTGGATCACGAATGGAATGGCCATTGGGGGAAAAGATTGAAGAAAATAATCAGTCAGATAGGGAAAGTATGAAGGCAGAGCTATCTCAGTATGTAAATAATCACCATACCAGGATTTTGATAGCTCTCGACATAGAGAATGACCAACTGGTGGTCGTAGTGCAACACTCAACTTCTCACCCCTTGCCTCCGGGTTCCAAGTACAAGGCCCTGGAAATGATACTTCATCTGGCTTCCATTCCATTCACCGATAAGTTAAATCTACATAAAGCTATTGGAGAAATGCTGCACAACGAGATATTAAATCACACTCTTGCTTTGGAGAAAGCTCAGAGCTAGCTGGGTAAGATAGTGGCTACCCTGACGAGGGAAAGGGATAATTCTAAGGCCCTTTCCAAGCAGTTGGTTGAATATAAGGCAATTATAAAGGGAAAG